>JAOSBN010000179.1:44808239-44828440 GCA_027563595.1 Erythroxylum suave
TCATACTAGACTCCAAAAATTCCTAATTCATAAATTCTAACTTATTTTCATGCTAGATAATTTAATAAAATAAAATATAAAATCCTAAAAAAATTACGGGGTCCAACATTATTGCTCTTGGTTCTCATTCAACTTTAAACAATTTGAGAGTCTCTGCTATCTTGACATTGAATGGAATGAACCACAAGTGGTAGGTTGAATCTCTCATGATGAATTTGACTATCATACAAATGGACTTGGCCTTGAGAACTGATGCACCACCTAAAACCCACTGATGATGCTACTAAGAAGGAAAAGAAATCTATGAGGAGCAGTAATACTCTAAACAATGTTGTTTGATGATTAAGAGGTATCACATGGATTAATCCATCAGTAATAGTATTCTAGAGGCTGATAATGCAAAGGATTTTCTTGCTACCATTAAGAAGAAGTACATGAAGTTCTTAAAGAATGAGAAGAATGAGTACTTAAACATGCTTCATCACAACATTTATGATGGTGTAAATGATATTAGGGCTTACATCGACAAGCTCATGGGTTGTTATCGTAAGCTTAAGGTTATGGATATGGACCTTGGTGAGGATTACATGTTATGGTTTGTGATGGGGACGCTTCCTTCCAAATTTGATTCGATCATATCATGCTATAATGCTTAGAAAGAGCAATAGACTATTGAGGAGATGAATGCTAATCTTGCTAAGGAAGAGGATGACATGAAAAATGGAAGGGAAATAAGCATCCTCATAATGATAAACCACAACAATTCTCAAAAAAGAAAGTTCACTTCTAATAGCTCAAGTGACCAAAAGCCTTTCAAGAAGAAAGTTGTTAGTCTTAAAGCAAGTGGATAGGTAGGCTCATCTTCTGTTAGTCAGAAGATTAAGTTTTTCAAAGGGAAGTGCAACTTTTGTCAAAATTTTAGGCACAAGAAAGCTGATTGCTGAAAACTCAAAGCTCACTTAGAGAAAAAAAGGTAATTGTCTTATAATGGTTTGTTTAAAGTTTAATGTTATTGATGTTCCCTCAAACACTTAGTGGTTAGATACTAGAGCAATAATTCACGTTATGAATTCTTTGCAGAAACTGTCAAGTCAAAGAAGGTCGACTAGTTCTGAGCAACATGTGTACATAGGAGAATATACCAAAGTCAAAGTTAAGTTTTTTGAAACAATTAGACTACAGTTGAATACAGGACATCTTTTGGTGTTACGTAATAGTGCTTGTTTACCCTATATTAGGAGGAATTTGATTTCTATTTCCAGTTTGGATAGATTAAGTTATAGTCTTCTTTTTGGAATTGGAAAATTGACTTTGTATTGTGACTCTTTTTTGGTGCGGAATGAAATTTTATGTGAAAATTTATACAAACTTGAGTTGAATGATGTTGTTACTGTTGCTTCTTCTCTTCTCTTAATAATGTTATTGGTTCCAAATGTATGAGGTTGGGTTTAAGATCTTCTATATTATGGCACAAACGATTAGGCTATATTTCTAGAGATAAAATGGAGAGGTTGGTAAAAGCTGGTGTACTTCAGGATCTTGATTTTTCATATTTCACTACATGTGTTGATTGTATTAAAGGAAAGTTGACCACCAAGGTTAGAAAGAGCAAAACAAACAGGTGCTCAGAATTGTTGGAGTTGATTCATATTGATATATGTGGATCGTTTATTCATCCTGATATAGGTGGTATAAATACTTCATCCCTTTTATTGATGAATTTTCCTGGTACGGTCATGTGGAGCTTATTCATAAAAATTCTAAATCTTTGGGGGCATTTAAGATTTTGAAGACAAATGTTGAGCTTCAAAAGGGAAGAAAATTAAGGTAGTTAATTCTGACAGAGGTGGAGAGTATTATGGGCGTTATGATCAGAGTGGAAGGAATTTAAGGCCTTTTGCTAGATACTTGCAAAAATGTGGTATTGAAGCAAAATATAGAATGCTAGGAGTACCTCAGGAGAATGGAATCATTGAAAGAGGTAACCACACACTTCTTAATATGTTACAGTGTATGTTGATTCATTCTAGCTTGTTCAAATTTTTGTGGGGTGAGGTGTTGAAGACAGTCACTTATATCTTAAATCAAGTACCTAGCAAGTTAATCCCAAAACTCTATATGAGTTATGGTCAAGTTAAAAACCAAGCTTGCGTCATTTTCATGTTTGTAGATGCAAAATAGAAGTGAGGCCCTATAATCCATAATCTAAGAAGCTTGATTCGAAAACTATTAGTGGCTACTTTGTAGGTTACACTGTCAGATCAAAACATTCTAGATTATATTGCCCATCTCACACCACCAAAATTATAGAATTAGATAGAGCTATCTATTTTGAAGATGAATTTGGTTCAAGTCAAGGGCTAAGAGAAATTACGAAGAACACATTCTAATCCTATACCTGTCACGTATGCTTTTATTGATGACCCTATGATTCAATAGATTCTGGTAGAATCTTATGATGAACCTCAAAATTAAGTATAGGATGACATCATTGATACTGGGGATGATGAAGTTGCTATTAGGAGATTATAAAGAATACGTAGCCCCGCCATTCCTGATGACTACATTGTCTATTTATAGGAACATGAGTTTGATGTGGGAGATAATACTGAACCAGTCAGTTATCAAGAAACCATGAATAGTCTTCATTCTATGTTGTGGACGAACGTAATGGAAGATGAGTTGAGCTCCATGTCACATAATGGAGTTTGGGAGTTGGTTGAACTACTTAAACCCATTAGATGCAAGTGGGTTTACAAAATCAAACATGACTCAAGTGGATAAGTAAAAAGGTATAAGGTTAGACTTGTAGCAAAAGGCTATAGCTAGAGAGAAGGCATTGATTTCAAAGAAACCTTCTCACTAGTTTTTACCAAAGATTCACTGCGAATCATCATTGCTATAGTTGCTCATTTTGATTTGGAACTTAATCAAATGAATGTGAGGACTGCCTTCTTGAATGGAGATCTGTATGAAGATGTTTATAGGACTTAAGCAGTTGGTTTCGAGATGACTAGTAAAGAACACATGGTTTGTAAGCTTAAGAATTCTATCTATGGGTTAAAATAAGCATCAAGATAGTGGTATCTCAAGTTTGATATGGTTGTCACTGCAAAGTGCTTCAAGGAGAATGCAGTTGATCAATGTATATATATGAAGTTCAATAAGAGTAGTTTCATTTTTCCGGTATTGTATGTTGATGACATTCTATTTGCTTCTAATGATACTAATCTATTATTTGAGACAAAACAACTGTTATTTAGTCATTTTGATATGAAGGATCTTGGTGATGGCTCTTATGTACTTGGAATTTAGATTCTCCTAGATAAAGCTAATGGGATTCTTCAATTGTCTTAAAAGACTTACATTGATTAGATTTTGAAAAGATTTAATATGCATTCTTGTTCTCCCGGAAAGGCACCAATAGTGAAGGGTGACAAGTTCTTAAAGGCTCAATGTCCAAAAAATGATAAAGAAATAGTTGAAACGAAAGTCATTCCTTGTGTGTCAATTGTAGGCATTCTAATGTATGCTTAAGTATGCACACACCTTAATAATGCTTTTATTATAGGCACGTTGGGAAGATATTTAAGTGATCTTGGACTTAGCCATTGGAAAGTGGCTAAGAAAGTCATGAGGTATCTTCAAGATAGCAAGGATCATATGTGACTTATCGATGAACTGACACTTTTGATATAATTGGGTTTAGTGACGCTAATTATGCAGGATGTGTCGATGACAAAAAGGCCACTTCAGGCTACATGTTTATGATGGCTAGAGGAGTTGTATTGTGGAAAAGTATCACATAGATACTCACAACGTCCTCTACCATAGAGGCAGAGTATATGGCATACTATGAGGCAGCTTGTCAAGCAATATGGCTGTGGAATTTTTTTCAGCATTAGGTATTGTACACTTTATTTCGAGTCAGTTGAAATTGTATTGTTATAACTCAGTAGCTATAGCTTTCTTTAAGAATAGTAGAAGTATTTCTCACTTAAAGTATATTGATATAAAGTACTATTTTGTTTAAAAGAAAGATGTTGAATCCCTCTTTACTGTTGAGTATACTCCTACAGCTAGCATGTTAACAAATCCACTTACGAAAGGCTTACCTATATATGTGTTTGTAGAACATGTCTCCTGCGTAGAATTGTTAGAAGCCAAACTTAATAAGATTAGTTGGAGTTTACTATTTTGTATTGAACATGTTAGTACTTTGTACGAATTACTTATGACTTTTATGTATGAAACATGCATAATGATGCTTACAGTCACTTCTTGTTAATAATGACATATATATGTTGATGTATATATGTAGTTTGATAAAATGACGGGTACAAACGGAGACAACTGTGTTGCCTTAGTTGTTGTTCTGCATGCATGTTGTTTTAATGGTTATTGTTGTATTTGAACATCTCCAGGCCTAATCATATGTAGTATATATATCCTGTCGATATGATATGACTTGTTTAACTACTTTTGGATGATGAAGATTGGTATGGTGGTTTGACTATATTATCCAAGTGGGAGAATGTTAGAAATATATGGACTAATATAATCACAACATTAATTTCATATTCATGACCATCAATCGAATTGATTAATGTATGTTTAATAACTATAATGGGATTGTTAATAATTTACTAATTGCATTTGAGTCACTTGATAGCACCCTAATAACCATATGTTGGACCATTATAGTTTATAACATCATTGAAATGACACAATTATCCTTTTCTACCCCTCAGGGTAGAATATATTATATGGAATAACATATGGTGAGATTGTGTGCATATTGTGTAGGTGTGAAAACAGAAAATTGGGTCTTCTACCATAAACTTTCTCTCTTACACAAGGTTTGTTGATATTGATAAGTTGTGGTGTCCAAAATGGAGAGAATGCACCAAGGTTCTATACCAAACATTAGAGGTATGTTAACCTTATTGTGTAGTTAATGCTCTAAATAAAATTTAGATCTTGCATTTATGATTATTGATGATTGCATTTATGAATAAAAATAATATCTAGTAAGATATTTTTACTTTCTATACTATTAAAATGGGTAACAAGATTTATGCCAAAGTCATCCACATATGAGATGTAAGTATGAAAACTAATATGGGTTGCAAATTATTGTTAAAAAATGTTTGACATATGTTCTGATATCATTTTCATTTGATTTCCATCGATGATTAAAGTTATCCCAGCACTTTTAGAAACAAGCAGTGGAAGCTCTACAAAAGTTCTATAATAGCTGGTAGAGGGAAAAAAACCTGTGCAAATGAAGTACACTAAGATATGGCCAGTGGAGGTTAATGCGTTTGATAGCAAGACCATCCAGTTATTACATAAATGTCTAGGTCATTTTAATGACAAGGGACTTGGGATTTTACTAAAGAAGGAGTCACTTCCGATCAAGTTTTTATTGTTGGAAAATCAGGACATGATATGATCTCAACTATAGGGCAATAATTATAAAATTTTTTGGTATTTTGATTTCTTAAAAATCAAGATCACTTTAATTCTATAAAATTATTAACGTATAAATCATAATAAAGCATGAATTGTAATTCATACCTTATTTGAAGCTTGATCCTTATTTTGAAGCTTGATCCTTATTTTGTCATATCCCTCAAATCGTTTCCAAAACTAATCCATCTTAACCACCGTAGCCACACAAGTTTTCGATGCCTCTAACGATATTCACCAAACAAATTTAGAGAACTCTGTGACTCTTACATAGAGGGCTAAGCAAAAAGTGATAGCTCCATTAGTGTTTATAATAAATTTTGGACGTGTTAGTAATTTAATTGAACTTAAATTCTAATTTCAATTAAACTTTAATTAGAATTATAAATAATTCTAATTAAATACCAATTATGCCCATGTAATATCCAATATCTTATATTGATCCTTATTTATTAAATATCTCATATTTAACATAAACAGTGTTTTTAATTTCAAACTGTACCGGCCTATACCTTATAAAATGATTGATAAGAGTATACTCAAGCTTATAAATTTTGTCATGACTTTCTCAATATGTGATAATTTTTGAAAATTTTGTTTTTCTTTGAAAACATGCTATTGGAGACAATTCATTACAAATTTGATAGTTTTACTGAATTGGAATGCTTATGTACTAGTTATGAGTGTTGATAAATTAGTGAGTTGATCTATCTTATGAATTAAAAGAATGAATATTTGATGATCATTATGATATTCTTGTGTAAGATGCACATGCATAAGTAATTATGACTTTTTTCTAAATATTTTTATCATCTACAAAATTATGAATAAAAGAATAAATTCACTCCACTGGGTTTGCATCAATAAAAAGGTCGAAGTTAAAAAGTGATGATTGTAGCCATTTAAAATCGTGACCTAATTGAGCAACTAGGGATGTTCATGACTAGGTGTTTACTTTTATGTAAAAAGGCCAGGTGACTTTCAAACAAACTTTTAATGCTCTTGTTTAAATTTATGTTTTAGTTATAAAAAAAACGTATGAATGTGTTTGAAAGTTGAAGCATGTACCTTGTGTATGATTTTTTACATATGGAATTGAGATTTGTGATTTGAATCAGCTTATAAATTGACGCAAGTAATTAGTAGCATAATATTTTGGTGATCATTTATAATTGAATGAGTAATGGAGAATTTTCAATAATATGTTTGATAGGTTTATAAGTCGTTTAGTTTCACTTATATTTTTTTGTTGTGATTTTTGGTTTTGATTTCTTATTTTTTGTTTCAATTTTTAAATAAAAATAAAAACATGTCTAGTTGTTAATATCTAATAATTACATATTAGATAAAACTTAAAGATAAATTATTTTATAAATAAATAAATGAAATTAATTAATTTTAATCTCTTATATAATATTTGTAGACAAATCGTCAATAAAATTATCATATTTTATTAAAATAAATGATTAAATGATTAAATCTTATTTATAAATTAATGCTTATTTTTAATATTAATTTTTACTATTAAATAAAATTCTATTTAAAATTTATATATTCTAAAGATATTTTAAATTTAAATTATATTTATTAATTATTATTAAATTAAAATTATTTAAAATTTTTAAATTAAATTAAATAGTACAAAATTCTTACTAATAATTAATATTAAATAGTTAGATAATATATATTTAGTTTGATAGTAAATAGACTATGAAAAAAGCAAAAGCAAAAATCAAAAATCACTTTTTATATTTTTCATAAGCTACGAAAACTGAAAGAAACAAAAAATAAAACCTAAATAAATAAGTATTTTTACTGAGTTTGAACACGAAATAAAAAATAAATGGAAATAAACAGGTCCTTAACATTTTTTCTTAAATAGTTTTGTATTTGAGATTAAATAATGGATTGGTTTGTTTGAGGACAAGTAATTATTTAACTATGGAGATGTATGTTAGCCATACATTATTTTTAACAGTATTTTCATTATATATTCTTAAGTTATGGTAAAGCATATCAAAAGAGTTTATGGAATGAATTAAAGTATTCTTAGGTTATTTATATTCAAAAGGCATTTCGGTTGATTAATTCTTGAATATGCATTATATATCTCAAGAGGGAATATGATTTAAGTTAGGAACTTTTACTAGTCTAAGAAGTAGAATAATTTATCAATCCAATGATGACATTGAATATAGTACAATCCTAGGAGAATATAGCCTAAATCTAGTTAATTCATTTATTGATATAACCTTGATCATTATGTTGTCTTAGTGTTTAGATTTGTTATTTACTATTTTTTTCCTTATTAGTTCATCTATAATGGTTAATGTAACATTTTAAGTTTGTGGGTAGAGGGTAGTTAACTGATAATCCTTATAGGATCGACATTTATTCAACAATACTAGCTACAACTATACCATGCACTTGCTATAAAATAATAGAATACTAACAAAACATTGTAGAAAACATCAATACAAATAGACATCCTTTAAAAGAGAGATTATAAAATATTATGTATTAAAGTAAAACCCAAACATTTTTATAAGGATGAAATCTAGTCTCAAATGGCATGCTACTAAAATAGGTTATGGAGTTTTTATAGTTCTCTGGTTCACATTAATTTTTTTGATATGTATAGTTGGAAAATTGATTAACAAGTAAAAAATATTTTTTAAAGGTTGATTATCTAAGAATTCAAATAATATCTGATAGGTTGCATTTCATGCATGGTTTATAGGATAATTTGCATTCATTTTGCATGTGCTTTTTTATATTATTTGTGTGTTTTTGTGTGCTTTTATGTTTGTTATGTGTGCAGGAGACCAAAGTGGGGATTGGAGTCGTAATGCAGGAGATTTGGGCTGTTTTGGAGAAGCTATGTGCTGGAAACAGATACGACATGACCATGTCGTATCGGGCAAGAACTGGGTCGAATTTATGAACAAGTTTTAAAGCCCAATAGTCATCTACTTTGGGCTGGATCTTTGTTGGAGACGCCAAATACCAACTGGGAAGCCATAATGAAGAGTCCTATCGAAAATTAATTAGGAAATCTCTCCTAATTTTAGCTAGCGTTATGAATTGGAGGATATAAATTCCTTATGGCAGAAGGAAATCGCACTTTTTAACTTTTAGCTTTAACTTTTGAACATCCTCCTCTTCCTTCTTCTGTTTTGAGTAGTTAGTAGCCAACCACCAACGTTATTTCAGTTTTCGTGTTATTTTATTGTGTTTTCATGTTAAACATAAACAACTAAACCCTTTTCTAATCAGGGTGCTTGGATATTCAGCCATGGATGATTTGTGAGACTATATTTTTAATTGTTTATGCAATTCAGATATTTATTTAATTTCCGTGCTTGAACCAAATTTATTATTGCTTAATTTGTTGTGCAATGTCATGAGTTGTGTGATTGATTAAGTGATAAATTGCTGAATAGGATAGTATTGTCATGGATATTATTCTATCAAAGTAACGAATTGGTTTTATCTTGCGAACGATGTATGTTGGTGGTAAAATCAATGGAATTAAATAATCTAATTTAATAAATTACGGTGTTTCCGAATTTATTGGTTAGGAAAAGGGTCTTTTTCATTCTTAATGCAACTAGAGATTAATCTTGTCAGGGCGTTTCCCAGGGGTTGTCTTTAGATTAAGGATGTAACTTGTCAGGGCATTTCCCATTGTTACTGACAAAGTAAGAAAAGATTGGTCAATAAGTACATCACCTTTGGCGAGGGAAATCTGTAGCGTGAAGCAGTATGATTCTAAATCTTAGTATGAGTATTGGGAAAGATTTAAGAAGTTTTGTGTGAGTTGCCCACAGCTTGGTGTTACTGAACAACTCCTTATTTAGTATTTTTATGAGGGCTGATAAAAGATAAGAGAAGAGTCATTGATGCTGCGAGTGGAGGGGCGTTAGTGAACAAAACCCCTCAAGCTGCGTGAGAGTTGATATCAGCCATGGCTGCAAATTCACATCAGTTTAACACGTGCACTAACACGACCATGCAAGGAGTGCATGGGGTAAGATCTTTTAGTCTTGAATCTAAACTGGAAAGACTAACTGATTTGTTGGAAAAGAAGATAATTGGTAATGCTAGCATTGGGCAACAAGTCCACAAACCTTCTTCAACATGTGGACTTTTTTTTTCTCAAGAGCACCCAACCAATGCATGCCCCACCTTGCAAGAGGATGAAACGGTAAATTTCATAGGTAATTATGGCAATCACAATCAAAAATATGATCCTTTTTCAAACACATATAATCTAGGTTGGTGTGATCACCCTAGTCTGAGGTATGGGAATGGAAATAACCAGCAAGTGTAGTACAATCTACCTAGATAGTACCAACAACAATCAAGGCAAGGTAATGATGATGATTTAAAGATGTTGCTAACGAAATGTATTGAGAAAAATGACAGCAGGATTGGAGCTATTGAGACACGCATAGATCAACTAGCCTCCGCGATGACAAGGATGGAAAATCAGGATAGGTTATCCTCCCAACCAAGGGCATAATGTCAGTGCTATCACACTTCGAAGTGGGAAGGAATTGGAAGCACCAAACCCGAAACAGGCGATGCGACATAATCATGTTGTGTAGATAGAAACGGAAAAGGCAACCCCAAACATCGAGACCATGCGGCCTAACCCCAAGAAACCACCTTTCCCTCATAGATTGGTAAAGAAGAAGAAGGCCACTGATGATATGGAGGTGTTTGAGACTTTAAAGAAGGTTAAAATCAATATTCCCTTGTTAACTGCAATCAAGCATGTACCTAGGTATTTTAAATTTTTGACAGAGTTATGCACGGGAATGAATAAGGTGTGTGATAACGAGAGGGTGTTCATGGGAGAATCAGTCTAAGCAGTGTTACAAGGTAAACTACTCATTAAGGAGCGTGACCCAGGTATGTTTGCTATCTCATGCGAAATAGGTAATGTAGGCATTGAGCAAGCTATTTGCGATTTAGGAGCTTCAATTAATTTAATGTCGTTATCTATTTACACTTCTTTGAATGTGGGTCCTTTGAAACATAATGGGGTTGTCTTAACCTTAGTGGATAGATCAAGTGTCTTTACAAAAGGGGTGCTAGAGGATGTCCTAGTTCAGGTTGATGGATTAGCATTTGCGGCTGATTTTTGTATGTTGAATATGGATGATAGGAATACTAGAAATTTTGGCATGATTTTACTATGACGTCCATTTTTGAAAACATCTAGAACAAAAATAGATGTGCACACTGGAACCATGACAATGGAATTCGATGGTGCTGTGATTATATTTGATATCAATAAAGCAATAAAGCATCAAAGTGATTATGCGTCTGCTTTTGCCATAAATAGTGTTGACCCCCTTGTTGACAAAATTTTGGAGTTTTGTAGTTGTGATGCCTTGCAGGTAGCCTTGATTGAACACTTGACGACTCTAAAGTTAGCAAACTGGGCCGAAAATTAGGTGTTACTAGGTCGTTTGTTACAAGCAGTAAATGATCTGAATGGTAACCGGGTGTAGATGGAAGAAAGCAAATTGTGCAGTTCACTGGAGTCGATACGAAATGACCATGTGGTACTTGTCAGAAATCAAATTTTTCCATCTGTAGTGAAACTGCCAGATCTAGAGCTTAAGCCACTGCGCTCTCACCTTAAATATGCATTTTTGGGTGCTGTAGACACACTTCCAGTAATTATTTCAAATGAGTTGAGTAAGGTGGAGAAAGAAAGTTTGATCCAGGTACTTTGAGATCACAAGGAAGCTATAGGATGGACTATTGCCAACATCAAAGGTATAAGTACAACGATCTAGATGCACTAGATACTTATGGAGGATGATTACAAATCGAGTAGGCAGCCATAACATCGGTTAAATCCTCCAATGATGGAAATCGTGAAGAAAGAGATTCTTAAGTTACTTAATGCAGATATGATATATGCTATTTTGGATAGCAAATGGGTTAGCCTAACTCAGGTTTTTCCAAAGAAAACGTGCATTACAGTGGTTAAAAATGATAAAAGGGAGTTGATTTTGACATACATTCAGAACGGGTGGCGAGTTTGCATCGACTATAGAAGCTGAACTCTGCAACACGCAAAGATCACTTCTTTTTGCCATTCATCGATCAAATGTTGGGGAGACTTGTAGGTCACACCCATTATTGCTGTTTGGATGGATATTTCGGGTTCCATCAAATTCCTGTCACACCCGAGGACCCAGAAAAGACAACTTTCACATGCCCATTTAGTACCTTCGCGTATAAGCGTATGCAATTCGGACTCTACAATGCGCCGACGATGTTCCAAAGGTGTATGGTAAGTATTTTTTCCGACTTTGTTGAGAAAATAATTGAGGTCTTTATGATTATTTTACTATATATGGTGATTCCTTTGCATCTTATCTAGAGAATTTAGAGAAAATTTTTAAACGCTGCATTGAAACTAACTTAGTGTTAAATTATGAAAAATGCCATTTCATGGTTAGTCAAGGAATCCTCCTAGGACATTTAGTTTCGTCTAAGGGGATTGAAGTGGATAAGGCCAAAGTAGATGTTATTGGATCTTTACCTTACCCCGTGAGTCTATGGGAAGTTCGTTCTTTCCTCGGCCATGCAGGCTTTTATCGATGGTTCATTAAAGATTTTGCAAAGATAGCTCACCCTTTGAGTTGTCTTCTACAAAAAGATGTCGAATTTGTGTTTGGTGATGCATGTCATGGTGCGTTTGACACATTGAAGGAGAGGTTGGTTTCGGCACCCATAATCAAGGTTCCAGATTAGGATTTACCATTTGAAATAATGTGTGATGCAAGTAATTACGCCATCGGAGCTATTCTTGCACAAAGAGTGGGACGCAATCCACATGTAATTTACTATGCATCAAGAACCTTAGATGAAGCTCAAAAGAATTACACAACCACTGAAAAGGAGCTCTTCACTGTGATGTTTGCTTTGGAAAAATTCCGATCCTATTTAATGCAAACTAATGTGATTGTGTATTCAGATCACGCGGCTTTGAAATATTTGATAAGCAAAAATGATGCAAAGCCTAGGTTAATTCGATGGGTATTGTTGCTCCAAGAGTTTAACATTGAGATAAGAGACAAGAAGGGAGCTGAGAACCTGGTAGCTGACCATCTAAGTAGGATAAACATGGATTCCCAGTCTGGAGAAGTAGTTTCGAGTGAGTTTTCAGATGAACAACTGTTTCGGGTCGATACGACAGGGGCATGTCATAACCCGTGGTTTGCAGACCTGGTCAATTTTCTAACAAAACACAGATTTCCAAAAGATTATACGAGGGCACATCAACATAAACTGAAGAGTGAGGCCAAGTACTACAACTAGGATGACCCATATCTGTGGAAGATGTGCTCAGATCAAATCATAAGGCAATGTGTACCCAAGGAAGAGATTCCTTCCATCCTCTAATTCTGTCATTCGTTAGCTTGTGGTGGCCATTTTGGACCACAAAGAACAGCAAGAAAGGTACTCGAATCTGGATTTTATTGGCCCGATTTATTTAGGGATTCATATCCCTTTTTCAAAGCATGCGATAGATGCCAATTTACAGGTAATATTAGTCGCAAAAATGAGATGTCACAAACACCCGTGATAGTTTGTGAAAATTTTGATATTTGGGGCATTGATTTTATGGGACCTTTTCTCTCGTCTTTTGGTAATCAATATATTTTACATGTTGTTGATTATGTTTCAAAATGGGTTGAGGCAAAAGCCACACGTACTAACGATGCTAAAGTGGTTGTCAATTTTGTGAAAGCTAATATTTTTGTTAGGTTTGGCACACCGAAAGCTATCATTAGTGATCGTGGAACCCACTTTTACAACCAGGTTGTGGAAGCATTGTTCAAGAAATATGGCGTCACTCATAAGGCATCAACCGCTTATGACCCACAAACAAATGGGCAAGCCAAGTTGTCTAATAGGGAGATCAAGCGCAAGGATTGGAGTGCACACCTTGAGGATGCGTTGAGGGCATATCAAATCACTTACAAGACACCATTAGACATGTCACCCTATCGACTAGTCTATGGCAAGATATGCCACTTGCCTATGGAAATAGAACATCACGCGTTTTGGGCGGTGAAAATGTGCAACACAAGTTACGATGAGGCAGGGCAGCAATGTAAGCTTTAACTCCAAGAGCTTGAGGAAATCCGCAACAACGCTTACGAGAATGCCATGATTTACAAAGTTAAGACCAAGGCATTTCATGACAAAAAGTTTGGAGGTTTAAAATCGGTCAAAAGGTACTTCTCTTTGACTCTATTAAAACTTTTTGGAGGTAAGTTGTGTTCTAAGTGGGTTGGTCCATTATGATAATGGTTCCGTTGACATTCAAAACATGGATACTTCAAAAAAATTTAAAATCAATGGACATAGATTGAAACCCTTCTATGAAGGATTTGAGCCACGCTTATTGGAGGTACAGTACATAAGCAAACCTGACTACTACTAGGCATGGCCCAATCGAGCCAAAGACGTTAAACAAAGGTGCTACTTGGAAGGTAACCTAAGGAATTTTTGATTTTAAGCTTCGATTTTAATTTTGTGTCAATTTATTTCGATTTTTATTTCTGTTCTTGGTGCTTTAAAAAAAAGGTCTTGAACTGATGTGTGTGTGACAGTGCATTAATCGTCATAACTGCCAGTTCTTAAAGGAAGGTATACAATATGAGCATGTCGTATGCTTGTGTTCGCATAACTGCAAGAAACCACGTAAGTTTTAATTGGCCCAAGTTTACCCATTGTTTTGTAGTGTTTATATGCTCTACGGGGCAGGTGTTTTGGTGTGCACAGATGGGATTCAATTTTTTCACACACAGTGAAAAGTTCAAGTGTGGGGTACACAATTGTCTAAACTAAAGAGGGAAGTCCATGGCAGTTTCAGCAGCGAGCCCCCTCCATTTCCTTCATCACCATGATCCTGGTAACTTTTATCCTCACTCTAGGCCTTTAATTTATATTGTCTTGTCTTTGATTACATTGCGGACAATGTAAGTTATAAATGTGGGGTAGGAAGATAGCTTTCTTTTGATATTAAAATTTTTTTTGTTGGTGTTTCTCTGATTTTGCGTCAATTGCATTGTCTTTTCTGCATGTATTGTTTATGTTGTTGTGTATGGGTCTACTTGATAAGACATTGTCATTTAGTAACTAGTTGCACCTGTTAGTTTATTTATTTTTATTTTTGAATGTTCATGCATCAATTAACATGCATAACAGAGTAAATCCCACCTTAAATAGTCTTGTCTTGATGTGATTTGATAAGTTCAACTCTTTAAATGTTTTTAACTTAATTGATCTATTTGGACTCCCATCCTAGCATAACTTGAACTAACTAATACACTTAGAATCAAACAAGCCCTTGGCAAAATACACTTTATAGGAGTAATAACATACACCACACAAAATTAACCGTGAGATTTTTGAGCCGCTTAAGAGGGAGTACTATATACTCCATATTTCTTTTGTGTGTGCATGTATAGTGTGTTCCCTGCCAGAATCTGACATTTGAGTTCCTATCAAAGCCACATTTAGTACATCAAGATGAAACTAAGGCATTCTTTGTGTAATCCTTTGCTATCCAATTTCTTTGAGTATCCTACCAAGTGAGACATCCCTTGTAGTCCCCGTTTGAGCCTAAAACCTTTCTTTGTTCTTATGTTAAAAACCCAATAAACCCTATCCTTTGTTCTTCTTTAGTCCCAGAATTTGACACCCAACTAAGAGGAATTGCCAAGTAACATATGTCTATTTTGTTAAATCATATCCTTCATATGTATAATGTTTACTTCATGCTCCTAGTTGTTGTGTGGTGTTAGGCTTGAGAGTTAGAAAACAATTCGGGGGAGAAAAAAAGGGAAAAAAAGGAAAGAAAAAGAAAAGAATAGAAAAGAAAAAGAAGAAAAATAATAACAAAAGAAAAATATATATTCAGATTCAATAATGTTTTCTTCCCCTGAAACAATTTTAAAAACGAGTTTGATGCTCTGAACTTTAAATTAATGTTGAAACTTGCTAGGCCATGATTTATGAGAAACACCTTGATAAATGAATGGAGAATGACGATTGGTTAGGAAGGAATGGTTTGGCCAACTTGTGATGAATTTTATGGCCATATGTGTCGTATGAGATATGTGTTACTTGGTACATACTTTGCTCCTCTTGGTTTTTCTTTCTTTGTTAAACCTCATAGTCACAGTATAAGACTTTAAACGACCTAGTTGGTCGATGTAGGTTTTTAAATCCGAGCTAGTTGTAGAGATTGGACTCTATGTTAGGATTATGAAAAGGACTACTATGCATTGATTTTGAGAGAAACACTACATCCAAAAATTTTACATGAGTGATTGAGAGAAATCGGAGAGGGTGTGGATATTATTGCTTTCTATAAGGTAATGTCGAAGTGGTTAACATTCCTACTTAATTAGGAGATCGATCGTTCATGCATTGTTTATTTGATTCTATGAGTGTATTGGTTGGCTTAGGAATTGTTGGGTATGGGAGAAAGAATAGTGATAAGAGGTTGGAAGCCTTAAGGTTTGAATGGATTGAATACTTGTGGACAAGTATTGTTTAAGTGTGGGGTTATTTGATAGGTTGCATTTCATGCATGATTTATAGGATAATTTGCATTCATTTTGCATGTGTTTGTTTATTATTTGTGTGTTTTTATGTGGTTTATGTTTGTTATGTGGGTAGGACACCAAAGTGTATATTGGAGTCGTAATGGTGGAGATTTAGGCTGTTTTGGAGAAGCTACGTACTGGAAACAGATACGACATGACCATATCGTATCGGGCAAGAACTAGGCCGAATTTATGGACATGTTTTTAAGCCCAATCGTCATCTATTTTAGGCTGGATCTTTGTTGGAGACACCGGATACCAGCTGGGAAGCCATAATGAAGAGTCCTATTGAAGATTAATTAGGAAATCTCTCCTAATTTTAGCTAGGGTTATGAATTGGAGGATATAAATTCCTTATGGCAGTAGGAAATTGCACCTTTTAACTTTTAGCTTTAACTTTTGAACGTCCTCCTCTTCCTTCTTCTGTTTTGAGTAGTTAGTAGCCAACCACCAACGTTATTTCAGTTTTCATGTTATTTTATTGTGTTTTCATGTTAGCCATAAACAACTAAACCCTTTTCTAGTTGGGGTGCTTAGATATTCAGCGATGGATGATTTGTGAGACTATGTTTTTATTTGTTTATGCAATTCAGATTTTTATTTAATTCCCATGTTTGAACCAGATTTATTATTGCTTAATTTGTTGTGCAATGTCATGAGTTGCGTGATTGATTAAGTGATAAATTGTTGAATAGGATAGTATTGTCATGGATATTATTCTATCCAAGTAGCGAATTAGTTTTATACTGTGAACGATGTATGTTGGTGGTAAAATTGATGGAATTAAATAATTTGACTTAATAAATTACGGCATTTCCGAATTTATTGGTTAGGACAAGGGTCTTTTTCATTCTTAATGCAACTATAGATTAATCTTGTCAGGGTGTTTCCCGAGGGTTGTCTTTAGATAAGGGAAGTAACTTGTCAGGGTGTTTTCCGGGGTTACTGACAAAGTAAGAAAAAATTGGTCAATGAGTGCGTCACTTTTGGTTATAACTTTGTCTATCTGAATTGTCTAATTTATCTTATGATGTCAATGATCGAATTTTCAGGCTAAATTGAAGAGTACCTTGGCTAGTTTTTCATCCATTGCATTTTAATCTCGTTTTATTAATTGCTGTCCAAATCTGTTTTATGCCAATACCACATGCTCATGTCGTATCTGTCACTATACCTCCCCTTTAATTTTCTGCATTGCTTTTAATTTTGTTTACATCTCCTACATAATCAATTCTTTAATCTGTTATTTTTTGAGCATTTGAGTAACTCTGCACTAATCCCCTGTGGATTCGACCCGATTCACCACTAGTTACCTAGTTTTTGAAGAGTTGGAAATATATTTTTATTTTTGGTAGTTTAACAACCTATCAATGTCACAACTCATTATCATTGTAACACCCTCTATATGAAGCCTACAATCACCTGCACATATGGCACCCAAATTCCTGTACATGCATTCATGGCATACAATCCTATTCATTTATAGGGATTGTCATCATACATTTGTCTATTTAATGATGTACATATACATATTACAATTTTCATAGTAGTTAACATTATCATATAAAAGTTGTATTACATCATTACATTTATATGGTAATTCAAAAGAGATATTACACACGTAACTTAAATTTTTAATTACAAACTGTTAAGAAACTATAATTTCCTTCATTACATATACAACCATCTTTAACCAAAAGATACATTTCAAAGGTACTTTTACTTCTAGCTATTGGCCTTGGTCTTTATAGATGTTCCCTGTGCCTTACTCCTATTACTTGGACCTACACAAATTAACACCCGTGCTAAGTTTGAAAGCTCAGTATTGGAACACTTAGTTTGAATGAATACTCACAGTATTCATCTGCCAAGCACACACACATTCACGAATATCATAAACTTATGTAAACAGATGGCGTACTTAAGAAAAGTACACAATGTAAATATGCTTCAATATATTATCCATATACTAAAAATGCACATTTATAAGCCAAATATTTATATCCAAAGCTCAACAGTACAAATTATTCATATTGTCATGTTGTATCTTTTATTTATGAATGTTAAATTTCTTTTTTGGTGTTAAGCTGTGGATAATGGGAGCTGTGGATATCCAAGGATATCAAATTATGGATACCTAAAGGAATCGAATAGATACCTAATAATATCAAACCATGGATACTTTAAGGTATCAAACTGTGGATACTTGAAGGTATCGAATTGTGGAGACATTATATTCTCGAAATGAAGACGACAATGGTGTTAAAGTGCTGTAGCTGCATTGTAACCCTATAGGCATGCCTATCTATCCATCACCAAGATAATGAGCAGGTACTATAAACATTCTCCTTTAACTATTTACCAATTTCATGATTAATATATTAACAAGTTATATGATATTCATTTGAAATCATAAATTTTTTTTTCAGTTTATACATGCAAGTCATAACTTATCACCATTAGGACGGTATCAAAATCAAACTCATATAATCATAATATATATATATATATAAGCAAACAATTTGCACATAAATCATCTATGTACATGTAAATTTTCTTTAGTATGCATTATGTTCAATCTTACGTTTTAATGTTTAATTACTCAATTCATATATGGTAAGTCAATTTCATTTATTTCTAGTTGCTTGAAAAGTTTTATAAACATTCAAAAAGGTTTCAATATGATTCGGAAAAAAAATGGAAGCAAAAAACCCAAAAGAGTGCAATTTGGGCTAAACTCATCGTGAGTCTAAAAATTGGCAAACAAATCAGTCTAAGAACAAATTACATGACAGTCTCCACTTGTTCCGAAATTTTCACATAGAAAACATTCTATTTAGGCTTTGAGGTCTTCTAAAATTTGTGTCCTATATCTCTAGTTTTGACAGCACCAAAAATAAGACCATTTAGACTTCTAAACCATGAGATATGCACCAAACATTACAAGCTGCTCCAATAAAGGGTCAATATTAGATCACCATTTTCAATCTCAATTTACAAGGTCATAAGGACAGAATTAAGTTTGAGTCTCTTCTATATATTTTTATTTTTATGTCTTAAGTTTCATCTACAATTTGAATCATCCAATTTGGAGGTCTATAGGCCAAATTATGGCCGAAACAATGGGCACTACAAGAAAATGCGAGAATAGTGGCGGAATTTTTCCGACGAAAAAAATACCGCCGCTATTCACTGACGAAATTGAAATTTCCGTCGGTAAAATAGCCACATTTGCGACGGAAAGAGCCAACCATCGGTATAGAAATTTGGAATCAATATTTGTGACGGAATATAGCGACACCACGAAATAACCGTCGGTAAAAAATGTGCCAAATGTTCGTGCAATTTATTACATACGGGCAAACACCGACGAATAGGCTACAGTCGGTATATTTACCAACGGAAACAATCGTTCCATCGGCTAATTAGAACTTCTGAAAGACGAAAATTGTACTACCGACGGAAGAGAAACTACCGTCGCAAAATACAACTATAACCAACAAGTTCACCGACGGAACACGTAAGCCCATCGGTGAATTTGTAAACATATCATTGACGGAAGGATTCTTTCCGTCGGTAAAGGCCACTCAACACATACTTTACTGACAGAAGAGATCAATCCGTCGGTGAGTAGATAGCAATATCACCGACGGAAGGGCTGATTTCGTCGGTAAATGGTCCAGTCAGCAGTTTGGATTCTTCCAGAAGGCATGTTTACCGACAGAATTGTCTTTCCATCGGTATTTGAGTTTATCCCACTTAAATGTGGCGCTCATTTACTGACGGAACTCTCAGTTCCGTTGGTAACTGTCGGCACGCCGCCTAGCTTAAACCTAATTTACCGACGAAACTGAGAGTTCCGTTGGTAAATTCGCGTCCTTATAAGCTCGCCGACCCCCCCTCTCCTTCACCCCTCTCACTTGTGTTCTCTATATACGATTTTGCTCTGATCTTCTTGAAGTTTTCGGCTCCTTTTCTATAGTTTGAGGTAAACTTTATCATTATTGTGTTATTTTTATATGAAATGCATGCTAGTGAATGAGATTAGTTTGAGATTAGTAAATGTGAATGGTTTGA
>JAOSBN010000179.1:44828540-44862288 GCA_027563595.1 Erythroxylum suave
ATTAAATATTTATTATCAATTATTTAATGAACTAAATATAATTTATATGTTACAATCATTAACAAATTAAATGTAATGTTTTATAATTAAATATAATGAAAATATAAATTAAAAAATTTTAATAATAACCATTACCGACAGATAAGCTAATTTCCGTCGGTATATTGCTATCGTTTATACTGATGGAAATTAGATATCCGTCGGTATATTGTTATCGTATATACCGACGGAAATTAACTTATCCGTCGGTAATGATGAAGACAATGTACCGACGGTAAGTGTATTTCCGTCGGTAATTTTGCAGACGGAACGTTTTCTCGGTCGCTAAGTTACAGATGGAATTAGTTTGGACTGTCGGTAAACGTTAGCGACGGTAACTCTTGGTCCGTCGCTAAATTTAGCAACGCTCACTAAATTTTTGTCGGTAACTTTAGCTACGGCCGTATCGCCGACGTTTTCGCACTGTCGTTATATTCCGTCGGTAACCTTAATACCGAAGGAATATTTGGTTATTCCGTCGGTATTTTCCGTCACTAAACTGCAATTTTCTTGTAGTGAAAGATCAACAGCATCAAGCACAAAGAGTCAGAATATCATAATTACGTATAAACCAAAAGGCGTCATGAACAGATATAAACCACAAAAATCATACCAAAACAACCATTAGCAAAAAAATGTAATAAAAGTATGTGTTTTAATGAAAGTATTCTTTAAGTGAACCAATAACAACAAGAAGGAGATGTTGCAACTCCTTGATTTAATCCTGTATTTGATCTTGATGCAGTCAAATTTCCCTTAGTTATTGTTGGATGTCCAGATTGTTGGCTTCTAGAGGATTAACAGGAGGCACAAGAGGCTGTTATGTTAGGGTAGGACCCAAGACATTTGCTACTCTTTCTGATTTCTTTTCCTCCAAGACATTGTCTTTCAGCTTATATCCAAATTGGATTGGAATAGATGAATGATATTTTTCTAGCCTCATACCATTCTAGATCGTTAAAAGGCACATTATGATATGCAAATATCATAGTTATCAACATCCCATAAGGTAGTTCCCCTATAGTATTTTTATGACTTCCCTTATCGAATAGAAAATTTACAATCATCAAGGGAAGGTTCATTCGATTACCTTTCAATAAGTTATAGACAACATAAGTTTCTAATAAATTGCATCTTTCAACTAAACTACTCCTTAGAAAGATGGTGTAGCAGAGAGAGATGTAAGACATCTTTAAAGAAGGCCTAATTGTCGGCACCAGGGTCTACCTTCTTGGTTATTTTTAGCAATAATGCATATTGATTGTGTAACTTCACCCAAATCTAAATCAGCGACATCCCATTTATGGCATAGGAAGTTAGTTCTCCTAATTGGAGTTATATTTAGCACATTCCTTAAAATTTCTTCAATTAAGAGAATCTTACATTCTCTAACCTAGGAGACAATTTCCATCTTTCCATCAATAACTTTTCTTCTCATATTTTTATAAAATGTTTGAACCAGATCATCACAAACATTTTCATACAAGTTTAAGAAGTTTTTCCAACCAACAGACACAAAATAAGAGTAAATAAGAATACCTATTCAATCAAACAACATTGGATGTAGAATTCATCCAGCAACCACCTTTCTTATCTTATATCTCATTTCGTATCTTACTTCCGCTTCCATTGATTGCAACATTTTTTATGGTGTTGAAGATTTTCTTTTTTCGTGTAGAAATTTATATTTATTTAATCTCTAGCCCTTGGTAATTTCTTCAAATAGATATTCTTCCCTAGTTATAAGGTCTTCTGCAATTTCTACAAGCATAGGCTCTTTACTTTTCTTATTTCTTCCCTTTTCCTTTTTAACGAAGCTTCTTCTTTTCTTGATTCTTTCTCAGGATTTATTTTTTTTTCAATTACATGCTTTTTCTCAGCTTGCATTGGGAGACTTCCCCTAGTTATCGATTTTTCATCTGATTCATCATCATCCATGTTCCAATTTTCTTCTGACAAATTTTGACTTATGGAACCAGGTCAAGGAGCAGACGATTGTGGTGGTGCAGAGATTTTAGGAGTAAGGGTAAGCGGAGTTAGAGTAGGCAGAGAAGGAAAAAGCGATGGAGATCTTGAAACTGAAGAAAAAGAATGGAATCATACCTATCGTACCTTCTTCATCATCTTCCCCTTACTAGAGACTCTTCTCACAAGAGTGTGTTCTCCTTTACTCGAATTTCTTCTTCTTTTTCTTTTGTTTCTCTTTCTTCTTCTTCTTCTTCTAACAAGCTAGGGTTTAAGTTGTTAGAAATTCACTCCTCATAATCAAGAACATATTACTACTTTGTTGATTCATTGTCTTCAGTAGATGAATCAGAGGCTGACTCTTCAATCGACGCCAAAATCTTTTGCTTTTTCTCGTATGCATGTAATGGAGTCTCTTAAAGGGATGCTTCTAAAAATTGTTGTTTTTAAATAAAAGAGACAGAAACAGGTTCAATAGAGGTGTTTAGCAGTCCTATTATTGGTGACAAAGAAGAAGATATAATAACAAGAGTTTCAGACTGTTGTTCATGACAGAGAGTTTCATCATGGCTAGTAATGGGTGTCAAAAAAATTTTGTCCCTTAGACTTTGTTCATGCCAGACGTATAATCTCTTTTGTATCTTCTGTTAGTTGTAAAAAGTCTTACAGTATTGCAATCATGATTTTTTTTTAAAATGAAACATCATCATTCTAGTGACGGCTATCTCTGAATGAGGTTATTTTTCTATAATGCACAGGATTTTTAGACAAATTAATTGCACTTGTGTTGTCACATAATATGGGAATATGAATAAGGTTTAGAGAAAAATCTTGGAATTGATGTTTCATCTATAATATATTAGCATAACAGCTAATAACTACTATATATTCTACCTTAGTTGTTAAGAGTGCTATGCAATTTTATTTCTTGCAAGACCAAGAAACTTAACATCCACCAAAGAATTGACAATAGCCACTTGTACTTTTCCTCTCAACTTTGTCACCTGTATAATCTACATCACAACAGCCAACAATTTCGTATAAATATATTTTTGGATACCATAATTCAAAATAGTTCCAAGAAGATAAGAAAGTTCTCTTGACTGCTTGAAGGTTCTTTGGGATTTGACTGAGAGCGTGCACAAAGACACATGTTAAAAATAATGTCAAGTCTTTAACTTATGAGATATAGAAAAGAACCAATCATTCCTCTATATTTTGTCTCATAAGTAGCTTTGCCATTTTCATCCTTATCAAGTTTAGTTCTAGTATACATTGGAGTTCCTATTGACTTGGCATTTTCAAAATGATATTTTTTGATAAGTTCCTTTGTTTACTTATCTTAACTGATGAAGGTTCATTTTTCTATTTTTTTTTAATTTGTAATCCAAGAAAGAAAGAAAACTCCCCCTGCATTAAAGTTGAGAATTCTTCACAGAAAGAGGGATTAGTAACACAAATATTGTGTCCTCAACATATATTTGAACTAAAAGTAAATCATTTTTCTTCCAATTAATAAATAAAGTTTTATCTATCTTTCCTCTTTCAAAGTTATTCTCAAGTAAGAAGTTACTTAACTTTTCATACCATGCTAGAGGAGCCTGCTTTAGACCATACAAAGCTTTTGTCAATTTCATCATATAATCTAGATGGTCTATGTTCTCAAAACCTAAAGGTTGCCTAAAAAAGACTTCTTCATTAATAAATCCATTTAGAAAAGCACTTTTGATGTCCATTTAATATAATTTGAAATTTTTATAATATAAAAAGGTGAGTATAATTTTGATTGATTCTGGTATGGAAACAGGAGCAAAAGTCTCATCAAAATCAATACCTTCTTATTGAATATAGCCTTGAGCTACAAGTCTAGCTTTATTTCTTACCACCTTACCATTTTCGTTGAGTTTGTTTTGAAATACCCAATAAGTTCCAACGACTACAAACTTGGTTCTTGTTAAAATGGTTTAGTTCATTATTCATAGCTATAGTCTAGCTTTCATCAATAAGTGTCTCTTCTACAGTCTTTGGTTCTACTTGTGAAACAAAGGCAATATAATTGTTTTTGAAGGAGGATCTGGTCTTTATACCTTCTGAAGGGTCTGCTAGAATATACTGAAGTGTATCGAGTCTTCACCTTTCTCTTAGTGTCCTTTTATGAATATCTGGTGTCCTTGTTTGTATAGATTCCTACTGAGATGTACATGTAGCAGTAATCGTCTCTATCCTAGCTTTAGAAGGGCCTTCTTAATCTTGTGAATCTGAAGGCACTACAGGTGTAGATTGAGTTTATGTCATATCTTTAGAAACCAAAGGAGTATCTTCATTATCTGATTCAGTAGTGTTTATTGAGGGTAATGCTTCATCAAATACTATATGTTTTGATTCTTCTATCCTGTTAGTTCTTTTATTGTAGACTCTCAATCCTTTTAGTTCTTTTATTGCATCAAACTTGCGAAGGTTGTCCTTACCATTGATTAATTTAAAGCACTTACACCTAAAAGCTCGAAAATATGCAACATTACGCGTTCTTTCTTTCCACAACTCATAGGGGGTCTTTTGGAGAATAGGCCTTATAAGACACCTGTTTAAAATGTAACAGGAAGTGGACACAGCTTCTGCCCAATATCCATGAGGTAGACTATTGTACCCCAAAATTTTTCTTAAAATTTATTATATTAAATTAGAAAACATGAGCATAAGTTAGAATTTTTGAATTTAGAAATTTTTGGAGTTAGTTATGAATATATTTTATTTATATTTGTTTGCATGGATTAAATGGAAATGCTAAAGTTAAGGAGTAAGTTGGTATTAAGTTAAATATGGAAGGGTAAAATAGGAAAGACAAAAGTTGTCTTAAATTAATAAGTGAAGAGTGCATGAGAGTCGTATGGAAGTAAGAAAGAAGGAGAGAAAGTTATAGAAGAAACTAGAAAAAGAGAAGGAGAAACCGAAATAGAAAAGAAGAAGAAGGAAAGGAAGAGGAAAGGAGAAAGAAGAGGAAGTAAAAGATTCGGTTGAGTTTCTAGGTATCCTTTATCTATTCTTCTCATTTGGATAGAAGAAGGAAGTAGAGAAAATAGGTTTTATGTGCCAAAAATGAAGAGAGAAAGAAGAGAACCAAGAAATTCATTTTCTTAGATTTTCATGGATTTTCTATGAGATATTAGTTATTTTAACTTACTTATATCAAGAGTAGTTTAAGTCCAAGCTCAAGATTTAAGTATTAAAGTTCTATAGATTTTCTACTTGTATATTAGTTTGAATGAAAGTTCGTTTGTTTGAAGGAAACTAAGAAAGTCGAAGGAAAGAGTAAGAGGAGAGACAAACTTGAGTTTGGATTTACAAGTAAATAGGTGGGTAATATGTTTATGGTATCGTGATTATGGGCTGACTTTTTACATGTTTGTGTGCTTAAATGCTTGTTTTTAAATCATTGTGAATGTGGGAAAAATACACTGTGATTTGATAAATTGTTATGCTTGAAAGATTTACTGCATTTTGAATTGATGAAAAAAAATAATATAAGAAGCAAGAAAGAATGAATATGATATGAAATTTGTGAACATCGAAAAACTTGCTTGTGTGGGAAAGAGAAATACCATTTTTTTTGTCACGTGCACATTGACCTAATGCCTTCTTTTAACTACCCACTTATGGCATATGAGCTCCAAAAAATGGAATCATTTCATTTATGGTGTAAACTTTGGTTTTGCCATTTCGTTCTATGGGATTCTCTCGAGCCATTATGTTTATGCATTGCATCTTGATTATTAAGCATGGAGCATAATTGAATGTTATGTTTTGATGATTAAATGATTATATGATCTGATTTTTGGATAATGTGATTTGCTAAGACTAAAATGCAATATATATGTATATTTTTGCTTAATTATGTGTGTGGCTCGTTACCGATGGCTATAAACATATTAGCCACCGAGCTTCGCAGCTCACCCTATTATTTTTCACTCCTTAAGTGAAGACAAAGCAGATCAATATTGAACCTTGCAAACTTCGGCAAACTCTAAGAAAAATATATCCTTTATAACAAAGTTAGTCCGAATACCTTAGGTAGCTTTGCCAGCATATCAAGCATGAGCATTCATGTTGTATTTTTGGATTATGCTACTATTTTGTCTCTTAATATGCAATTGAAGTTATGTATAAACTTTGGATCATCTAAGAGATGAAACTTCGCTTGTTTGAGAAATGACAGTAAGAGTTGAAGAATTTCTCTTTTGTATATGTGCACAATTTTCTTCATATTGGGTTGTAATTTGTGTTAGAAATAAAAAGTTGAGATGTGTGATGGTTTTTGGATAGATTTTTCTTAAGTAGATTGTTGTGTTGGGAGTCTGTTATGTTAGGAGTCTTATATGTATGAATTGGGCTTGTTGGATTCGGGTTTTTTGGTTTTAATGAAAATGTATACTAGGCATAAAGGGAAAAAGGGGATAGAAATTGTGTCATGACTTTAATGAATAAACTATATTGATGTAGGAAGATTTAGACAAACTTTATTTATGAAAGTTGTAGCTTATTTTCTTAGCTTTCTAATAACATAAAGTCTGAAATATTTGGATATGAGTTAAAAGTTATGAAGGTTGGAATAAATTTCGGATTACAAGATTGTGCTTGAGCACAATCGTAACAAAGGAGATGCACGACCGTGCTTGCTCCGTAAAAATGCACGCTCGTGCACCCTAAGGCATAGGCGTGCCAAATCCTTTTTTATTATTTACTAATTTTTTTAATTTTTTATGACTAAAGTCATCCAAGCCTACCAAAGTTCTTCATCACATCCTTGATGCTTTCAACCTTCTTTTCATTTGACCTCCATCAAATCCCCTCGTATTGTAACCACAAATTAAGTTACGAGACCTTGGGTGGACTTTAGGGAGTCCGTTATGTTAGGAGTCTTATATGTATGACTTTATGTCATACATGTGTTGGGAGTCTATTATGTTAGGAGTCTTATATGTATGAATTGTGTTTGTTAGATTCGGGTTTTTTGGTTTTAGTGAAAATGTATAATAGGCATAGAGAGAAAAAGGGGACAAAAATTATGTCCTGACTTCAATGAATAAACTGTATTAATGTGGGTAGATTTAGGCAAACTTTTTTCATGAAAGTTCTATCTTATTCTCTTAGCTTTCTAATGACATAAAGTCTGAAACATTTGGACATCGGAGTTGAAAGTTATGAAGGTTGGAATAAATTTCAGAATACATGATCGTGCTCAAGCCAGTTTTCCCTAAAGTCACGATCTTGCTTGAACATAATCGCAATAAAGGAGATGCATAGCCGTGCTTGCTCTGTAAAAATGCATGCCCGTGTACCTTAAGGCGTAAGCGTGCCAAACCCTTTTTTTATTATTTATTATTATTTAAATTATCTATTACTAAAGTCACCCAAGCCTACCCAAGTTCTTCCTCACATCCTTTATGCTTTCAACCTTTTTTTCATTTGACCTCCATCAAATCCTCTCGTATTATAACTACAAGTTAAGTTACGAGACTCGGGCCTAACATAGACCGCTTTTACAAAGCATGGTCTTAGCCATATCAACAAAAGTCTTGTTCTTTTTTCCAATAACTCCATTTTATTAAGGAGTTCTTGGACATAAGAAATTATGAGTTATGTCATTATCATCATACAAATCTTCAAATCTTCTGTTGTCAAATTTGATAACTTCGAATTGAACTAATGCAATACCCTTTTTAATCTTAATTTTCCTGGAAAACTTCTCAAAATCTTCAAAAGCATCATCTTTATTTTCTAGAAAATAAATCTTGAATAATCATCTATTGTAATAAAACTATAGTGTTTTCCATCAAAATTTTAAGTTCTAGTAGGACCAAATAAATTGATGTGTATAAGCTTAAGCAATTGGTTTGTATATACAACATTCTTAGGTGGAAAGTTGCTTCTAACATGTTTTTCTTTTAAGCATGCTTCATAAACCTAATTATTTTTGAAGTTTAATTCTGATAATCCTCTTGCTAAATCATTTTTGGATAATTTGATAAAATTTTTATACTAGTATGTCTAAATCTTCTATGCCAGATTAATATGTCCTTTTCTAGAGATATAAAAAACTTAACTTTTTTTAGAAGACATGTCTTCCAATGAAGCACATTATATATTTTGATTTGTAGGACTAACAAACACGATGTTTTCGTTATTATTATCAATAATTTCACAATGAGATGCATAGAATGTGATTCTATATCCTTATCATATAATTGAATTATATTAGTTAGTTATGTTTCAAACCATCAACATAGAGAACATTATCTATAGAAGTAGAGTCAAAGGCACCAATTTTACTAATTCATGTGAACTTTCCCTTGTTTTTATCTGCAAAGGCAACATTACCTCCATCTTTGCTTTCAATATAGTTGAAATGTGATATTTCACCTATCATGTGTCTTGAACAGTCACTATCAACTATCTATTGATTTTCTCTTGTAACTATTCTTAAGAATATATGCAGAGTATATTACCTTAATTTAGGTACCCAAACCTTTCTAGGCCCTTTCAAGTTAGTAGTCTGACCTTTCGATCTCCAAACATACAGATAATTTCTTCATTCTAAAAATATTGCAAGAATGAATAATATGTCCATTTTTCACATAGTAGAAGCATAAAACAGATGAGTGAAGGTTACTATAATTTTTACCATGCATCAAGTTCTTGTTGTTTTGATGATAACTACTGTCATTTTTAACAAAGAAATTCCTGTACAACTTGATATTGTTCTTTTCATTATATCCTATTCCAACTTTATCAAAAAACTCCTTTACTATTACTAAGCAATGCATCTAGAATATTCTTTCCATTAACAAAATTTGCTAAATACTTTTCCAAAAATATGATATTTTTAGAAAAATTTTCTTTTCCAAGTTCTAATGCACCAACCTTTTCTTCTAATTGTTTTACTTTTTCATCTAAAAATATTTTTTAACATCTTTTTCCCATAACCATTTTCAATCTTAGCAAGGAACATATTTTCGGACAATAAGTTTATATTTGTAGATTCTAATGATTTAATTTTATTACTCAAAGGTGCATAATTTTTTAGCCTTTTCAACCTCTTTGAAATACCACATAGTTAACCTCTTATATTGAGCATATAGTTCATGATATACATCTCTTAGATCATTAAATTCAATATTAAGATTAGAACTATATACATTATCTTCTCTTGAGTTAGCTATAAGGCAAACATTGTTTACTTCTTTAGACTCTTCTTCATCAAAGTTTTTGAAGTCTTTATTAGACCAAGCTGCAGTCATAGCTTGCTTGTTGGGTCTTTTGTTTTCAGTTTTGTCCTTTTAAAGAAGAAGGGGACATTTTGGTCTGATATGTCCAGGCTTCTTGAATGATAGCGTATAATTTGATTATTTTGTGTACTGCTACTACTGTTGCTACCTTTTTACAAGAACCTACTATTTCCATTTTTCTTATTTCCTTCTTTTTTCTTTATCAGCTTCTTTTTATAAAAATGTGCATATTTTCTGACCATAAAGTTGAATTCATCATCTCCATCTATCTGTAATTCAGTGTCGCTTTCATCACTATTTGATGGAGTTATATCATTAGCACCTTTTAGAGTCATTCCTCTTCTGTAGGAGGATCCTTCGTCTCGTCAAAGCTCTGCATCATGGATCATCAAATTTCCTCTTAGCCAATCAAGTGAAATGGTATCTAGATTCTTTGCAATTTCTAGAGCTGTCACTTTAGGTCTCCATTCTTTTGGCAGTGACCTTAGGATCTTTATTACGAGCTCATATTGGGATATATCTTTCCTAAGTTCTTCAATGTTGTGATGATGTTGTTGAATCATCCAAAGAATTTGTCAATGGTTTCTCCCTGTTTGATGCTAATAGTTTCATATTGATACATATAAAGGACTTACATTATGCTTCTTTACCTCTTTTTTTCCCTCAAAAGTGACTTGAAGCTTGTCCCACATTTCCTTTGTTATAGAATGATAGTTGTGCTTTATATCATGTTTTAGGGTGTAATTTGTTATATATTTAGTGTTAATTTGAGTGTTTACTGTGTACTTAGGTTAGAATTGTGTTAATTTATGTGTTTAAGTTTTTTTGTAGGTTAGTATGAGTCATTGAGCTTAAATGTTATAGTTTTAAGGTACCTTGATGTGTTTGTTAGTGTTTCAGTGTAAATGGCAAAGAACGGAGAAGTTTCAAAGAGTTTTGGGCCAAAACCATGACCTAAGATCATGGAACAATAGGCCACAATCGTGATAGAAAGAGGTGAGCCAGCAGGACCCAGGCCACGATTGTACCCTTTAGTCACGATTGGGACAAAGAGCTCTGAATAGGGCCACGATCATGCAATTTGGGCAACGATGGTGGCCTGCGTTAGGCAGACACGAAAACAGCTAAAAACATTAAGTTTCGAGGGACTTTTCAGACCGTTTCGACCCCGAATCAACCCTAGGGCTTCAAAGATATAAATAGAACATCAAAGAATAGAAGAGAAGCTTTTGATTAGCCACCAAAAATGAAACCCTAAAAGAGAGTACCTTGAGAGATCGAGAAAGAGATGAAGGAAGAGAGAAGAGGAAGACGATGCAAACACGACATGCTTCCCAGAATAAGAAGCTTTCCGAAGTTGCGACCTCCCATCATTCATTTGAATTCTGTTTCCTATGTACTTCAGTTTTATTTGATTATAGAATTGGGATATATAGTTTGATGATAGAATTGCATTATGATTGATGCTCTATACTCACCTTTGTATTATTATTTTTATTTAATAAAATCTTATTGTTTTATATGTTTATAGAATTAATTGTGATTTAATTATGCACTTCATATCTCGATAATAAACTGAAAGGGTGGATCAAGAGAAAACGATTATTTTGGGCTAATGAGAGTTAGGTAAATTAATAGATTCAGAATTAGATCAAATTGGTAAATCTTGTGTAGAGAGATATCACGTTTAGGTTTCTAATTGTTTATTAGAGAACTTAAGAACTGATTAGATTTTGGATAAGTTGTTAATTGAGAGATTACAACTTCCTATAATCTAATTAGGGTTTATGCTTTAAGGTTCAATTATAACTTGAGAGAGAGTAATTAACCCTAGGATCATTTAGAACCATAATTCGATAAATCGTAATCAGTTAGGTCGTCATTAAGAATAGATAATTTTTCCTTTCTCTCTTTCTATAAACTCAATAGGTTGAAGTTGAGGGTGTGCAATCATTGTTCAACAAATCTATCAATTTCTATTAATTGCTATTCAATTTCAATTTAAAATTGTTAATCATTGTCGTGGTTGTTAGTTGATTTGGTCTATTTAATTTAGTTAGTCATCGTGTTAAAATTCATTGTCTGTTAAATATTTGTTTAACAGTTTTCGAACTTAGATTTTAGGATTACATTACCCTACTCATGGGAATGATACCTTAGGTACCACGTGAACAAACCGTGTGCTTGCAAAAATATCAAGGTTATAGATATTAAAATTTTTCATATGTAAACCGTCAATCAAGTTTTTGGTACCGTTGTCGGGAAGGCGAAATTTAGTTCTATAATTTAAGGCATTAAACTAGTTTAAATTTTTGTTTCATTTATTTCATTTTGTTTCAGAATTGTGCTCTTGCATGATCATAAGAGTCATAAGAGGTTCGAGTCGTACAGTGGAGATGTTAGATTTAGATATCATACGATCAGAACGAATGCTCAGGAAAGCTCGACATGAAAGCTTGACATGAGGAAGACGAAAAGATTGGAAAATCAACAATGGCCCGGGAATTCCAACAAAGCATGGATTAGGAAGCTAACCAAGGATGGCAACAAAGGAACCTGATGGAATTCATAAGGTTGGGGTTCAATGCAGCGAACCGGGGAGTAGCTAGGCCGCCTGTTCAAGCAGCCTTCTTAGAAATTAAACCTGTACTTTTCAATATGTTTAAATAGAACATGCTATTTTATGGATTGGCTAACGAGGATCCGAATGCACATCAATTTTCTCGAGATCTGTGATACCTTCCAATATCATTAGGTGTTAGAGGATGCGGTAAGGATTAGGTTGTTTCCCTTTACACTTAGAGATAAGGCAAAGGCCTGGTATCATTCACTGAGGTCAGCTAATATCACGATGTGGGAACAGCTGTTTCATGAAGTACTTCCTATTGACCAAGATAACAAAGATTATAAAGGAAATCACCAATTTTCAACAAGGAGACAGGGAGTCGATTTACGAAGCATAGGAAAGATATAAGGACCTGTAAAGGACGTGCCCACACCATAACCTACCAAAGGAGTTCCTTTTACAAACCTTATACAATGGAGTTAACCCACTGACTAGAGGCACGATTGACGAAGTGTTAGGAGGATCCTTAATATGAAAGATATTCATTGAAACAGAGGAGTTGATTAAGGAGATGGAAAGCAACAGTTGCTTATGGACGAATGAGCGAGTTAGGCAATTGACTACTTTCTAAGAGAAGAATGGAATTATCATGGTTGATCAAATGACTGAGATAAAAGCAAAGGTCAAAAATTTGATACGACAACTCAATAGCGTAAAGGCATCATCCTCGAAATCAGTTAAGGTCATACATCTAAAGCATCGGCTTTGTGGACAACTAGACCATGACACCATGGACTACTACTTAATGAAAGAAGACAAGTAGGAGCAAGTGAACTATATAGGAGTGCAATTTGGACGAGGAGGGGTGACCTACGCATCGTAACGCTATTCAAAATAAAATAACTAGACTATTATTGTAGCAGTGATGAGTCTAGGTCGATCCTACAGAGAGTGTTTGGTTAGCTTATGAATTGAAATTAACTGGTGTTTAGGTTTAACAGGGGGTTTGGATTTGAAATAAAAAAATAAAATGAAGCTAGACTAATAAAAACAAATTAAATAAAACATACAAAAATTGATAAAAGTGGGGAATTCAGTAGGGATTTAGTTCTTTAGTTCAATATCGGTCTACACCCTAATTAAGCATATTTCATTTATTTATTGTTCTTAAACCTCTCCTAAAAACTATTAATCATAGGTTAATAATTAACCCAAATTTCCCCTAAGTTTTGTTTAATCAAGATTCGATCATTAATTAAACCTAAGCACCGAATCACCTAGGATACGAGCTTTAGATTTAATTAGGCAATAACATTATGAATTTGGAAAACTGATTACTCAAGGCAACAACCACATACGATGTGTGATTTAACCTAGGTCATGTCATCCCTAATGATTACGAATCATTAGTCGCTACCCATGAATTTCAACATAACAATTACGGATTATATCAAAATTCTAGCAATGGGCATGCAATTAAACGATTCAATGAATGCATTATTATCATCTTTTCATAATCCTAATGGGTTCATACACAAATAAATGAACAATAACGAAAATCCGATTATCCATACACAAAACCCAAACCAATTAACATACGATAACGTAATAAATTTTTAATAAGAAAGAAACAACAAAAATTAAAAAAATACACTTAACTAGGGTCGTCGGAGTCAATGTCACCTCTAAATCAGCATCGGGATGTTTAGCCTTTCATGGGCCTCCAAAGAAAATGCTTCATCCCCAACATTTATAATCCTACCAAAGCTCCCTTCGGTTCTCCTTCACTACCCAGACTTCTTCTCTCTTTCACTATTTATTGAAGTGACAAATAAAGATGGTGGTTTTTAGTCCACCATCACTATTCACTCACTTCTCTTCTCTCACACCTATAAGCCATAGCTCTCTCTTGATTCTGCCACTCTTCTTATTTTATTCTACGTCACTTCCCTTCGCTGTAGCTGATGAGATAATTTTATCTCAAAGCTTCTGGTCCAAGCTTACTGTAGCTACAACCCTTTAGCCTCATGTTCCTTTTACCCAAAACACAATTCTTGTCTATGTTTAACACGGTTGTTTGTGTTAAATGCATATATTATCTGCGTTATGTAGACATCATCTGCGTGAAACGTAGACATTGTTTGCATTACGCAGGAAATGCAAATGGCGATTTGATGCTCCTACTGTCATTTTGCTCATTCAACTTCTGACACATGTGTATTTTGATTTTTCTTCTTCTTCTTCTTCTTGTCTTTTAATTTTCTTCTTCTTACTCTATGAAGATAAATGAAAATTAATATTTGGAAACTAGCCCAAATGTAGTCCTTTCGATTCTCTTTAATTTCTTTACTTCCAAATTGTACTTAAAATCATATATCAATTAAAGTGAGTATCTTAAGCATTTTTGTATCATTAATCACTAAATGTAAATGATTAAATGTATCAACAATTAAACATATATCAAGGGGGTAACAATCCTTACTTCAACACATACAACCCTGGGTGGAAGAACCACCCTATCTTCTCTTTGTCAATCAACAATGGATGACAGTTCAGGCCTCAAAGGCAATTGAGCTTTCAGCAAGATAAGGCAAGCTCGATGGAATCAAAGTTAGATAAGGTTTTGGACATGATCGAAGGCATAGAGGATGTACATAGGAGGCTCGAGAAAAAATTTGAGCAAGTAAAGAAGAATCATGCCTCATCCAAACATAATCTAGAAGTCTAAGTGGGCTAATTAGCGGAGGCAATGTCTATTTGGAATGCTAGGACTCTTCCAAGCAACACCGAGTCCAACCTGAAGGAACATATGGTCATCAGTTAGACCCAGGGTTGAGAATCTGAATAGGTGCAAGAAGAAGGAGAGAATGAAGAAGGTCAAGAATGACTTCCAAGTAAGCCCGTAATCAACTCCCTTAAGGTAACTTGACATTTATTTCCATTCTATATTACATAATAGCATGAGTTATATGCGAAAGGGCCAGAAAGGAAATTATCGGAGATTGAACCAAACACGGTTGAAGAAGTGACAATACAAGTACAATCGAAGCTCAAATTAAGGAATCTGTCAACAAGAAAGTTAAGGAGAAAATATCAGAAGACGACCCTAACATCACAAAGAAGAAAGAGGATCCAGGGGACTTTTTCATTCCTTGTAGTATCAATAGAATCATCATAGATAGGGCATTCGCTGATTTGGGTGCAAGTATAAACATGATGCCCTACACCTTTAGCATGAAGTTAGGGTTAAGAGAGTTAGTACCCACCAAGTTTTTAGTAAAGACAGTAGATAAAACAATGCATTAACCAATGAGGATTATAAAGGATGTACTGATGAAAGTTGATAAATACAGCTTCCCTGCAGACTTCTACATATTGGACATTAGCAAATGGGGACACCCTGATAGTTCTTGGATGACCGTTCTTAGCCACTACACATTCAATCATTGATGTTGATGTTGGCGAATTAACTTTGCAAATAGGAAAGGAGAAATTGACCTTCATGGTGTATAAAAGAGAGTACGAATCTCCTTTACCTCCAGTGAACAGTAAGGAACCTGAATCTCGAGGAGAATGAGAGGATATCGAAGATCCTGGGAATGCATTCAGGAAGTAGTGCTCGCGAAGAAGAAGGCGAGGAAAATAGAGTTGCAAGGACGATGGTAACTTTAGCCTGGTAACTAAAGTGCAGACTTTGAGATTAATGACGACACTACCATTGAACCAATCATTCCAACCACCATGAGCTTAAAGGAGCGTCAAGCTATTGACGTTAAAAGAAGCGTTGCATAGGAGGCAACCTATGGAAAAATAACTTTCTTTGATTGTTTTTGTTAAAACATTTGAATTCCATAGTTAGGTTTTTTTTATTTTTTTTCGAATAAGATTGAGAAGGAATAGCAATTCATAATAATATGCATAATTGCTCAAGCAAAAAGAGACGTGAAAAGGGCCATAAAAGAATTAAGTAGTGAAAGTGAAAAGATTGGAAAAAGAACAAAAAGAAGAAAATCAAGAAGGGATGGTAAGCCACATAGGCCACGATCGTGGCCTGCGACTATACAGTAAAGAGGGAGGACACAACTTTTAAAAGAATTTTTACTATTTTACCTTTTTTATCACCTATATATTTAGCTCTAACTTCACTTTTACTTTCACTTTTAATTTCACTTTATCTTTCTAGAATTTAAGCATCCAAACACTCTTCCATCTATCTAAAACCCTTTTCAACCTCCAAATTCTTCTAACTTCTACGCAATTATGCCGCGCATTAAACAAACAGCCCAACGAGAGCCATATAGACGTTAGCAAGTTACGAGACATGAGAGAAGAAACCTAATAGTAGACTTCGGTGTGCCCTTCCCGATCTATACAAAGGAGGAAGATACTCATTTCCGATCCTTTAATGCTAGAAAAATTTTAGTTCCAAAATACTTTAATTTTGACACACTTGATAGGCTACAGTTGCGTGAGAGGGTAGAAAACCTAGCTGGGAGAATCCAGTGGGCCCAATTCATATAACTCCAATTTCTTGTTTATTAAGAGCTTACACTAGAATTTTTCACTTATTATGACCCTAATAATACTAAGGAATTGTGGTTTAGGTTGAGAGGAAGGGCTTATGAATTGAATGTAGAACTCATATGCGATATGTATGGATTCCTCGAGTCCTACATCTTTAGTTAACATGAGGGTTTTCTTCCTTCTTAATATTGGAATGAGCTTATTGGAATTGATCAATTTCATGGCAAGAATGTTCATAACATTATAAGGTCCCATGAACACTTGTTACTGCACAAATTTATGTGTCAACTAGTTTTTGACAAAACAAAAACCAATAAATGTTCCACAATGGAACTTTTTTATGTTATTGTGCATGGACCACAGTATTCCAGTATGCACATCCACACATGTGCTATAAGCTATTATTGCAGCTCTGCGTGAGAGGAGCAATAATATAGGAATGGGGTATATAGTGTCTGCCATTACGAAATATTTTAGGGTGGATTGTAGTGGGTTAACTATCCACTTACCTAAATTACTAAACCATCACCACTTATAGCGAGCTGAAATCCTTAAGACCCACAACTTGGAACTTAGGTACATCAACTAGAAGACACGTGTAAGAATTAGGACTAGTTAGGGGAGCTCAAGTTCAACGCCACCTCAGTAAGAGGAATCCACTAGTGAAGAAGCCAAGGAAGAAGAAGAGGAAGAACCAGGATGGAAGAAAGTTCTAGATGCCATTGTGGAGAACACCATAACCATGAAGGAAATGGCGCGATCACAATGATGTCAAAGCTTGATATCTGATGGATCCAACAGTATTTCGAGGCTCAGGGCAGTTAATTGCTTCCTCTGACACCATCACGACCTCCATCTCCATGAGACTGTTGTCTAACCTAATTTTTCTTTTTCAAATTAGCCTTTAGTTTTATATTGTTTTTTTAATGTTTATTTCAATTTTATTTTCTATCTACTTTAATTTTTTTCTTTTCTTTTCTTTTATGTGCTTGTGTGTTTCCTTCTCACATTGAGCACAATTTGTTATTCAAGTATGGGAAGGGGTTATGTGGTTTGCTTTTATGTGATTTTTGCATATCGTATGATAGTGTCAGGTTACATTGTGTGAATTGCTTGAATGTGTCAATGGCTTAAATGGATTGAAATTCATTTAATTTTGAACATAATCTATTAGGTTGTGAATAATCATTAACTTGAAAAGTTAGTAAATTAGGGTTCTTTGGATAAATATACAGCTTAATTAGAACTTAGTGTAAGTTTAAAACCCTCTAGATTGTCACATTCATTCATAATTTGAGGCCTTTCAACTCAAGTAGCTTAACTAGTAATTTTCATGGAAATAAGTAGCTAAATACAACAAGGAAGGTAAAATTTTATTTAAAAAGTTTGTTTTTGTTAAATAGCTCATTATTCTGCTAGTCTTTGAGATATGAATAGAGCTAGTAGCCAGTTGAAAATGTGATGATAGATAAGTAACCGGATCGACACGCATCACAAATGTATGCCTCAACTTCAAAAAGCTATAATGATGTTTCAACTAAGCTGTTTAATAAACATGATTTAGTCGAGTAACCGGATTGACATTCATTACCAATGTTTGTCTCCACGTAAAAAGACTAAGTCTATGTTCAATAATTAAAAAATTTTGTTTTTAATAACCTACCAAACTTGTAATAAGCTTGACTTTTCATAAAAATATACTTAGGAATAGTTACAAGTATGAAGGACCAAAGAATTATCAATGTGTGTGTGCAATTAAAAAGGGTAAATAAATTAACACCTAGATTTCGATTAAGTTGTATATTTAGTTCAAAGCCCCTAGACAGAGATTTTGCATGCTAATGGTTTGATATAACTTGAACGATTATGTTTAAGATTAAATTTATTTCAGGAAGTTGAAGTCATTGCCTTATTTTTGCATTATGTGTTATGTGTTTGTTATGTGTTCCTTGTTTTGTTTGCTTGAGGATAGGCAAACGTTTAAATGTGGGGATATTTTTAGTTGTGATTTGCATCATATTTTAAGATGTAATTTGTTATATATTTAGTGTTAATTTGAGTGTTTAGTGTGTTATTAGGTTAGGATTGTGTTAGTTTATGCGTTTAAGTGTTTTTTGTGGGTTCGTATGAGTCTTTGAGCTTAAATATTATAATTTTGAGGTACCTTGTGTTTTTTAGTGTTTCAGGGTAAATGGTGAAGAACGGAGAAGTTTCAAAAAGTTTCGGGCCAAAATCATGGCCTATAATCGTAACAGAAAGAAGCAAGCTAGTAGGACCCTGACTATGATCGTGCACTTTGGGCCACAATCATGACAAAAAGGGTTAGGCGCTGGCCACGATTGTGGCAGGTAGGACTATGATCTTGGCCTGTATCTAGCAGACACGAAAGTAGCTTAAAAACATTAAGTTTCAAGGGACTTTTCAGATCGTTTCAACCCCAAATCAACCATAGGGATTCAAAGATATAAATAGAACATCAAAGAATAGAAGAACAACTTTTGATCAGCCACCAAAAATGAAACCATAAAAGAGAGAATCTTGAGAGGTCAAGAAAGACACAAAGGAAGAGAGAAGAGGAAGACGACACAGACATGATGTGCTTCCTAGAATAAGAAGCTTTCCGAAGTCACAACCTCCCATCATTCATTCAAATTCTGTTTCCTATGTATCTTAGTTTTATTTTATTATAGAATTGATGATAGAATTGCATTGTAATTGATGTTCTATACTCATTTTATTATAGAATTGATGATAGAATTGCATTGTAATTGATGTTCTATACTCATCTTTGGATTATTATTTTTGATTTAATAAAATCTGATTGTTTTATGTGTTTATTGAAGTAATTGTGATTTAATTCTGCACTTCATATCTCGATAATAAACTGAACTAGTGGATCAAGAGAAAACGATTAATTTGGCCAGTTAGGTAAATTAAGAGATTCAGAATTAGATCAAGTTGGTAAATCTTGTGTAGAGAGATCGCATTTAAGTTTCCTATTATATATTAGACAACTTAAGAACTGGTTAGGTTTTGGATAGGTTGTTAATTGAGATATTACAACTTCCCATAATCTAATTAGGGTTTATGCTTTAGAGTTCAATTATAAATTGATAAAGAGTAATTGATCCTAGGATCATCTAAAACCATTAATTCGATAAATCATAATTGGTTAGTTCGTCATTAAGGATAGATAATTTTCCTTTTCTGTCCTTCAGTAAACTCACTAGGTTAAAGTTATAGGTGTGCGATCATTGTTCAACAAATCTATCAATTTCGATTAATTGTTATTCATTTTCAATTTAAAATTGTTAATCATTGTCGTGATTGTTTCTATTTAAGTGTTAATTGTCAACTATTGTTTTGTTAGTTGATTTGGTTTATTTGATTTAGTTAGTCCTTGTGTTAAAATTCATTGTCTATTAAATATTTGTTTAATAGTTTCCGAACTTAGATTTTAGGATTAAATTACCCTCCTCATGGGAACGATAACTTAGGTACTATGCAAACGACCCGTGTGCTTGCAGAAATATCAAGGTTATAAATATTCAATTTTGTCACACATAAATCGTCGATTATAGAACAGTAGGATATCTTTTCATATTCTTTTGTAGAGAGTGCACAAATCATATGATGTCTTTCTTTAGCATTCAACTGTACATTTCTTCTATTAACATCAATCCATAATTCGGCATCATCAATAGCATGAACTATATCTTTCATTTTGATAGCTTGCCAGACTTCAATATCCACATATTCGAGATAAATTGTCATCCTTTCCTTTCAATATGAAGAGTTGTTTCCATTAAAATTAGGAAGGTTTGTAACAAATTGTCCTTCAAGACTTCTCAAGTTGTTTGCCATGATCTATCACATGCTATAAAACACAATAAATGTGAAACCAAGGCTCTAATACTAAATGATAAGGCAACTACGCACAAAAGGGAGGGGGCTGATTCTTATGTGACTTAAAAAAATTTGCTAGTTACTATCAATTCGTATAACCAATAAGGGCCTATTAAAATTTAAAACAAAAGAATCCTGTCAATTTTTAAAACAAAAGGAGTCTGTCAAACTTTAAAATAAAATTAGCCTATCAAACTTTTAAAAGAGAGGAGCCTCATTTAGACTGAAAACAATAGTGACTCAAAATGTAAAAATTTAAAAGTTAAGGAAAGAGAAAAAGTGACGCGGCCAATTTATATTGGTTCATCTTATAACAAAGCCTATGTCCAATCCCGAAGTTTTCAACTTGATTGTTTCAGTAAAAACTTTCTAGATGATAATTTGACGAACCTCTCCAAGCTCATAAATAGATATTTTTCAAAATTCTTCATCCTTCCACACTAGTAGTATTTATCAAGCCTCTTCAAGCTCTTAACTAATGAAAGTAGAGTTTGCTCAAATATGATCTCCAATAAATATCAATCTCTCTCTCATTAGAGTGTTTTCATTTTCTAAAGCTCATAAGTAACAGGGTATTACTTTTCGAGAACAAGTATTGATACTGCTGACTTTTTGTAATCAAATGCAGTAGCTCTCTTTTAAATAGAGATTCCCTTCAACTAGCCATTGCTTCAAATTGATCATCGACTAATTGACTTAACCAAGTTTGATTCTATTACAATGTCTTTCTCATTATCTTTAACAAAATCTTTAAGTATCTAGCTGTTTGAATAATCCTTTGACTATGTCTTTGAAGTCGACTATCAAATTGGTTGAATAGTAGGATCCCTTGTACGATAGGAGTTTATCCACTCCAGATATTGTGGAACTATTTCTTACTATCAAAATGAATTCGTTAGACTTATTCACGTAAAAATAAGAAATTGGTTTTCTTTTATTTGAACAGACAATCTCTTAAATATTGTTATCTTTTAGAGAGAAAAATAATTCAAAAATTTTGACTTTTGAAATCTTAACAAAAATATTATTGATCGTTATTATTAAAATCAATAATTTAAAAGTCTTGAGTGAACACCCTAGATAGGCCTTTTAATTTCACTTGTGTGTCCCATATACCTATTTCAACTAATCATCCTAAATTACTATTGTTATTGCATTTAATGTGTTTAATATGTGTTTAGGAATAAAATTTATTATGAAGTGCATAAAACCACGTACTACCGTATTCTATATCTGAAAAAACTATGACAAAATACAATCTTAAAAGGTTATTTGGAGTCAAATTTTTGTAACCTCTTTCTAAAGTTTATCTTCGTTCATTAATCATCATTTTTCCTTCTCATGAAGGTGTATTATTGATTCATAAAATTGATAATTAATCAAGGAACTAATTTCTGCATTATCCACTGTCATTGAAGAGCAATCTAATTAACGTGACACGAATTTACAAAGAAGAGGAGGTAAAAGGCAAGAAAATAAAAGACATCACATGGAAGGTGGACATTTTCACTTATGAATGAGGTGCCTCTTTCTCCTCGACCCAAAAAAACAGTGGGCACATAATGCATCTTGGTTTCTCTGTTTCAGAGGCTCTTAGCCAACCCACATTTATCGAAATTCCTCACCATATATAACATGCATATATATGATGCTTTCAACTCTCCTCCTCCTGTAATATCTATCCATGACATATGAGCCTTATCATCATTACCGTTCCTGACCGTTCCCTCGTCTTTCAAGATATAAATAAACAACTCGTTCACATATATATAGTATAAAAAAGACAACATTTTTCTTCATTGGACCTCGTTTCTCTTCCTGGCCAATTCCAAACATGAAGCGTCTAGTGGAAAATATGAGTTTCGACATGAATTCTCTACGGACCAATCTTCCACAGAAGTAAGAACAAAACGTTGTTTTCGTATCTTACCAGGTACATAAATATATTGTTCTTATGCATGGGAAATTAAAGATCGAAACCTGATATGGTTGTAGATCTAAGTCCAATGGGACCATGTATTTTCGACAGGAGAGGCTTGTCAAGGTATTATTCAGGGAAATCAAGGTCATTTACGTGCATGGTAGATGTTCATTGTCTTAAAGATTTGAAGAAACCCGAGCGTCCTGACGCAAAGAAAAGAAAGCAATGCCCAGATAGGAAGGATTTGCATGTTCCTTCATATCCATGTCGACGAGGGTCTACTTCTAACCAATGTTCCCAACCCTGTGTTGGTGTGTGAAAAACAAGACAACTATGTTTCGATCTTCTTTTGCAATTTTTGCCTGTTGCGCAGAAGTAGAATTCAAGGAACACATAACGTTATGGTTTTCATAGACTTTGCATTTACTTTTTGAGCTTAGAATGACAGGTTATTCTTGTATTAAATGACAACCTACGAGATAGATTTAGTTTTCCCTGAAGCAGTGGCCAGGCTTCTCGGAACAGTAAGCCTAAGAGTATGATCAGCAAACATCCAAGAAACAGTGGTCTATTATAGTTAAAAGACATGACAAAACGAGTTGGCTTTTGAAAAGGAATATGGCTTTGACCGCACAAGGTACTGTATCTGATGCATTGCGTACAATTAGCAACCTTCAGGGATCTGTCAGGCTAAATGCAGGCATATCGAATGTTCATTATGGCGAGTAAAAAGTGCAGAAGAAATGAAGAATTATGTTATATCCTTCCTCCTCTCGCTTTAAGCCTCAGTGGGTATACGATTACATATTTGGTCTAAAGTGGTATAGATTAGAAGGAAAAAGGTTGAAGATCACGTATACGGAAAGTTGGCTCAGCATTAATTGTGTTCTGGTTTATATAAATTGTAGATTTTTTTTAAGAAAAGAAGAATAAGTATAAGATAAAAGAATATGTAATACGGGAGGTTTTTATTATATATTGAATATTAGATAGGTAAAATAAAAAACTCAACTACTATTAAATAAAGATTTTACCAATAAATCTTGCTTACAAGGTAAAATTAAAACAAGCTAAAGACCTATTAATTCAAAAGAACTTTAATAGCTCTACAATTTTGAATTAATTCTCAACATTCCCCCTTAATTCAAAATTGTAAAAAGAAAATTTCACAAGCATGGAGCACTTCTCTTGAGTCTTCTCAATAGAGCACTTCTCTCTATTCTTCAACATGAACACTTCCCTCATCACTTATTTTCATAGAGCACTTCTCTCTATGATGCGTTTTGGTGCACTCTTCACTAACTAAAAGAGGTTGTCTTCTTCAATCACTAGCACTATATTTGCTTGTTCTTTATTGTTAAAATTGCAATCCTTTTTCAAATGTCCAAATCGTTTACACCTAAAGCATCGAGACTTCTTTTTATGTCAACAATCTTTCTCTTCATGACCAAACTTTTCACACTAACCACATTAAGAAATGTTTCCTTTCTTCTTTAATGATGGAACCTTTGCTTGATAGGCTCCCTCCAATATCTTTTCACTTTCTTGTTTTCTCATTACCGTTCTTTGCTCTTGAGCTTGTAAAGCATTAATCAATTCTGGCAATGTCATTTGGTTAATGTCCCTTGAGTCTTCAAGAGATGAAATTTTTTCCTCTAACCTTTCAAGTAGACTTCTCAAGACTTTCTCTACGATCCTTTTATTGGGTAGCTTTTCTACCATAATTATGATATTATCTAAAAAGTTTGAGGCAAAATTTTCATCTATTAAAGACTCAAGGGACATCAGTCAAATGACATTTCTAGAGCTGATTAATGCTTTACAAGCTCAAAAGCAAAAAAGGGCAATGAGAAACCAAGAAAGTGAAAAGATAATGGAGGGAGCCTATTTAAGAAAGGTTTTATCATCAAGAAGAAAGGAAACGTTCTTCAATGTGGCCATTGTGAGAAGTTTGGTCATAAAGAGAAAGATTGTTAGCATAAAGGGAAGTTTCAATGCTTTAGGTTATAAACTTATCAAGACTTTCTCTATGATCATGCTATTGGGTAGCTCTTCTCCTATAAGTCTAATTTTATTTACCACCACCATGAGCTTATTTGAGAAATCTTGAATCGCTCCTTTTCATTCATTCTAAGAATTTCAAAATCTCTTTTGAGATTTAAGACTTACATTCACCTTGTCATAACATTCCCTTGATATAGTTCCTTCAATATATCCCATGCTTCCTTAGTTGTTTCACAAGCCATAATTCTTGTGAAAATCTACTCAGATACAGCAGCATATATTTGAAGTAAAGCTCTTGGGGCTTTAGCTTCTTCATCTTCATGAGCCCTAATTTGATTGAGTGTAGGGTTATTGCCTAAGGGAGGTACATGTCTTTCACCTTCAACCTACTGCCAAAAATTGAGACCTCTCAAATGAGCTTTTATTTTGACAACCTATACTTGATAATTTTCACTGTTTAAAATCAGGGGTGAAAGAGATGATGTGTTAAAGGAAGCTATGGAAAGAAAGGAAGATTTGGTTTGATTCTCTTTTAATCACTCATAGGTTCCTAAAGATCTTTGAGAGCTCTAATATCATACAGAAGTTTTTTTTTTACAATAGAAGAACATGCATAAAATAAAATAATGCATAACATTGCAGTTGTTTTTATTATATATTGAATAATGAACTTGGTTGCCTTATATAGGCGAAATAAAAAAACTCAACAACTGTTAATTAATAGAGATTTTAGCCAATAAATATGCCTTATAAGATAAAATTAAAAACAAACTAAAGACTTATTCAAAAAGAATTTTGATAGCTCTACAATTTTGAATCAATTCCTAATATTAATAACGTGAACTGCAAGGTTGGCTAATTCAAAAGTGAGTTATACAAAATCCTTATTAAAATTGGCTACACTTGTAACATACAAAATGGATATGGGGATTCTGAGCATAATTTGCTAAAGAAAATGCTAACATTTCATTAACCTAACAAATGATAATTCTGAGTGAGGAAAAGAATCACCACTTCTCCCTAAAGTTGCAAAAAAAGTTTTTAAGAAGCCCCAAAGGGTCAAGTTAAAGAAATAACCATTGCAGTCTCTTTTCCATGACTAGTGCATCATCGTAGCCATCAATCTTAATTTTCTTAAATGGGTAGATCTGAAAATGAGTTATTTAAAAGGCTTGGAAATTTTCTCTTTTTCCTTAAGATCTCAGTGCCCTCAGAAATTTCTTCGACCTTGGCATCTTTTTAGCCTCTGAAAACTGTGCTAACAATGCATTTAATGCATTTCCATTTGACTTGTTATCCTTCTCTCAATAGTAGCTTTTGTCCAACCCATCAGATTTACCATCATCAAAGACTTCCCTACTTGAACTCAAAATGTAATGCAGTATGAGATAGATCTTCCAAAGATAAAAAATGTGGCTAAAAGCCCAAATTAGGGCCACACTTTTTAGGGTTTGATCAATTTAAGCCAAACCTTTTAAGCTGCTCAATAAATATCTAAACGTTCACAAGTCTGATCAATTTTAAGCTTTTTTTAGCAGAAATTGGGAAGTTTCATACACATGTCATTATTGACAGACCAATTGGTTTCTAGATGCCATGTTAAAAACACACGTGGCTTACATAGACTTGTAGAAAACAATGACATAAATAGAATCTTTAATTTTTTTTAGCAGAAACCCTAAATTAACTCTTGTCCTTAGCATATTCACCCTCTCTCTCTCGAAAACTTACCCAAATCTTTTCTAATATGGTGTCTTACCTCCTTCACACATCATCACTACTGATCACTCTAATCCCTTTATACATAATCGCCAATCTGCATTCTAAGGTTACATACGCTAAGTTTTACTATTTATAATCTTGGTAATTACCGCAAGCGCACGAGTCGTTCGTGTAGAACCTAAGATGTCGATCCCACGAGGAAGGGAACTAGTCCTAAAATCTAAAGTAGCTAAGTTCACAATTCCTAATTAACTAGCTAGTGTAGAAATTAAAATTAATCAAGAATCACTTATAAGAAATTCAAGCACCAAGAAATAAATAAAATACAAAATCGCACAATTCATCCGACAATCAACCTAGAAATGACCAAATGAGAGAAAGGGGAAATTTATTTGAAATTAAAGAAAATCTACTCAATTATGCAAATTCCAACTTAATGGGTCTAAACGATCCTAAGGTGGATTACTCTCTCTTGAGTTATAATTCTTAACCCTAATTGATAATCCCTAATTTAAATTATGGAACCGCAATCTCTTGATTTACGATTGATCCAAAACCTAAACTAGTTCTCAGTTGTCTATTAACCTACCCGGAATCTATGTTCGATCTCTCGTTATACGACTCTATCAATTTGGTTCAACTCTCTACATATCAATCTACCTAACTCTCATTAGCCTAAATCAATTATTTTCACTCAGCTCACCCTCTCAATTTATTGTCAAGTTATGAAGAATCAAATTGAATCACAATTAAATCGAATAAACACAATCAAAGAAACTTTATTAATCTCAAAAACAAAACACCACGAAAGTGAGTTTAAACAGACGATCAACACTCTACAACAAGTATTCCAGTAAATCCTTAACATCAATGAAATTCAAATAAAAATTGAAAGTACTGTCGGAATGGATCTTGGAGGTTGCAACTGTGAGAAACCACCTATTCTGGGAAGTATGTCGTGTTAAGCGTATCTCCGTGCCTCTCTTCTTTCATCTCCTTCCTTAATCACTCGATCTCTCTCTTGGTCGCTCTCGAATAATTGCAGAATTTCACCTCTTTGCGTAAGTCTCTTTGCTCTCCTCCCACCCTTGACAGCTGCTAAGGATTGTTCTATTTATTCTCTGGCATCCTTAGGTCAAACTAGGGGTTGAAACGGTCTGAAAAATAATCCAAAAATTAAGTTTTGCATTAGCCCGATGCAAGGCACGATCGTGGCACTACATGTCAAGATCATGGCCAGCGCTTTACCCTTTCTGTTATGAGTGTGGCTTGACATGCACGATCATGGCCTTTCTTATCGCTTTCTGTCATGATCATGGTTTAGAGTGTATGATCGTGGCCTGGTTGCTTCTTTTTCTTCCGTCTCTATCATGATCGTGGCCTATGTCCTTAAGCTCGAAATTCTTCCCTGTTTTCCCTGCAACACTAGCACACACATCAAGGTACCTCAAAAATATACAATTTAAGCTCAAGAATTACACATAACCTATAAACATATTTAAATACACAAAATATGCTGGGCCCTGTTTTCGGAGCCCAACTATCCAAAGTACCATGAGATGTAAACGTGTTGGGCCCATGTGGTTATTTCCATGGAAACTCTCTAGCCAAAACTAGTTCCGATAGTGGAATCACAATTTTACTTCTCTAAGAAAATTGTAGTTCCATGTCTCTAGTTTATTTTGAAACATTAATCGTCTTATTCGGAGCTCTACAGATCAAGATATGATTAAAATACCAAAGTATGTTCAGTAAAACAATCAATTCATGCTCTTCCAGTCTTTTCCCTCACTTTCTTTCCATTAATATCTTTCAAATCAACCCATATGGATAACAAAATTTTATGGGGATATAGAGAAATATGTTAGGAATCTATTGATTCAAAAATCACTTCATTTGGAGGTCAAACAACGAAGTTATGGCCAAAAGAATCAACCATTATTATGTCCTCAATTATATTGTACCTATCTTGGGACAATTGGCATAACTTTCACTAGAGATATCAGATTTTGGTTGTTTTAGGACGGTTTGGAAGAGAACTTCGAGATCTACAGCTTCCATGGAGACTCTAAGAAGAGATTTTGCCATTTAGAAGGTCAAAATTGCTTTGGCTTACACTTCATCTTACCAACTGTCATCTGGTATCATCTTTAACTACTGTTCATCTAGTACCTATGCATCGTCTTATAGTCATATCTTTTGCATCAGAAGGCTAAAATTTCCAAAATTTATATCATTGAAAAGCTAAGAAAAATATCTACAACTTTCATGAAGACAAATTTCATGAAGACAACTTCGTCTTACCTACCGTTCATCTGCTATCGTCTTAGCTACTGTTCATCTACTATCTTCTTACCTACTGTTCATCTAGTATCTTCTTACCTGCAATCCATCTACTACCAATTCCTCGTCTTATAGACATATCTTTTGCATCTGAAGGCCAAAAATCCCAAACTTTATATCGTTAGGAAGCTGGAAAGATAAGCTACAACTTTCATGAAGACATCTTTGGCTAATTCTACCCAAATCGATACAGTTTTTCCCTTGAGTTCAGAACTCAATTTCCACACCTATGAAAGCTTGCAAAATGCAATATCTCTTCATATCGATTCAACTACTAAGTAATTTTTCTAAACTCTTGAATCTCACCTAAAGTGACTTATCCCATACAACCCTTCCAATCTCTGACATGGTATTCTAAAACAAATAACAATTTGAGGAGTTTGAACATAGCTTTAGTTACATATCAACATACACATCACTAAATACAAAATACAAATGGATGCTCATGTTTGATATGCCTATAAAGCTATCCAAAATTGTTCACTAACTTAGTACAAAAGTCTCTATCTTTCTTGGAGTTTCTGATGCCTTACAAGGATTCAACAACCTTCTTATTCTGCACCAAAGGAGTAAAATAATGGGTTGAGCTACACAACTCAGTGGCTAATATATTTATAGCCATCGGTAATCGACCACAATTCAAGCATATGCACATGTATAGCTAACAATCAAGCATAAATCCATTCAACTCAAAACTTATAACAAAATACGTAGATTTTTGCTATTAAACACAACACTCAAAATGCATCATCCTTGACAATTCAAACATGCAATGCACAAACAAATGGATCGAGAGTTTCGTGGAACGAAACAGATAAACCGAAGTTTACCCTATGAACAAAACGAGTCTGATTTCTTAGGTTCTTGTGGCCTCAAGTGGGCAGCCAAGAGAAGGCTATAGGTCAATGTGCACGTGACTAACAAAACGGGTTCCTCTCTTACCCAATCACAAACAAATTTTATGCTCAATACAGTCAATTACAAATCCATAATCTCATGCTTCTTTTACATTTTCTTCTTTCCTTTTATACAAATATCATAACCTTTTTTTAAGGCATAACATAATCATAATTTATCCGGCATTTTCAAACATTCACAATGATTTCAAGCAAATCAATTGCAAGCAAACCAATATACACATACATAGGTAATAATTTGCCCAATTACACAATAACTATAAATACATTACCCACCTAAATCCTTTGCAAAAATCCAACTCAAGGTTGTATTTCCTCTTGCTCATGGGTAGGCTTCTCCTGGTTTCCTAAAAAAACCAAGGTTCCATTCAAAACAACATTCTAATAGAATTCATAAACTTCAATAATCACAAAAAATGCAATAAACAGAAATTAAGCTCAAATCTAACCTACTCATGGTCCATTTAGGTTAGAAAACTCAAAACCTAGTTTAGAAACCCTAGATATCAAATGGGTTCCTTCTTCCTCTTCTTCTAACACAACACCTACTCTCTCTCAAAGCCCTTCATTCTCAAACACAACCCATTTCTTTAATAAAGCAAGAAGAAAAGATGATTAACTTACCTTAACAAGCTTGATTTCTCTTTTTCCCACGTTTTCTTCTTTTTCTCTAACTTCTCTCTCTTCTCTTCTCTTCTACAACTCTCTCTTCTCTTCTTCTAAATTTTTAAGACAACTTTTATCCTTGGTCTCCCAATTATGCCCTCATCATTTAATACAATGTCTATTTACCCCTTCTTTTGTCTTTATCTACTAACTCCTTAAGCTAACTTAATTATAATCTTTCCATTTAACTCTAATCTCTATTCATGCTTACTAAATTTAATGACCCAATTCTATGATAACTAAATAAACAAACAAATGGTAATTAAATAATTAAGCAAATAATTCAATAATAATTAAAAAAATTCAGGGTCCATCAGTTCTCCTCCTAAAAGAATTTTATCCTCGAAATTCTTGCCTTAGTCTACGAAGAGATGTGGATAGTTCTCCTTCATTGCTTCCAAAGGCTCCCATGTTGCCTCTTCCGTCAACTAGTTCTTCTATAAGACTTTAACAAGCTTCACAACCTTGTTTCTCAAAATCTTTTCCTTCGAATCTAAGATCTCCACTGGTTGCTCCTTATACGTCAAATCCTCCCTTAATTGGATTTCTGATGGTTGAACTATGTGTGAAGGATCTAATCGGTACTTCCTTAACATTGATACATGGAAGACATTGTGAATCTTAGGCAATTCCGGTGGCAAGGCTAACTTATAGGCTAAAGGCCCAATCTTTTCAATGATCTCATAAGGGCCTATGTATCTCAAAATAAGCTTGTCCTTCTTACCAAACCTCAAAACCCCTTTCCATGGAGAAGCTCTAAGAAACACTCTGTCTTTAACTTCAAATTCCACCTCCATTCTATGTGCATCCATATAACTTTTCATCCTATCTTGAGCTGCTTTAAGTCTCTTTTACCAATTTAATCTTATCAACTGTGGCTTGCACCAATTCAGGCCCTAAAAGCCTCCTTTCACCTTTCTCATCCCAATAAATAGGAGTTCTACACCTCTTACCATACAAAGCTTCATAAGGTGCCATTTGGATTCCCAAGTGATAGGAATTATTATAGGCAAATTCAATTAATGACTGATGATCATCCCATAAGCCTTTGAAATCCATAACACAAGCTCTCAACATTGCCTCCAAAGTTCGGATCATTCTCTAGTCGTACTAAAGTGTAACTTAGTTCCCAAAGCCCCCTATAAGCTTTCCCAAAATCTAAAGGTGAACCTGGGATCTCTATCCGATACTATAGAACTGCCATGAAGCCTGATTATCTCATCTATATATTTCTTGGCCAAAGCATTCAAACAATTCTCCTGTTTAATTGGCAAAAAATGTACTGACTTAGTTAGCCTACCAACAATCACCCATACTGCATCATGCTTCCTGCTAGTTCTTGGTAATCCCATCAAGAAATCCATTGTAATATTCTCCCATTTCCATTCAAGAATCGACAAAGGTTTAAGCTTACCGATAGGTGCTTGATGTTTTGCTTTAACTTGCTGACACACTACGCATCTTTAAACATACTCTACAATATCTTTCTTTATTCCTTTCCACCAAAATTGTTCTTTTAAATCTCTATCCATTCTCGTACTTCATGGGTGCATTGCATAAGGCGCATTATGTGCCTCATCAAGAATCTCATCTTTCAACTCTTGCATATCAGGAATACACAGTCTGTTACATACCACCATCAATTCATCTTCCCTGACCTCTATTTCAGAAGGTTTACCATTTTTAATCTCTTCTCTAAGCTCGCTCAAATACTCATCTTGCTTCTACAGGTCCTTAATCTTCTCATTCGACACTGGCCTTACTCTAAAATTAGCCAATACATAACCAAATTCAACTTGTCTCAATGTCACCCTGAGTTTAGCTAATTCCTTCAACAAAGGAAGATACACTGTCTCCATATGTGCCATAGTTGATTTTCTACTCAGTGCATCCACTACTATATTAGCTTTCCCTAAATGATATTCTATCATCAATTCGTAATCCTTTAGTAGCTCCAATCATCTTCTCTGTCTCAAATTCAACTCTTTCTGGCTCATCAGATACTTAAGACTATTGTGATCTGTAAACACCCTGGCGGCTAACCCAAAGTCATGCGTAGGATAATTCATCTCATAAGGTTTCAATTGTCTAGAGGTATAGGCAACCACTTTTTCTCCTAACGTCAACACACCTTAATCCCTTCCTCGAAGCATCACTATACACTATGTATCCATCACTACTGGAAGGAAAATTCAAAATTGGTATAACTATGAGCCTATTCTTCAATTCCTTAAAACTATTATGGCACTCCTCTGTCCACACAAAATTTTAATTCTTCCTTGTCAATTTGGAAAGTGGAGCTGCTATCATAGAAAAGCCTTTTACAAACCTTCTGTAATACCCAGCTAAGCCCAAGACACTTCTTACTTCAACTACATTCTTAGGGGCTTCCTATTTCACAACCGCTTCTATCTTCCTCGAATCCATATGTACTTCTTGCTTCGAAATCACATGTCCAAGAAATGTCACTTTCTTTAGCAAAAATTCACATTTGTCGAAATTGGCATATAACTCTTCTTTCCTCAATGTCTTCAAGGCAATTCTCAAATGTTCCTCATGCTCCTTGTCACTCTTGGAATAAACCAATATGTCATCAATGAAGACTATGACAAATCGGTCTAAGAAAGGCTTGAAGACTCTATTCATTAAGTCCATAAAGGCTGCAAGGGCATTTGTTAATCCAAAGGGCATAACTAAGAACTCAAAGTGCCCATACTGTGTTCTAAAAGCAGTCTTTGACACATCAGTCTCCTTTATCGTCAACTGGTGATAACCTAATCTCAAATCTATCTTAGAAAAGACCCTTTCCCCTTTCAATTGGTCAAAAAAATCATATATGCGTTGAAGCAGTTATCTATTCTTGATAGTGACATGATTGAGCTTTCGGTAGTCGACACATATTCTTAACGATCCATCTTTCTTCTTCACAAAAAGGATCAGAGTTCCCTAAGGTGAAGAGCTAGGCCTAATGTACCATTTCTCTAACAACTCTTCTAATTGCTCCTTAAGCTCCTTCAATTTCGTCAGAGCCATTCTATAAGGCAGAATCGATATTGGTGCATTAGCCAGAAGAAGCTCAATGGGAAACTCAATTTCCCTAGGGGGTGTTAATCCTAGTAATTCCTCAGGAAAGACATCCAGGAATTCCATGACCATAGGAATATCTTCTAATTTTTCTTTATCTGCCTTCATGTCTACCACATAGGCTAAAAATGATTCACACCCTTTCCTTATCATCTTCTCTGCTATCAGAGTCGAAACAATTATAGGCGGACTTGCTTTCCTGTCCCTCATAAACATTACCATTTTACCTTCCTCTAATTCGAACTTCACTATGTTCTGTTTGCAATCCAGATGGGTGTTATACTTTTCTAACATATCGATGCCCAGTATCACATCTAATCCCCCCATCTTCAATGGAATTAGATCCACCACTAAGTGTTCCCCACCAATACATGCTTTATAATCTCTATAGACTTAATTGATAATAATATACTGGCCGATTGGAATACTGTCTATCAAAGGAGTATCCAATGGGTTCAGTTCTCTACCATTCATAGTTATACTTGATGAAACAAAAAAAAGGGTAGAACCCGGATCAATTAAAACAACAATATTATCATTAAATAATTTAACTGTACCAGTCAAAACTTTTGGAGCGACTTCTGCGTCCTCCCTTGTCATTACAAATGCTTTAGATGGTGCTTGCCCCCTCGGTCTTCCTGGAAGGTTCACCTTCTTTGTCACATTAAAACTTCCCACTTTAGTTTTCTTCTTCTGTCACCTAGTCTCAACCCTCTTTGAAGCTTGCATCTGAGTTTTCTCCTACCTTGCATACTGAGGACACTCTAGCCATGTGCTCTTTTTCCCCATAGTTGAAGTAAGTTCCTGT
>JAOSBN010000179.1:44865808-44902791 GCA_027563595.1 Erythroxylum suave
TCACTGAGTTCGCAAAACTCACCCAAAATTTGCAATTATTTTTCAGGATCAGAAGAATACCCTGTTAGGCCAACGGGGGTATACCTACAGCATAAGTGTATAAAATTGTATATTCTGAAACTATCGTATAAGTGAATTATGTTGTAATGTAAAGAGTTTAGTGTTGAAAATGTTCTGAATGAAAGTGGGCCCAATTTGATTCAATTGATTAAAGATTTTCCGCAAGTGTGTGTATCGACTCAATTAAGAGATTTTTTTTGTAAAGAGATCTAACTGATTGAGTGCCTTAGCACACCACTGACTTGGATATCACCATTGATATCGGGTTTGGGTCTTGCTGGACTGGGGTGCTACACTTTACCCTTTCTGTCATGAGTGTGGCTTGACATGCACGATCGTGGCCTAACTTGTCACTTTCTGTCACAATTGTGGCTCAGAGTACATGATCGTGGCCTGGCTGCTTCTTTTTCTTTCATCTCTATCACGACGTGACCTATGTTTTTAAGCCCGAAACTCTTTAAATGTTCACCATTCTTCCTTGTTTGCCCTGCAACACTCGCACACATAGCAAGGTACCTCAAAAATATACAATTTAAGCTCAAAATTTCCAACTAACCCATAAACATACTTAAATACACAAAATAACCTAATTAAGTTCTAAATGCATGCTTAACACTCACTGTAACACTAAATGTATAACAAATTAAACGTTAAAATATCATGCAAAACACAACTATCACATTTTAGTAGTGTGAGCTTTCTATGTAGTGTGAGTTTTCTATGTAGAAGCTTAAGGTGAATGGGTGCTTGGGTATTTGGAGATTTTTAAAGATTTGAAACATAACTGAGTCTAAAATCTTCATAAAGATGAATAAGGAATAAAGAACTGATCTTCATACTATCAAGGTAAATATCATTTCACATTGTCCATTTATATACAATACATGTGCCCTTTTTGCCTCTTATTCCCTCCCAAAATTTCTTCTTGTTTATAATTGGATTTTGAATAAGTAGTGGAAGGTAGTGATGTACTTGTATATTCATTAAAGCCCCAAGTTGTTAACAACTTATGCTCCCTTCTAATTTTACTCCTTTTATTCCTACTAACTTCATAGAAAAACCATACGTTTACTCCTTGATGGATTTATTATGAATTTGTTATGCATCATATGCTATACTTCAATTTCTCATTTCACAATTATGACTTTGTCTCAAACATTAGCTACTAGATTAAGATTTTTTGGTCTTTGAATCTTCACTTTATTCCTTTCCCCTTTTTATGAAAAGTTTCCTTAATAATGTAATTTAGGTAAATTCCTTTATCTTTGAATGGGTTTGATTATAGGCTGAATAGTATGTGGATTATAATTGTCTTCATCTACACACTTTGACATGAAATGTCGTTTCTAATTTTATTATGCTAATTATCCAACCAAAAAAACAAAAGAGAAAGGCAATATTGTATGTAGGATATGATCTAGTCTCCTCTTCCCTATCTACTTGACAATGTGTATAAATTACTTATTTACATTACCAATTTAGTTTCTTGTTCATCATCCTTCATTTTTTTTCCATTGAAGCAGGTTCCCCTATCAACAGATTTATGTCACTTTGTATAGCTTCCTTGGTTCCTTTCCATATTATTTTTCTCTTTCTTTCAGTTTTAAGATAAAGTATGAAATTTATAGAAGAGATACAGATTCTGAGCAGTAAACTAATTCAGTTCTTTAGACATCATTAAGCTATCACTGGCTATATAATCAAGATTATAGCATTGTAATTTACTAGTTAGATGAAAAGGTAGATTAAAGGATTGTACTACATTTTCGAAGACATTAGCTGGGAATACTTGAAAATGAGCTCAATTAGTAGTTCTTCAAGGTGATGAGGTCAATTAGAGGATTTAGTTTGTTTTCTTGGTTATATTGAAAATTTTTTAGATTTTCATCTTTAACAGTAGAGGAATGCATTCTAAGCTTGATTCAAGGTCATATAAGTTGATTTCTTCATCTTACCTAGCTAAATGAGAATATAACGAAGAAGCTAAATATTGTTACTATAACTTGAAAGCACTTTGATGGACCTCCTCAACTGATGAAAATAAAGGAATAAGGTTTTATGATTGTAGACTTTTTCTAGTAATTTTCGTACAATTTGATGATGTTTTATATAAATTTGTTCATATTTTTCATTATCGAATTATTATTTTTTTATTTCATGGTAGAGTTAAAATGTCTGTGGATTTCATAAATGACATGATCAAAGATTTTCTTCAAAAGCAAGACTGATTATTTTAGAGCTAAAGAACAGAGAGAAGATTTACCTTCAAACTAATCTATTGAAGGCTAAAGTGACAGAGTTAAGAGAAAATGCAATAGATGTTTTGGAAGCTAAAATGATTACTCAAAATTTGAAGTTAAAGAATGAGTTATAGGCTATAAGGATTAGTAATGAAACACATTAAGCAAAATGTTAAAAATTTATAGCTTGTTTAAGCTTTTGTTTACTAGTTTCGCTTTTATTTGTTAGCCTAAATAATGAGGGCAATTCATACAATAGTTGTATGTTTAAAGCCTTACCTGGAAATGGTTTTATATACTAGAACAGTGTTTAAATGCAATTAAGCTTACCTAATATTGTTCATTCCTTTTTCTGATTTAGTTTTGATTGAGCAAAATATTGGGTAAGTCACGATTTAGGTAGAGTGGATACGGCAAATTCTTTATGTTTCAACATGTGGAGCCATATTATGATTGTGACATTAAGGATTTATACGTTCGAGATTATGTGTTCTAAAATTATGGTATATAAAAAGATTTATTAATCTCCTTTATAGTGTCTAAATGCAATTGAGCTTACAAAATTGTTTTCTGGAAAACATATACAAATGGAGTTTCATCATTTAGCATTTATAAACTTCGAAAAAAAGAAAAAAAAAGCCCCAAAGAAAAGAAAAGACAATTCTAACTGAAAGTATTTGTCATTGTATTCATTCAAATAATAATATATAAATGCCAACAAGATCTTTACATTAATAACATTCAATATATTTCCAACCTATCAACCATTGTTCAGTACACAAATATCACAAAATTGATGGATATAAGTATTATCCATTTTTTACTACACATAACACTAACAAACATAGTCTTGTTTACATTTTCTCCTTTCCCTTTAAAAATGCAATTTGACTTTCTTGACTTCGATTCACATGCCCAGCAACAACTTGCTTGCTCTTTTTTAATTTCTGCCTAAGGTTTATTAGTCTTTAACTTCACCTTCCAGCTGTAAATAAAATGGAAACATTATTAACTTTAGTTGTGTCACTTAATTAATATTTGGAAAGATGGGTTAATCATTAAAATTTTACAGTTATATTATTTACATTTCGAATTTGCATGAAAAGATGGGATAAACATTAAAATTTACAATTGAAACACTTACATTTAACATCTGCCTCCCTGTCATTGGATTTATGTATATCCCTATTCCTTCCATCCATTTCTTAAACCTACTATTTGTTTCATGTTAAAGAGAAGAGTATGTGACGGGTCTTTTTCTAAAATTTTTGCTTAAGAATTTGCGTTAGATCTGCTAGCACCAAACATCCTTATTTTGGTTTCATCATCTGCAACACCATAACTAGACCTTCTTTTCCTTTTATTGGTCTTTTCAGTGGTTGCCTTTGAAGATGTGTAAATATCTATTGTTTCTGGAGAACTTCCAGTTATTGGGAGAACAACTGAGGTTACATTTGTACTTCCACATACATGATTAGTACTTGAGATGTTGGTCGTACCTATATTAGTTATGGCACTAGTAGATACAAAGGCAGAAGTACAGGCATTTAGTCCTCTTTTACCTTTCTATGTCCTTTCAGTATTGTTAGATGCAGATGTAAATGATTTTATTAGGATTCTTGTGCTGGTGTCAATTGTGGAGTTGTTTTCTCAGGTTAAATATGTTTTGGTTATGTTTTACTCTTTAGCGAAATGAGTTGACTAGTCTCTATCAGGATTTTGAACTAGGCTGGAACCTGATATTGATAATAGTGAAGAGAAAAAAACTATTAGATTTCCACTACTATCAAAAAGAATCTTAGCTGTACCAAAGAAAGGACAAAATAACCTGCAAATTACCTCTCTAGCCTTCTAAGAATAGCCTCTTTTGTTGTGTCCTTTTTTATAACAGTGACTGCATATCATGATCATGACCCTCCTAAATATATGGTTAACATTTATCTTTTTGGCCACTTTTGTAGTCTTTTGAGACTCATCAAAGCCCTTTTTCTAACTATTTTAGGCCTCCTAGGTCCTTTTTTGAATTCTAGTGGCCTAACAACTTCTTCATTACTAATGGGTCAATCATTCATACCAGGCATTAATTGAATAGCCTTCCTATATGCTTTGACATATTCACTCTACAATAAATAACTTAAAGTGTCCTCTTCAATATTAACCCTCTTGTCTCTAATAGCAAATATGGCATATGCTCAAGGAATGCCAGAGAGGGTATATCTCCTACAAGAATATGTTTTACCTTGAAGCCTCACCACATATATGTTCTCACTATGATCAATCTTAAACCCTCCCTCTCCATTGTGTGTACTGAGTAACCAGCGTGCCATAACACTAGTCAAAATAAAATAACTAGATTACTACTGTAGCAATGGTAAGTCTAGGTTGATCACACAGGGACTGTTCAGTTAGTATATGAAATGAAATTAACTGGTGTTTAGGTAAAGGGGGTTTGGATTTTGAATAAAATAAAATAAAATAAAGCTAGACTAATAAAATCAAATTAAAGAAAACATGCAAAAAATAGTAAAATTGGGGAATTTGATCGAGATTCGGTTCTTTGGTTCAATCTCAGCCGACACCCTAATTAAGCATAATTCAACGATTTGTTGATCTCAAACCTCTCCTAGAAACTATTAATCTTAGGTTAATAATTAACTCAAGTTTTCCCTTAGGTTTTGTTTAATCAAGATTTGATCATTAATTAAACATAACCATTGAATAACCTAGGATATGATCTCTATATTTAATCAAGCAGTAGCATTATGAACTAGGAAAATCAATTAATCAAGCTAGGCAATAACAACATATGATGTGTCATTTAACCTAGTTCTTATTATCCCTAATGATTACGAATCATTAGTCGCTACACATGAATTTCAACATAACAAGTGCGGATTATATCAAAATTCTAGCAATGGGTATTTAATTAAATGAATCAATGAACATATTAAAATCATCCTTTTACAATACCTAGTAGATTCATACATAAATAATCGAACAATAATGAAAATCCAATTATCCATACACAAAACCCAAATCAATTAAAAAAGGATAACACAATCAATTTCTAATGAGAGAAAGAAATAACAAAAATAAGAAAATACACCTATCTTGGGTCATCGATGTTGACATTACCTCCGAACACGTGTCAGAATCTTAGCCTTCCATAGGTCTATTCCAAAAAAATGCATCAACCCCTTACTTATTTCCCCAATCGAAGACCCTAGCTACTCTTCATTCACGACCAAGCTTCTTCTCCTCACTACTATTATTGATGGGATAAATAAGCTTTGAGATTTTTAATCCACTTACACTATTCACCTCTACTCTCTTCTCTACCTTGCTTCTGATGACCTCTCTCCATGCCAACCACCAAGCTGCCAACACTCTCTTCATGCCACGCCATCTCCTATTTTGTGATGGGAAATTTTATTTGCTAGTTTCTGGTCCATCCCACTGTACATGCAACACACCCCTTCTTTTATAACTTATGAAACATCTGTGTTCCGCATACGTCCACGCGAAATGCGAATGTTGCATTTTGCTATAGTTTCTTTCTTTTGTGCCTATGTTTTCTTCATATTCACTGTTGTTTTGCTTATTCAACTGCTATTGATTTTTTTCTTCATTTTTCCAGCACTTTTAATTCTTCTTCTTGCTCCAATAAGTGAAAATTAATCTTGAAAAAGAAAACAATCCAAATTTAGTGCTTTCGACTCACTTTAATTTCTTTGCTTCAAAATTGTACCTAAAATAATATATGAATTAAAGTAAGTATCTTAAGCAATTTCATGTCAATAATCACTAAGTGTAAATGATTAAAAGTATCAACAATTAAACACATATCAATTTCCCCCACCTTAGCTTTTGGCCATCCTCGGGTAAAACATCTAAATTAAGCTCAAAGACCCGAAACATTTACTCAATTCCCATATTTTCCAAGACTATATAATATCACAAGTAAAGATGAGTGACTTTTAAAAATCATAACAAGAATTCAACATTCCAAGCTTTTACTCATGATCAATCAACAATCAATATCTTTAAAAACTGAGGAATCTAATGGTAGACTCAAAAAATATGTTTAACAAAAATATATCAACGAGTACACTCAACACCATTCATGATCATGTCATTCCACAACTTTGCATATCATTTCATTTCTCCACCACTAATGTTCACATGCAAAATCATGGATTAAAGGACTTTTTAAGGTTGTAATGTGGGCAAAGTTAAGGTGAGATATGTTTAGGTCATGTAGCATGAAAGCCATCAAAGCTAGTGAAACAAAGCAACACTCATAAAAAACTGGGTACCGTCAGCTATGACAAATGCAACATTTATATTTCACAACCCGATTCAACTCTCGCACACCAATCACATGAAGCATATACCAATCTAAAGGAATCACTTGTACAATTGATGCCAACAATACATTGAAACCACAAGAGTGAACCTTCCAAGCCAACATCTACCTCACATCCAATATACTCAAATAACATTCATCATAACTTTAAGAGAATGCATTAATCATGAACAACTTTTCAACACATATGCACATTCTCCTATATACTTTATTTAACCTTTTTTCTTTTTTTCTTTTTCTTCTTTCTTTCTTTTTCATTTTCTTTTTTCTCTTTTCTTTCTTTCTTTTAAAATTAAAAGAAACTACATTAACATGGGAATTACAATGATAAGACATAACAAAACATCCCAACATTAACCAACCCTCATAGATGTACACCCTCACACTTAGAATTTTGTACATACACAAAATCAACAATCACAAATGTTCCACTAGCTTTATGGATTGGGTAGGAAATTTGGTTAATTATGAAGCATTTACTGTGTTTGATATAAAAAGAAAGGCTAATAAGGCTGAAAGGGGCTTATCAAAAAGGAAAATCACATAATGGGTAGGCTATTAGCTAATGTAGTTTGGAAAAGCAAAGAATGCCTAATCATATCCATGTTAATGCGTGTGATAAAAATGTGGTCTCAAATAGAAATTCAATGCAAAATCGGGATGTACATGTTATGAAGGTCACACATTAGCAAAAGACAATTAGACTGATATGGATGTTTCGATCTAATAAGGCTCAAAATCTCACCTGTTTTGTCTACCACTAGTCACTACTGTTCTAAAGATAATCCACATCGATCAATCATAAGAGAAAAAGTACATGCCAATGTTGCTATGAAATTCTCTAGTCAACTCAGTCTCTACTCATGACTATATATCCAAGAAGCAACAGAAAATGAGTAAATGTTTCTTTGTTTGTTTTATTCTTTCTCTCATTTTGATTTAAAACTTAAAAACAAGGAAAAATAAACCAGCAAAAAACACACATGCATATAAAAAGAAATGTGAAAGTGTATTTACTTCCCTTAGGTTGCCTCCCAAAAAGCACCTTTGTTTAAGGTCGCTAGCTCGACTCCTTCTTCTCCTCACGTGACAAAATTATGATCTTCTGATGGCACATGTGGTTCTTCAATGTGAGGTTCTTCAGGATAGGGTCTTGGTTAATAATCGTTCCTATTTTGCTCCTTCCCTATCCTTAAATTTTCAATCTTGACTGAGTCCATACACTCAGAAAATATTTCGAAGATCTCTATGCCTTTTTCTTCTTAATTTAATTCCTCTAACCTACTAGGTAAAGGTAAAGAGTCAATCTCAACAACGATTATGAACTCAGTTTTTACCTCCGAGCTAAAAGATGTGTCTTTTTCTACTTCGAGCTTCCTTTGCTTCTTCTAAATAAGCAATTCGTTGAGGGTTGAACTCAAAATTCTCAAGCTCCTCATCACTCTATAAAGTTCCCGTAGTAATGTCCATTGGATGCATCTTGAGTTGATACTACAGCTCCTCTTCACTTTACAGTTCCAAATGATTGATATCTCCCCATTGAGGTAATGCATCTTGCTAGAATTGCAGAGCATCCTGTCAGATTTGCTTTACAACTTGCTCAAATAGTTGTTACATGTTCTATTGGAACTACTGCATATCCTGTTGAATTTGAAGATTGTTAACAGCCATAATATTAAGCATTTCTTCTAGACATGTACCTGAGTCATGTTGGCTCTCCAAATCTTGGGCGCTAAACCATGTAGTTTTAGAAATTTCCCTTCATCCTGCTAGTATGTAGTTGTAGAGTATTCTGCTATAATTACAAAGTATTAGCATTCACAATATTACTCAACTTTTCCAGAGAAAGACCAGAGTCGTGATAGGAAGCTTCTATTCTGTATGAGAATTGCTGTGCATCCTGCAAACTATCATGAAAGTAATTCTGATGAATATCCCGTCCATAACAAAAGTCAGGTTGGTCAGTTCAAACATTATTATAGGATTAAGAATATGAGCTATAAAAGAAATTACCCCATCCATATCGATTTTTTTTTACAAACACGAAACAAAAAAATGAAAAGATCATGAAATAACTGAAAAAAATCAATTACAAACAAATATATACAAAACATCAATTAAATCACAAACAAAAACTAAACACTGCAATCCCCGACAACGGTGCCAAATTTTGAACAAACGTGGTAACGCTAGTCAAAATAAAATAACTAGACTACTACTATAGCAGTGGTGAGTCTAGGTCGATCACACAGGGAGTATTCGGTTAGCTTGTGAAATGAAATCAACTGGTGTTTAGGTAAAGGGGGTTTGGATTTTGAAAACAAGAAAATAAAATGAAGCTAGACTAATAAAAATAGCAAATTAAAGAAAACATGCAAAAATGGTAAAATTAGGGAATTCAGTCAGGATCCAATTCTTTGGTTCAATCTCAGCCACACCCTAATTAAGCATAATTCAACAATTTGTTATTCTCAAACCTCTCCTAGCAACTATCAATCGTGGGTTAACAATTAACCTGAGTTTTCCCTTAGGTTTTGTTTAATCAAGATACAATCATTAATTAAACCTAACCACTGAATAACCTAGGATACAATCTCTATATTTAATTAATCAATAGCATTATGAAGTAGGAAAACTGATTAATCAAGGCAATAACCACATACAATGCATCATTTAACTTAGGTAATATTATCCCTAACTATTACGAATCATTAGTCACTACATATGAATTTCAACATAACAATTATGGATAATATCAAAATTCTAGCAATGTGTATGCAATTAAATGATTCAATGAACGTATTAAAATCATCCTTTCACAATACCCTATAGGTTCATACACAAATAACCAAACAATAATGAAAATCTGATTATCCATACATAAAAACCAAATCAATTAACATAGGATAACACAATCAATTCCTAATGAAAGAAAGAAATAACAAAAATAAGAAAATTCACTTAACTCAGGTCACCGGCGTCAATGTTACCTCCGAACTAGTGTCGGGATCATAGCCTTCCATGAGTTTATTCCAAAAAAAATGCATCATTCCCTTACTTATTTCCCCAGCTGAAGACCCCACTTTTCATTAATGACCAAGCTTCTTCTCCTCACTACTATTCATCGATGGGACAAATAAGCTTTAATATTTTTAGTCAACTTACACTATTCATGTCTCCACTATTTTCTCTTCCTTATTTCTGCCAACCACCAAGCCGCCAGCACTCTCTTCACACCACGGCCCCCCTGTTTTGTGATGGGATAATTTATTTTGCTAGTTTCTGGTCCATCCCAGTGTATACGCAACACACTCCTTTTTTTATCTTATGAAATACGTTTTCGTAGGATGTTTGCGTGAAATGCATACTGCGTTTTACTATAGTTTCTTGCTTCTGTGCCTGCAATTTCTTCATATTCACTGTCATTTTGCTTATTCAGCTGCTATTGATTTTTTCTTCATTTTTCCAAAACTTTTAATTATTCTTCTTACTCCAACAAGTGAAAATTGATCTTTAAAAAGAGAACTGCCCAAATGTTGTGCTTTTGACTCACTTTAATTTCTTTGATTCCAAATTGTACTTGAAATAATATATGAATTAAAGTGAGTATCTTAAGCAATTTCATGTCAATAATCACTAAGTTTATATGATTAAATATATCAAAAATTAAACACATATCACTAAGCAATGTTGGCACTCTTATTAATAGCTTCTCATATTCTTGGCCTTAAATTTTCTTTCCACTTGGTAGCCTCTATTACTTTTCTTCACAATTCTTGTCATCAGTTCTCTTCTAATATGCTTAAACAACGCTAGACAATTTTCTTGCATCAACCAAAGTCTTCTTGAATGCCTCACATAAGTTATTGGCAACCAACTCAATCATAGAATCTTCCTTTTGGAATGTCCTGCACCATTGTTGAACAGGTTTATAGATCTCAATATCTTCTGCTGACCTTTCCTTTTTGGCCATTAGCTTTTCCATATTTTCTTCAAATTCCTTTACTGTACAAGATTTTTCAATTTTCCATAAGTGTTCCTTCATCTCTTCCCCTTTATGTCCTCTTCCTTGTTAATTCACATAAACATATTGAGCACAAAATCTGTACCCAGCATCTGGACACAATCTGCAATGGCTTTATCAAGTCCCTGCAAGGAAAAACATAACCACTTCAGTAGAAAAAATCATAAACATTTCAATTTATTTCATCACATTTACATTAACCACATAAATAGTAGAAAAATAAAGGTTAAAACAATATGATTTGAAATTTTTACCTTTTGTTGGTCGATCAATATAGTCCAACCAATTCCAGAGCCTAAGTGAGGTAAATCTTCTCACAGTCTTTCAATAGACCACTTCCAGGTGACAGTATTCTTAACTTCAACCATAGCCTAAGCAACAAAAAACATTTGATTGTTTCCAACTCTTCCCACAGCACATAGAAGTTTACCCTTAGTTATATTCTTAAGTCAACATCCATCTAGGCCAAGATAATGCCTACACCCATGTTTAATGGCTTCTAAACATATGTACATTCTTTCAAAAATAGGTGGCGATGTTGGAGATAGTTGAGACACTGCCATTTTAACTATGCTACATGGGTTAGTCTGCCTAATGACTTCAGCATAAGACCAAAGGTTCCCAAACTCCCTTTCAATGTTGATCACAACATTGTCTAATATTTTTTTCTTGGCTCTTCTCATTATACTCATAACCATTTCAACACCAAAACAATCATTAACATAAAATCTGATATCATCAAATATTTTTTTAAAATAACTCCCTTTTAAGCTTATCCATCAACAAGTCATATAAGATTATGGTATTCATCCTAGGATTTGTATAAACCCTATTATAGTCATCAGTGTCCTTAAATCTCCTAACTTCAAAAGACTACAGCTTCCTATAAAATGCTCTATATATATACCAAAGGTAGTTCTCTGTCCTACATTTACCTTGGAAAAATTTGGACTTATTTTTTATAATCATGATAACCCTCTTTGTTTTGATGGACATCAAACTAAGTGCACACTTAAAAATAATAAAGAAAAATCATCCCTAATTCAATGTAAGGCTCAAATTTTTCGTCATAAACAAGGTATTTTCTTTTTCTTCTACTAGCATAATATTCAAATAAAATCACTTCATCTTCATTATTTTAATCATCTGCATCATCTTTATTACGTACATCATCTTCATGGTCCCCATCATCTTCATCTCTATCCTCTAAATCCTCTTCATCATCTTCATCCTTCATATTTGCATCATCTCTAGCATATCCATCATCTAAATTTTCTACATTCTCTACATTTTCATCAGTATTATCTACATTACCTCCAAAACCTAAACTATTAACATTATGACCATTATCTTCAACTACATTATCCTGATTAAACTCATTAGGTTCATCCTCAATCATTTCAATAGGGGTATCTACACCATACTCAATATAAATATTAATCGCATTAGTAACCATCATCTCATTAACCATATCTTACTAGTATGATCTTGTACAACCCTCAAACCATTAGATAGTTCAAAACTAAGCCTAAGATTGAAAAAAATATATTTTTCACATTACTATACCCACCATTCTTATATACATTAAACAATTCAAAGTACCTGAGTAAATCAGGATCAAATTCTATTTCCTTCCCAAACCACCCTCATACCTAAGATTATCACCCATATTAACCAAACATCCTTCATGGTTGAAACCTCAAAATTATCTCATCAAATTCCATTCTACCAAATTTTAATGACCTCATCAAATGCCTATAGATTCCTTACCTACTTCAACGGGATTATTTGGCATCTGAATCGACTGTTATCAACCCACTCCTAAACAAAACAACAACAATGTGTCATATACAAATTTAGATATTAAAGAAATAATAAGGCATAATGTTAATACAAAAATATATTATTGCATGTGTTACTAGAAAAAGAGAACTAACAATCACTAACTTCCTTAACATCATCCATAACCAAATTCATATACTCATAAAAGCCTTATCAACAATCAATAACATTGAGCTTAATCAAGAAAGAGAAAGTTCATTGAAATTTAATGAGTACCATTTCAAATATTCATACAAAAAATGATACCATTTCTAAAAATAACAAACATAAAATCTAAACAATCAAGCAAAAGGCCTAAATAACATATGGTAATATGAAGATTACACGCAAATTGCTTGTTCTTAAAGCATGTCAATCCTGCTAAAGTGGTAAATAATTTCCTAGACTCTTTATAAGATCCACATATAAGAAGGGTTGCTTATGCTTTATTATATACTTCAACAACAAAGGTTGATTTACTATCTTGCATGCTAAATCTTGTAAGTACCTTATCTCTAAAAGATATACAAACTATAACATCATGCAAGTGCCAGGTATTAATAACTAGCTAACATTATTTAACATTCATATGAGAAAAATCAAAATTAATTTTACTCTACTTTGATAGGCCTAATTAGAAATTCATACTAAACTAAACCCGTCTTGTAGGTTTAGTAAGGAGTTTCAAACCATTTCAATAAACTTTGAGGGGTTACATAAAGCCTCACTCCTAATACATTCATACCAACCATTAGTTTTTTATAAGAGAATGAAGAGACACCAACTAATATAGAATGTCTTCAAATGGAATAATAGGTAGAGAACAAATAAACTTTTCATACATTGATCCAGAAAAGTTGTTAAAAGGATTAACAGGTACTTTGCTACTTACAAATGTAAGGAATTCATAGTCTGTAATCCTCTCTAAAGGGTTATCTCATCGTACGATCACACAGATCTTGTTAAAACAACTCAAAAGCTTTAACTACAATAACATGAAACAAGAATATAACTATAAATTCATAAAACATACTATAACAAGGATCAAAAGAACAACTAAAAAACTATAACAGGAACCGACAAAGCTATCTTCCCAACATCCTCATCATCTTGCATTATCATTTTTATATGACCTAAAAAATTAACAATAAATCCATTGTAAGCTTTAGATAGATAGAGAGCAAGGAAAAGGGAGATCACACTATGATCAACAATTATTTAGAGTTGTAAGTGAAATAACTGCAAAAAAAAGTAAATAGAAATCATCCAACAAAAAAGATCTATATGAACTTTAGGGGTTCATGTAGAAAGACAAGTCAAAGATGTTGATTGAAGAACATGTATAAGGAATAAAAGCACAATTTTGCTAGATTTTGCAAAATGTTAACAACTCAAAATGGCACTGTCTTATCAAATGTCTTATTTAAACTTACACAAATTGTCAAACCTCAAACGTGAATGTACTTAGAGATTGCCGGACAGAACATTTACGCCAAAAGACTGGAAGGCGGATTGATGAGAAGGATTGGAGTGATCAATAGTGATGATGCTTAAAGGAAAGCAGAACAGTGAGAGGGATTAGAGTGATCAGCTATAATCGGACACCCTTATTGCTAAGTTCTCAAGAGAAACAAGGGAAAATTTAGGGATGAAAAGTTAATTTAAGGTTTCTATTACAAAATTTAAATGATTTTATTTATGTCTTTGTTTTTTGAAAATCGAAGTAAGCCACGTGTGTTTTTGACATGGCATCTAAAGATCAACTAGCCTGGCAATAACGGTACGTGTATGATACTGCATAATTTCTATCCAAAAAAAGCTTAAAATTAGTAGACTCGTCAATGTTTAAACCTTTATTGAGCAGCTTAAAAGGTTTGGCATTAAATTGATCAAACCCTAAAATGTTTAGCCCTAATTTGGGATTTTAGCCCAAAAACGTTAAACTACATGCTAGCTAGCAAACAATAGACTTCATGAGGAATCTTTCAATGACAAAATCAGCACTCCTATTAATAAGATGAGAAGGCGGCTTCCTCAAAGATAAGATCTTTGAATAAGGATGAAAGGACTATAATGAAAAAACATCCAAGTTTATGCCATCAATGTTGTATATTATTTTCTAAACACAAGTTCAAAAAGGAAAGAGAATCAAATAATTAAGACAATGATCAACTTGTGCTTTATATAGATGTTGCAAGTGAGCTCCTGCTAAAGATCCTCTATAAAGATCATTGTTACACCAGTAATTAGTGTTGGAAGCTCACATAGTACCTATAAGGGGTGAAGTTGGTAAATAAGTAATAAGCAAAGTAAGAAACTATTGTCAACAAAAAAATGGATAAAATTTTTAGGGGACAATTACATTGAGATTCAGTTTTATATAATGTAGAATTAAAATCCCCATATATTAACCAAGGCCCTTTATAACAGCTACCCTATATTCTCGAGATTACTCCATAGCTCATTTAAAGTAAAATTACTCCCATATATCACAGTACTTTCTCCTCAATAAAAGATAGCTTTAGATGTATTAATTGAAAATCAACATTTCACTGTGGGATGGTAGAAAAAAATCACTATGAAGAATTCAAAATTAGATGGTACAGTAAAATCACTTTTGGAAGAATATACATTACTGCTCCAAGAATGAAATAATTTACTACTAATGCATTCTCATAAGCATTGCATCAACCTAAAACTAGGAACTGGACTCGTGGTCATCAAACCATGCCAAATACCAAAACCCCCATATAGAGAAAGATTAAATAGAAAGACAATATGAGTAGATGTTGGAACAACGCATTATTAGGGAAAAAAAAATCATTCTCCCTATTCCTCCCTTATTCTCCTGGTCTTAAAGACAAACCTCAAGTGGCATTGTGTGGATTATTGGGCTTTGAACAGGAAGACAGTGAAATTGCTATAAGAGTTGCAAGGAGAAAACATATTTTTCAAAAATTAAATCTGCACTTGGGATATCATTAATCAGAATGCATCCTGTCAACGTTGAAAAGACTGCTTCAGACCTCGTCATGGATATTTTGAATTTTTGATTATACCCTTCGACCTCACAAGTATACAAGTACATTTCAGGCTTTGATAAATGAAATATTTTGACCTTATTTGCAAAAATTTATTCGGTACTTTTTCACGATATTTTAATTTACAACCACACTCTAGATGATCACATTTCAAATTTAAAGTTATCTTTTGAATTACTTAAAACCCAGTAGTCATTTTTGAAACAATTCTAATTCCTATTTGCTAAAAAAAATTGATTACATAGACCATATTATTTCGAAAGGAGCAGTGGTGGACTAACAAAAAATTGCAACAATGGTAGAGTGGCCTAATCTTAATACCATTAGGGTGCTATCAGGATATTTGGGGCTCATGGGCTACCACAGAAAACTTTTTCCAAATTATGGCACCATCGTAGCACCATTAACTATCTTATTATGAAAGGATGCTTTCCATTAGACAGATGCAGCTACAAAATGTTTGAAACTTTGAAAACAATAATGGCACACATTTTGGTTTTAGCCCTTCCAAACTTTTAACAAATTATTTATCTTGGAATGTGATGCTTTGATACAAGTATTGGCGCAGTTTTAAAGCAACGAGAACAACCAATAGCTTACTATAGTAGCCCCTTGCCTATGAAAAGTAACTAATTGGATTATTCAAGGCAATTCATCATAGGTGGGCCTGTATATGGGGACAATAATTCCTAATCTGCAGTCTGAAATTTCTGCTAGAATAGCACATCATCACTTCTCCACAACAGTATTAGTTGAGTAAACTAATGGGATTTGATTTTTCAGGAGAATATTGTGCAGGCAAAAGTAAGAAAGTTGTCAATGCATTATTAAGACATTTAGAAGATCAAGGCGCCATCGCTACCATCATAATGCTCCAATTTCCACTTTTTGATACAATTAGAATTGATCATTTACAATAACTTATCTGAAGAATTCAGTAGGGAGAGGCGATTGGATCTATAAGAAGAGAAAATACAAAGGGCAAAAGGGGAAATTCCATTCCCAGCTAATATGAGTTGTCTTACACTTTATGTTTTAACATAATACCCTATAATCATTTGATTTATTTATGTTATGATTGAATGTTTCACATTCATTCACCAAGTGTATATATAAACATTTACAAAGATGAAATAAGACAAATATTCCTTCCATAAATCTTTGCAAGGTATCAGAGCTTCATCTGTGACCATCGTCAATGGATCCCAACTCTGGCTCAACAGCTACTAGCCAAAATGATTCATAATCTTCCACCCCTTCTCTTGATTTTACCGTCTTAGCAAAACCCTAAACTTTAATCTTCCTATTAAGCTTGATAAGCATAACTTTATCAACTGGAGAGCACAAGTACTTGCAACCATAAGAGCTCTTGAACTTGAAAGTTTCATCACCACTGCACCTCCTACTTAATTCGTCACTGTAAACATGGATCAATCCACCGAAAACCCAGATTACAAAGTATGGCATAGAATAGATTAGTTATTGCTATATTGGTTGCTCTTAACCATTGTAGAAGAAGTGATTGGGCAGGTAAACCATTCTAATTCATCCTACCAAGTATGGAAAATCCTGTGACGTTTTTACGCTCAAACTTCCAGTGTTAGAGTTCTGCAACTAAAACATAAACTCTCAATAATTAAAAAGGGATCACATCATATCTGAATAAATACAGAAAGTTAAAACCATAGGAGATTCACTCTAAGTTATAGGACATATCATCACAAAATATAAAGTAATATTAAGTGCCTTTAATGGTCTTGGTCATGAATATGATCCTGTTGTGGTTTATTTAACACACTCCATAAAAACTTCAACTCTATAAAAAGTAAAATGCTCTCTCATGATGTATGAAACAAGGATAGAACAGTTGAATATAATTGCCTAGGCAAATATTTCATCACTTGCCACCAACTTTACAATTACATTGACAATAACCAAAACAATCAAGGTGGAAGAAGTGGATTTAGAGGTCGAGGAGGTTATAGAAAAGGAGGCAAATGGAATGGAAATAGAGTTTCTGTCAGCTATGCCACAAACCTGGACATGACACTCCAAAATGTCACAAATTGTTTGATGTATCAGGCAAGGCAACACTACGCAATCATGGAAATAGAACAACTCCACTCATCAATCTACACAGAACAATGCACAAAGTCACCCTCAATCTTAATTGGCCTCAATCAATAAGGTTATCCCCCTTCTAAAGTTGTCAGTGACAGTACGTGGTTTGTAGATAGTGAGGTTACGAATCATGTAATAGTAGACCTCAACAATCTCTCAATCAGCTCAGAGTATGGTGGCAAGGACCAACTTACTGTATATTATGGTAATTCTCTTCCTATTGCTAATGTCGGTTCTTCTCATATTCATTTCCAAGACAACATACACATACCTCTTGCATTGAAACAAATCCTACATGATCCAGATATAACCAAAAACCTACTAAGCATATCTAAACTTACCAAAGAGAATAAGATTATTGTTGAGTTTACCGATGTTAATTTTCTGTTTAAGGACAAGGCAATAAGGAAGTTTTTGCTCAAGAGAGTGCTTTCGGATGGCTTATATAACTTTGAAGCTATTACACCACCAAAAAAACCAAGCTAGTCATACAATCACATCTTGTTCATAAGTCTAGTGATTTTCACTTTTCAAAATACAAAAATTTTTCTTCTTCAAAAGATAGCCACTTTGAGGCAAACTTAGCAAAAATGAATGTTCATGTTTGGCTTGCTGAACTAGGACTCCCTTCCAATAGTATATTGAAACAAATTTTGAGTTCAATGAAGTTCAATATTAATTTAAACAATTTGTCCTTCTATGGTGCATGTAAGTAAGGAAAATTGCACAAATTACCCTTTTAAACATATGACATAACAACTCAAAATCCATTAGACATTATATATTCAGACATTTGGGGACCATCTCCATATCTCCCAACTAAAGGACATAAATATTATCTCATTTTTGTTGATGCTTGCACGAGGTTTACCTAATTTTATTCTCTCAAACTAAAATCAGATGCACTGTCTATTTTTATCAAATTCAAATCTAATATTGAACTTCAATTAAATAAAAAGATCAAAGTTCTTCACACTAACATGGGAGGGGAATACAAAGCCCCATTACCTTACCTCATAAAACATAGGACACAACCATGTTTTAGTTATCCTCACACTTAACAACAAAATGGTGTTTCTAAAAGGAAGCATCGACATAAGCAGGCCTAACTCTCTTATCCCATGCTCACATGCCCCTTACCTATTGGCTTGAAGCTTTCTCTACAATTACTTTTCTCATCAATAACCTTCCATCTCCAAGACTCAATAATACCTCACCATCTAAAAAATTGTATAATAAACCACCAAATTATCTCTGTCTAAAACATTCGATTGCAATTTTTTTCCTTATCTTCGATATTAGTCTCACCATAAATTTGACTTTCATACTACCAATCTTGGATATAGTTCTATGCATCAAGGACATAAATGCTTAAATAACCAAGGTAAGATCTTCATCTCTCACTATGTAGAATGCAATGAGGAAGAGTTTCCATTTCTTTAAAATTTTTTCCCACACACTCAAGAAAAAATACAACTTCACCAAGTCTTCCTATATCCAGTTTATCCTCAGCCTCATCCTATCAAAGGTAGTCTCGGATCACTCCTCTACTACAAAATATTTTCAGTCACTAGAATCCTCAGCCAACAAACAAGTAAGCTCTCAGAATCCTTGTTCACTAGTATATACAACGATATAAATCACTATAAACCCACTGCACAACCAAAATACCTAACCCAATCCTATTTTGCCTACTATATTAAACGCCGCACCTCACACCATTTTATCATTACCACAGAGCACTCATCGTATGCAAACTCACTCTAAGAGTGGTATTTTTAAACTAAAACTTTACTCTATCACTCTTGTTTCTACCCCAGACATTGAACCTACAACAGTTTCAGAAGCCTTGACTGATCCTATTTGGTTTCAAGCTATGTAAATTGAATTTCATGCTTTACAACAAAACGATACATGGACGCTTACTCCTTTTGAACGTACTATGTGCATTCTTGGCATAAAATGGGTGTTTTACACTAAGTACAATACTCATAGGTCTATTTCTAAATACAAAGCTCATCTTGTTGTCAAAGGGTTCAATTAAACACCTGGCATTGATTTTTTAGTTCGGTTGTTAAAGCCCCAACAATCAAAGTTATTAAGTCACTTGTTGTTTCCCATCATTAGGATATCTAGCAAGTTAAAATTAACAATGCATTTTTGAATGGTTATTTGTAAGAAACTGTCTACATTAGTCAACCATAAGCTTTTGAAAGCACGACACAGCCACATCATTTCCGCAAGTTATCCAAGGCTCTATATGGTTTAAAACAAGCCCCTAATGCTTGGTTTCATAAACTTAAACATGCACTGTATCAGTGGGGCTTTCTCAATTCTAGGTCAAACCCCTATCAGTTCTATTCACATAATTAAGATGTCATTACAATATTACTGGTCTATGTGGATGAAAAACTCATAACATGAAACTCATCTCAAGAAATTCACACAGTCATCAATCAATTATAGTCTCAGTTTGCATTAAAAAAATTTGGAAGTTTAAATCATTTTCTTAGTTTTGAGGCTTACCAAAATAGCAATGGCTTTTACCTTCCACAAAGTCACTATATCCAAAGTCTACTTCACTGAGCAGAACATGTCCTCATGTAAGCCTTACTCCACTCCAATCGCCACAACAACCAAGTTATCAATTCATGATTGCACACCTTTTGAGCATTAAACTCTCTATCGAAGCATTGTAGGAGCACTTCAGTATCTGTGCAACACCAGACTAGACATATACTTTGCTGTAAATAAAATGGGCCAGTTCTTAAAAAATATACTAAATACTCATTAGGTTGCTTGTAAACGTGTACTACATTACCTAGAAGGCACTTCCAGTATGGGATTTCTTTTTTGTCCTTCGTCTACACCTTTGGCCTTTCAATCCTACAGTGATTCCTATTGCATCAACTCTTCAGATGACCAGAAGTCTACCACTAGCAGTTATGTCTTCCTAGGGGGCAACCTTGTCTTTTAGATCTTCAAAAAGCAGCTACCAATCGCTCGTTCAAGTACCAAAGTCGAATACCTAGCTCTCTCATAAATATCTACTGAACTTTTATGGCTCACATCATTACTCTCTAAGCTGGGCTTTTCTCCTCCTCACAAATCGAATTTGTGGTGTGACAATAACAGAGCTCGATCACTAGCTCAAAATCTTGATCACTAGCTCAAAATCCCAGTTTTCACACACGAACAAAACACATAGAAGAAGATGTACATTTCATCAGGGATAAGGTTGAAAATGGATCTTTGGAAATCAAATATGTGAGTACTACGGAGCAGCTTGCCAACATCCTCACGACGCCTCTCACTTTAACAAGATTTAATCTTTTAGTCTTGAAACTAAACCTAGTTCTAAGCCCTCAGTTATGTTTGAGTGGGGATATAAAAAGAGAAAGCAAAAAGGGAAAAGGGAAAAAAAAAGGGAAATTCCCTTACCAACTAATATGAGTTGTCTTACACTTTCTATTTCAACATAATACCTCACAATCATTTGATTTATTTCTATTATGGCTGAATGATTCACATTCATTCACCAAGTGTATATATAAACATTTACAGAAATGAAATAAGACAACTATTTCTTTCATAAATCTTTACAGTATCATGGGATTACAAGGATAATCTTATTTTCTTTAAAAACAGAGTTCATTTAATGGCCACTTCTCCTATAATTTCATCTACCCTATCTCAAGTTCACAGTATGCATTATGAAGGTTATTAGAAGACCCTTCTTCGCATTGCCAGGGATTTTCAGTGGCAAGGAATGAAATTGGCCATATGAAATTTGTACAACAATGCACAACGTGTCAAATGAACACATTAGAGCATTTACAAACCGTTGGAATTTTGCAACCACTACCAGTTCCATTATAGAATTGGTTTGATATATCCATAGATTTCATTGAGAGGCTTCCACCATCACAAGATAAAATCATTTTGCTTATAGTGATTAATAGATTTTCTAAATATGCCCACCTTATTTCTCTCTTTTATCCATATACTGTGGTACATATGGCACAATTATTCGTTAACCACAGTTATTTTTTGACAAAGGATTACTTGAAATGATAGATAAGCAGTATGTTTACAAGTTCATTAAGGACTAAATTATTTCGACTGAGTGGCACCAAATTGCAATTCAATTCAACCTATCACCCACAAAGTGATGGAAAAACTAAAGCAATTAATCGGCACCAATGATTGACCCCAACGTTAGCTTTAATGGTTCCCGTAGGTTGAGTATTGTCATAATTCTGCGTATTAGTCTTCTTTAAAAACAACTCCTTTTGAATTCTACGACGTTGTCATATTGTTCCAGAGCATCTAAATTAGAGGCAGTAGATTTAGAATTAAAAAATTGTGACATAGTTTTGCATGATCTTCGAGATTGGCTTCCCCAAGCTCAATATGGCATAAAACAGTTTCATGAAGTAAACACTGTCATTTTCAATTTCAATTAGGAGATTTGTTCTTCTTAAACTACAACCACATCGCTAATTAATCCTTGCAGTTACCAAGTTTCACAAACTTTCTCCAAATTATTATGGTCAAGAAGTTATAGTAACTCCTGTGGATTTTACTCCTTTAGTTTCCAGAGATTTCAATCTTTTCAAATTTTAGTAGGTTGGTCAGTTCCTACTATTTTGTAATAGCAATTGTGTGACTCTTTATTAGAAGGGAGTAGTTATTTTGACTTCTTTACATTGTAATGGGAGAAAGGAATAAAGCAACAGAAATGTTATCCTTATAAACTAGTTTCATAAGATCAAAAGAATCCCTATATCGAGTCCTTACATAGCCCACATCGTAGGTTCAAAAGGCAAAAAATCAAAGAAACGTAGTTCAAATCAAGGTTTGCAGGTTGATTCTACCACTAATAGTCATTCTTAATCCCAGGACCATAACAGAAAGCCATTAAAACATCAAAAGATCAAAACCTGATAAATTTAACCTTTTTCATAGTTAACGCTATAATTCATTATCATGTCTTCATCAAGATCATCACCAAATTCATAAAGAAGTTCTGACCCAACCATGATTATCAAGAAATTCATGTTGAGCTTGGCTCTAACAATTTTTTTCAATAAGATCGTGCAGTTTTAGTAAAGATGCTAGTTGGCTAGGTCCGGGTTGCTCTTGGTCCTATCTAGCTAGACCCTAGGCCCGTGTGGCTCGCAACTCAATGGGCCATGGATAGGTCGGCCATAGGCCGAGCCACCCTCCTCACCATATATATTTTAAAAAAAAAGTCAAAAACAACATCGTTTTTTGTTTTTTTAGTGTCGACCCAACCTGTGGCCTGCCAACCTGGGCTAAACTCGAGCCAACCTAGGTCCTTTTTGACATTCTTACATTTGAACCTAATCAGTACTGATGTGTTTGTTCAAATGTATGTCTACATTCCTTCTCTTATCGAACTGCTTCAGTTGTATTTTTATGTTATGGTTGCATATGCTCATCAGTGGTTGGAAACAAACCCAAGGTTAATAAGCAACAGAAGATGAAGTTGGTTAGAAGAAAAAAAATTTGACCATCTTTAAGGAGTGGGAAAAAAATTTAACTACATTAGGTAATTGAGATATCAAGTTTTTTAATTAAAAAAAGGACAAACAAAGGCATACACTTTCAGTATCATTCCTCATAACCTTGATGGCTTCAATGACAATCAGACCAGCTTTGACAACATTTGTTGTTGCAACAGCGGAATAATATTACCAACAAAACCTTTAGCTTCAAAGAGACTGTGCAAAGGAATTCCGAATGTAGCAGCTCGAATATTTGTAGCAGCCCAAACAAATTCTACAGCCAATTGATCATCTTTGTCAAAGGTCAAGTTTCCAATGTCCTGTGGAAATTAGAAAGTAAATTATCGGTGTATGAGAAACTATTAATCATCTCTTTAAAGTATAAGATCAACAAACCTTTCCTCTGTTCATGAAAAATAGTTTAAACGGACTATAGAAAAAAATTTTAATTTTCCACAAGGCTCCATACATCATGTGGATTCTTCAGGCTCAAAGATGTCATAGCAGATATTGATAGGCCATCAGTTGCACCACCTTCAATGGAATTTCCATTATATTGTGTTGAATTGTCTGGTAGGATATCCTTTTCACAGTGTTTGGTTATTGTCCCCATTAGTGGAGAAAGAAGACAAAAAATAAAAATCATGTCCCCGTCCCATGTTTGGTTGCTGTCTCCAATTTTTTGTCCTCTATCCTCAGATGACAGGGACAAGCATTTTTGTTCCTTCGAAAATCGAAGGACAGAAACGCTTGTCCCTATCTCCAAAACACAAAACACAGCTATTTTACAAAAAAAACCCCACTCGTCTCCTTGTCTCTCTATTCGTCTAGATCTCCAAAATATCACCCCCTTCTCCCTCACGAAATCAGTCCTCTCTGTCGATCATCAAGTCTCGCAGCTTCTCTCTCGCACGCTGCCCTTCTTCCCCAACACGTTCGTCTCTCCAGGGTCAAGTAAGTTTTTTATTTTATGCTAGAAAAATGTCGCTCTTCCTTGCTTGACGTTTCTCTGGTTGCGCAAATGATGTTGTACATTGTCATCTTATTATAACCTAGAAATGGTTGCTCTACTCTCTGTCCCTCTTATGAATCATTTTCTCGTTGACCCAGAGACCCACTTTTTGTTCATTACCAGCAATGCATGCCCACTGGGTTTTTGAGTTTCCTTCATCTCTGGAGTTTCAAGTTTGTTGCTTTTTCTTTCGGGAAGAATGATTTTGGTTGGGAGATTTATTCGCTTTTCTGTGTTTTGATGATGCACGAATTTCAAAGGGGATTTGGTTGGGGATTTGTAGACTAATCTGTTTTGGGGATTTGGTTGTATGCAAAATAGGTGAGAAATTTGTTAGTTGCCAGCATCTGTTGTAGTTTTAGGTTCCATAATGTGTATGCATTGTCCCATTGTGGTTGGATCTAAGTTAGCTATTCAAATTCCCTAACTAGAGAAGAAGGAAGTGTTGAAGAGGGTTAAATTGATATGGAAATTTGAACATGTTTGCATATAAATGACTCAGAAAATGATGCATGAGAGAGTTGGTTTTAAGGTTGGTCAAGTTCATGTTATCATTCGAGTACTCTAACATGTTATGTTCCAAACTTCTGAGTAATATACGGTTCATTTATAAATTCATTACTTCTACAGAAATTGTGTTTGAGCAATATCAGTTTAGTTTATGGAATTGAATTCTATCCACTCATTCCACATGGTGTTTCAAACATATGGCAATTTGATTCTTCAAAATTAAAATGCAGAATCACTTTTCATAGGTTGTAATGCTTGATGCTTGCAAATGCACAAAAATTTTATTTTTTTTGGATCATCCTTTGATTTCCTTTCGAATTTTTTAACTTGTTTCTTTGTTTCTATTTAGAAATCCTTGGTTGTTGTTGATCGGTGAGAGGTTGCATATATCTTCAAAGATTTTCTTCTATTTCTTTTGACAGGTATTTCCTACTTTCTAAATTTAATCAACTGCTTTAATTCTAAATGAAATATACCCTTTTATTGTTGGTTGGAAGATGTTGATGTTTCTACAGTATTCATGCTTTACAAACTTGCACTGTAGATATTGAAAGAAACTAGGCAATTTGTATGTTAGTTATGATGATTAATTTAATTGGTTGATAATTTATAGCTTTAGTTGTACAATTTGTATATGGATTTTGCTTCTTTATTTGAAAACATCTACCAAAAATGCATAAAGCATCATCTATTATCCTGGGTTAAATGCTCAACTGTATTGGTTATAGAGTAACTATAACCAATATAAGAGATTATTAGGTCTCTTTAATTATTCACTTAAGCAAACACATTTATTATTTGAAAATTTATATATGGATTGAACTTATGTCATTAATTGATATGGGTTGATTTTGTTACAAGTTATTTTCTTGCAATTGGTTATGGACAAACAACTTTGTTGGGTGCTGTTAAGAATTAACAATTAAATAAAATAGTTTCTACAAGTTAGATTAGACGACAACTTTTGTCTTAGGCCAATGATGTGCTTCTTGCTAAAATGAACATTGCAATCTTTGTTGATTAAACACTAGTGATAAGCCGCCTATTCATTCTTGATGATTTGAGCTTGATCTATATTGGTTTGACACTGAGGATGAGAAGTTCAAGAATCAAGTTACCTCTTTGTCTCTAATATCAAATACTTGAAATTCTGAAGTTGTATTATAGATTTGTAGTCAAAATGAAATACTAGCTAAATGCAACTTATCCTATCACCTATCTCTTTCTTAAAAAGGGATGATTTCCCAGCTTTGAGAGGAGAAGACAAAGCTGCAGTTGTTTGTCCATAACCAATTGTCTGAAAAGTTTATTTACATTATTCAAAAATTAAGATAACAAACTTGATAGTCATACATTGTTTGATTATGAGCTTGGTTTTTATAACAATGTATAAGTGTTGTGCTTCGAACAATATCTTTGGAATTAATGCCATTGATTTCTGATCAGAATATGCGCATGTCAAATGTGTAGTAAATTTTTATTAAACCCCCGAAAGTAAAATGGTTTTGGCTTGTTAATGATCATTAAATGTTTTACTCTTTGCAGACAGTATTTATTTACAAACATGGATAACAAGGTTCATGATGCAATGTTAAAGTGTTTGACTTTGCTTGAGCTTTGGAATAGGGAGTTGGAATCATATTGGTAATCGTGTATGTATACACACAAAAATGGAGGAGGATTGAAAATGCATTAAGTAGTAGGGCATTGATAGTGCCAACTAGGCAAGCTAATATAGATAGGATTTTGAATGAGGGTGATAGGAATAGCTAGTGGGATTTAAGGATGGACTTAAATGCATTTACATTGTTATGTCAAATGCTTCAAGTCCATGGTAGATTGAGGAATAATGGTCATGTGCCTATTGAAGAAAAATTTTTAATCTTCCTAAAAATATTAGCACAAAATGAATGTAATAGAGTAGTACAAGTTAGGTTTATGAGGTCAGGAGAAACAATAAGTATGGTCTTCCATAGTGTGTTGAAGGCTGTACTAAAGCTTCAACATCTGTTGTATGTCAAGCCCACACCAATTCCAAAGGATTGCACAAACAATAGATGGAAATGGTTTAAGGTTAGTAAATTTAATTAGCTAAAATAAATTGTCTAATTTCACTTTTTTAAAATACTAAACTAGAACTTTTTATTGTTCAAATTTTGTTAAAAGGGTTTCCTTGGTGCTCTAGATGGGACCTATTTAGAAATAGTAGTTCCCCATGCAGACAAACCCAGATACAGAGGTAAGAGAGGGAAAATATGCACTAATATGTTAGGGGTGTGAGATAAGAGCTTAAATTTTGTTTATGTTCTTACTGGATGGGAGGCTTCAGCTTCTGATTCAAGGGTTCTACATGATGCTATTACTAGGCCTTATAGTCTTCAAGTTCTAAAGGGTATTTAAGATAAGAATTTTCATAATTTTTTTAAAGGTTTGATTAAAACAACAATAGTAATAGTGTCATTTGTTTATAGGAAATTACTACTTAGTAGATACAGGCTATACTAATGGTCCTGGCTTTCTTGCACCTTTTAAAGGCACAAGATACCTTCAAGAGTAGGCAAGAGATGGAAGGGCACCTAGTAACCCTTGAAGAGCTCTATAATAAGAGACACTCATTTGCCAAAAATGTTATTGAACATGCATTTGGTTTACTGAAAACAAGTTGGAAATTATCCAACAACCACTCATGTGCACATAATTCTTGCATGTTGCCTTCTGCACAACTTTATTAGGTTGCATATGACTTATGATCTAGTGGAGCTTACTCCTCTTGAAGCTGAAGATATGCAAATTTGTGAAGATGCACCTTTTCCTAAATTTGTTGATCGTGTTGAGACAAGTAATGAATGGAGTCAATGGAGAGAGGACTTAGCTAAGAACATGTTTGATGATTGGAGAAGAAACCATTAAATCGTGAACTTTCATTTAGTTAATGTTTTTTTAAATTAAATTGAGGGTTTAAATTTGGTTGGCTTTCACTGTAACTAAATTGAGGGTTTGTTTTCATTTCTCTTTATATTGTTGGCTTTCATTGTAATTGAATTTGAGAAGACACAATTAAATTTTTGTTTATTTGCTATATTTGTATTTAATTAAATGTTTGTTTTAATTCAATATTGTCTTCTTAATTTGAAAATAAGTTTGAATGTATGTTGGTTAATCAGTTATGGAAATGGTTTAGAATGGTTTGGGGTATGTCATCGCATGGTTTAGGTGCAATGTCAAGAGTTTGGACTTCAGATGAAACAAAAACATTTGTGACCTTCATGGAGGAGGTAGTTGTTGCTGGTCATAGAGTTGATAATAGGCAATTGAAGCTTGGTACTTTCCAACTTCTTGCTAGAAAGATGGTTGAGAAGTTTCCTTATTGTGGCATTAACAAGAGGCATACCAAAAATAAGCATAAGAGGTTGAAGGACTAATATCAAACAGCCTTTGACATGTTGAGCTTCAGTGGGTTTGGTTGGAATGAAAGCAAGCAATGAGTTGAGGGTGACATCAAGCAAGTGCTGGAAGAATGGTCAAGGGTATTTTTTTATTTTGCTTTGTTGGTTGTTTATAGAAGTATCTTAATAATAATACATTTGTTATATTGAAGTTTTCTGATTTTTTTTTGTAGAGATGCCCCAACAAGTACTACATTCCTGGAAAACCTTTCCCACTTTACTTTAGACTTGAGTTTGTCCATGAGAAAGACAAAGCCACTGGTGTAGGAGCTCAAGATGCTGCAGATGTTGTTACTTAGCTTGAAACTGATGAAACTGAAGGTGATGCACCAGCTACTCCAACAGCTCCTGCTGCCCCAATAGATCCAATAGACCCATTATCCAGTCCTGCTCCAACTACTTCAGCCCATCTCACTGGTTCTGTCGCCTCTTCCAACAACACAGAAGGGAACCAACTAAACAAAGGGAAAAGGAAGGTGAAGGATATTGCAGTGTTAGAAAGCCTTGCTACCTCTTTTGATCATGCCATTGACAATAATAGAGAGAATGCTAAGATCATTATTGATGCCATTGTAGGACAATTTAGAGCTAAGCTAGGTGAAGAGCTTGGGAATTTGGGTTTCTCACTGAAGAAGTTGTTAGGACTACAAGGATCTTCTCAAAGAATGCTCAAGCTGGGAAACTTTTCTGGGGTTTAACTACAGATCAAAAACAAGCTTATGTGAGGAGCTTATTAGATGATGAAATATGACGTTATGCTTTTTTCTTAATTAGTAGGTTATGGTACACTATTATATGGTAATGTAGGATGCTAGCAATGCTTCTAGCTTAACTATTTTTACTTCTGCCATTACCTATAATGGATAGTAATTTTTTGGTTGTGACCTGTAACTTTCTGGCTCATCGTTTTTGTGTAGCTACTGGCATCATACTTAATAGGAAAGCTAGGATTTGCATTGTTTTGAAATAGGCTATGTGATGTTGAATGATGAAATGATGAATTGTCGACTTGGTTTGTATACTTGTGTATGAATGATGAATGGTTGGTTTGTTAACTTTTTAATGTTTGTCATTTATATACATGTGTGAATGATGAGGATATGATTCATTTCCAGGTACTTAACTATGGGCAGATATAACTTCTATGTTGTATTTATTGGACGTCAAGTTGGTATTTTTACAAATTGGGATGATGTTAAATTGACAACTGAGGGATTTCCTAATGCTAGATTCAAGGGATATCGAACTTTGGTTGAAGCACAGAGTACTTATGTCATCGATCCAAATAGGCGAACTCGTCAAAATGAAGAAATTGTTGCTACGACCAATGAACCCTCATCAGTACCTAATCAATTTTCACTTCCAACAAATGCACAACTAAACGAAGTTGCAACTTTGAAGAAAAAAATGGCATGGAGTCAAGGATTTTTACTCATTGCCATTGGAGTCATTTTGGGTATTATTGTTAAGGACATTCTTAATAAAATATAAGGTTTGAGTGTATCTTTAACATATTATGTAATTAATTTCATGAATGCTTAGATGTTTTATTAAATTATTATATACTAGAATTTCTAACTTGTAGGATTATTTTTATTCAATAACTCATTTCAGTAAATTTTTAGTTTTCTCATTTCATTAAATATTTAGGTTCCTCATTTTGTTTCATCGTAATTAAAAAAATACAAATACAATTAAAAAATATTAATATGATTATAAAAATATTTAACGTAATTCATTTTATTATTAACTTGTATGAATTTTTTGCTATTCAATAGTTCATTTCATTAAATTTTTAGGTTCCTCATTTTTTTAATTCCTTATTTATAGATACAATTAAATAATAATAATACAAATCATTTGTTTTAAAATAATCAATGAATTACACATTTCCAATCATATTATACTACAGGGGTACTTGGTCATTGATAATGTTTTCTATGTTCTGTCAACTGCAACCAAACGCATTTCTGTCTTCAAGAAGCATAGTTTTATCTGTTTTATCTATTACAACCAAATACCTTATTGTCTTCGATTTTTGTTTTGTTTTGTCTCCAAATTTTTATTTTGTTCCGTCTCAGTATATGGATCACAATAACCAAACATAGCGTAAGGGAACATTTCTATGCTCACAATTTCAACTTCATATGCTACCGTCAGTTAGCTACAAATGGGAGACTACCAGAAGGTACTTAAAAACTTACTAAGTCTACTGCCACTAGTGAAACAAGACTGTAAAGTACCAAATTGTCTCAACAAATTATACTAAGGAAAGCCTGGTCTAAGGCTTGAGAGTCATCCTAGTTAATGTCAGTTCCTACCTCATTGTAAATGTATCTTTAGGGAATATTTTTAGAGAATATCTTTGGTTCCATTATAAATTCTTCTATAATTAATCAATAAATTTTAATTTCTCAAGAAAAGGGATATGAAATTATTATATATTTTATTAAAGTCCAATCATATTAGTTTTTGAAAACTAATAATTAATTAATATTTAATATTTAAAATATTTTTAAAATCTTAATTATTTTTTTAAGCTAAAAGGAGTTTAGATTGCACAAAAAGAAGCACCTGAAAAAAGGTGCGTACAACGTCAGCAGAAGGCTAGACAAAAAACAAACCGAGAGGCAAAACCAAAAAACAAACTAAAAGGCAAAAGCAAAGCCTAAGCCCTTAAATAAATTAGTGGCTATAATAAGATTGGGGGAGATCTCCTTGGCAAGCATAATCCTTGTACTCCAATCAAATAATCTATGGCTTATTAATGTAGCATCTTATTGTAGAATTCTCAACATTTTATAGTTTCTTTCTCTCTATAATTATTCAAGAATAGTATATTACCTTCCTAATCATTTTAAGATAACAAATTAATTATTAACTTATTACTTACTCAATTATTTCCATATAATTCATATAATTGAAATATTATCAATTAAGTTATCTGAAGTAGAATATATCGTAAGTAGTATTAAAACATAATAATTTCCATATAAAGTACTCTTGGTAATCTCAAGGTTTAGGACCAATTACGTAATCATCATAATGAACATATCTACATAAACACAAATAATAATTCTCATTATCAGTCCAATCTATTGAATTTATTGTCTAATAAATATCTATATATTTATTTAAGTGTTCCTGTATCTTAGTTTATAAGATTAAATAATTTCTTACAAAAGGAAACATAATGTATATTAGTTTTATCACACTATCAATATCTTTCTTGATAAAATTATACCTAGTAACAATATAAAAATAGTACTTAAATGCAATTTAAATTTAATAATTATAACCATATCATAATTTCAATTGTATAATAACTATTGTAGTTATTTTACTTTTAATATTATAACTAATAAAAATATACGTAAATGTTCTTTAAAAAATAAATTACTTTCCAACCAACCCAATCAATCGAAAGGGTATAAACTAAAAGGCTCATCAATGTCAAATTCGATTAAGGCAACTGAATTGGAGAGAACCAATTAACCAGTACAAGTGAGTGAAGACACATAGGAAAGTAAGATAACGTTTTGACGATCCAATAAACTAAATAAATAGAGAATGAAAATACATCCTTCCTTTCTCGAATTTTTGTGCTCCTTTTCTTAAAGAAAAGACGAAAGGGAAGGCAAAGCTAATTAGCTAAAGCCTCTTTGGTGGTAGAAACGGCCGACCTAGCTAACTACCAGTCAATTATATACATGTAGAGCCCTTTGGCGTGGAAACAGTAAAGTTAGTTACATTAAAGAGCTTTATCTAGTTAGCTTACTCCAACGGTTTTCCGTAATATTGTATAGTAAAATGAGAGGCGTTAGAAATTCCTACAAAGATGGGAATGTATCAGCATGAAAGCGGCAAGCCCATAACTTGTTCTTACTAAAATGAGGCCTATTTTAAAAAATGTTTCTAGAATACTGATATGAACAGGCAGAAATAATCGTGGTTCAAACAATTAGCCTAATTATCATCTAGATATTAAAACACAGATATTTGATTAAAATAAAGAAAATTTGGAAAGACGGATCAAACTTGATTCACCAAATCCCAATTGACTCGAACTAGCTTTTTTTTTTTTGTGAGCAGAACGTGTTTTTCATGTGGTTCGATTCGACTTGGCCAATGAACTGGGTCACCAAGTTTAGATCAACTTGATTGGATTGTACCGAACGTTAAGTTAAGATTGATGGTTTCTTTTATTTTTCTTTCTAAGCTTTCCGAGAATTATGTGGTAGCATCTTAATGGCTTTAATTATGTGTACAGCAGCAATTGCGGCCCTTGAAAATGAAGAGGGGCAAAAAGAAACGCCAGTGCCTAGAAGTTTGGGACATCATCCGCATACTGTAGGATCTCTGCCATGTAAGTGAGGGAATATCCTAATTGGGTTTCCTCACCCTTCCCACTGCCAATATCAATGGCGGATGTTTGCTACTCTTGATTAAAGTCAATGCAGACCATTTCTCATTATAATCTATATATTAAAGTCAATAGCCAATGCATTTAGAGAGAGAAAGAGATAGAAATCACACTTTTTTGTTTCGACTCTTGGAACTCAAAACATCTTCAAACAACAACCTACCTTCTTGATGGGGTCCGGTTCCGGTTAGATGAAAGTAAGAATCCTATGAGCGGATGAATCCACCATTAATTTAATTAGATCATCTATCTCATTTTCTCGAACTAAAAACGTTAATAGTTTCGGTAAATCTGATAAGGAAATTATGAACCTGGAAACTAGAACAGCGGAAGCAGTGAAAGAAGGAGCTTTGATGGTATCATTAATATTATCTTATAACAAAATGGAAACGTGAATGATAAAACTAGCATTGAGGATATGATGATAGAAGCATCATCAACTATGTTTTGCTTCACCTTCACCTTCACCTTCATCTAACATACATCATTCACGATTTAGTTGTCATTTCATTTCCTTGTCTAGCTTTCTTAATCTTGCCACCAAGATCTGCGAGAAGAACCGGAGGAAACAAAGACTCCACCTCATTAGACAGATCAAGTAAGAGTCTTCGGCTGGGCGATTTTCGTTTGGTTGATGGAAGAGATTTGATTTTTTTTGGCGCAGGAGGACATTGAAGAATTGAAGCGACTTTTTGATCCTTCGCTGTTGGTGTCCTGAACCCTTCATCTTCATCTTCAATCCCAGACTCTCCTCCCAAACATGGCAGTTTTATTTCCAAAGCAGAAACAGACAACTCGCGTTTGCCTTCTGATTCATTTTCTTCATGTTGAGGCCCTTGCACTTCTTGTTTGTGATCCTGATCTTCAATTCCATCGTGTAAGGGTGCAATATCGCACTCAGCTCGAAACTCTAAAGATGGTCTCACGATGAAATTGAATTCCACAGAATTCAGATCTTTATCGGAGAATAACTTCTCAGAATTTGGCACCCCCATGTACGAAACTGGTTTAAATTCCGGGAACATGAAGATCGATAACTAAAAGATCACCAAAAACAAGCAGACAACAGAACCCAGAAATCTAAAACTCCTCAGGAACGGAGTAGCTAAGTAGGAGGAAGAAGAAAACTAAAGAGTATAAGAAACAAAAATGCGTGAGCAATTCAATGGCAGTTAATAAGGTAACGAGAAGTCAATAACTAGCTAGCTAGAAACCGGGAATCCTAGGAGAAACAGTAAATTGTTGATATAGATGAAAGAAGATATAATCATAGAACAGCCACCTTTTAGTGGACTTCTACAAGTTATTTTCTGGACTTTAGCCGGTTAAATGTTCTTATTGAGAGAGAGAGAGAGAGAGAGTAGAAGACCTTGAAACCCACTTCGGCGAAGGATCCAATGCAAGATACTTATACAACAACAACGACAACGACATTCACATCCTGATCCTCTCTTTTCTTCTATACAAGAAAAAAGACCCCCTACTTTGTTTCACCCTTTTTTTTTTTTTTTTCCATATTTTAACTATAGAAATGAACTAGCTGAGAAAGTAGACTGGGAGACCTAATGGGATCGCTTTCTTTTTCTAGGAGTCAGCCATTTTTAAGTAAAAGTAATTAGTAAGAAAATCAGGTTTAAGAAAAAGCAGTGGCTTTTTCTCTGATCTCTTGCGAACTTTGATGCATCAATGCACGTGGTTTACTACAGCAAAACCATCTGATGTTAACGTGCATGCTTTCTAAACAATCCTAGCCCCCACCTGCTGCTTTCGTTTTCATTTCTTGCATAAAATCCTCGCTACAGTTTGTATTTCGACGTTTTAGAAAAAAAGAAGAAAGGCAGCTTCGGTAGCTAGAATTTCACTGCTCTGACAAGATGTACGAAGAGATGTTGGAGTATTTTTCCTATCCTTGATGTTTTAAACTATCATATCCTTCTTAGTTAGTACTGTACAGTACCCCAGTTTTTAGTTTTTACACACACAAAAATGTAGTTGAATTAACGAATTAAATTATTAATTTCAAGAAGTACGTTTTCGGATAATTAACCTATTGGTAAGTCGGATTTTGTTTTATCAATTTTAGGTTTTAAAAAAACACTTATTAGCCATACGTAGAGTTTGACCTTGGCAATTTTAATGTGTCTACTTTTCTATCTTCTATTTGTCTGTTACATTAAATCTTATCTAACCTGACGTGTCACTCAAAACCACCCACTGCCACTGGCCACTGGCCACTCCTTCATTGTTATCTGCATAAACATAAAGGATTCATATGTGTAACACAAATAGCTGTGAGGATGTATAATATATTAGGTGAATTTTCGTGAGTGCGTAGGTCCCATAGGCTAGGCCTAGTTAAGGCCATTGTCATGTTTATTAATATAACTTGGGAGATATTTGCGATATTTCCTGAAAATAGCTTGGATTTCACCGCATCATGGGGATGGGACATGATAAGGGGCCTCCATCCACTGCGTTTACTTTAGAAGATTCCTTCGCTTCGTCTTCTTCTTCTTCTTCTTCTTCTCTCCAAAGTCCAAACTGTTGGCAATTCAAGTCCTCCTTATTTTGGCATCTAACTATTAGTTAAAGAGTACGCTTTCTTTAACACAAATCCTAGTTTTATTATACAAGAAAAAGTAGCAGTCATACTTTGGTAGGACAATCCCAACTAAGCTTATGGGACTAATCCTTGTCTCCTAATATTTTTCTTTTAATTGGACAAAACAGAAAAGGGGAGTTGCAATACCTGATTTTCTGTTAGGTGGGGACTGGTTTTTAATTCTTCATCATCAAATCATCAAGACCCAGTCCAGTGAGTCACCGAGTATGAAAACTAATGTAAGAAAATGGGCGAAAGCACAAATACATGAAGACGCTGCCGTCTCCTTTAGATTTGTCTGATAACCAAATCTATTAGTTAATATGCTTGTTTGTGTGTTTGCTAAAAGAAGGAATGCAGGCGTTAGTTATAATATTATTATAATATAAAAAAAAGGCCCCAAAACTCATTCTCACGCACACACACACTCTCATGCCACATAATTGCATCTCATGCTCATGCCTAATGATTTTGCTTCCCGTCTTGGATCATAATGTCCCATCTCTAACAATCATCCCCTGCCCTACTTTCCGTATTCCTTACTTCTTTTTCCCGCCATTTATTTTCCTTGATCTTTTGTTGCTCCAAAAGTCCATTAAAAATGGCAACTAGCCATTCCCTAAACTCTTGAAAAAGAGATTGGAAGTTCCCAAACCTCAAAGTTTTAGGGCTTGTTTTGGTTGTATGTTAATTAATGGAATGGAATGTAATATAATATAATGGAACAAAATGAAATAGTTTATAATGGAATAGAATGTAATACAACGATATATTATTTGAGAGGAATAGAAGGGTTCATAATGTAATATAGTGAAATGTTGTTTGGAAGATGGATGGAATGGAATGTAATGTATAATAATTGACTATTATACCCTTTATATTAAAATGATTATTATAGGAGGTTTATTATTTTATTATTAATTATATATAATTTATTTTTGATGTTATAAAAATATTATTATTAATTATTTAATAAATTAAATTAAATTATATTCTATTATATGTGATTTATATTTATAAATAATTTATTTATATTTTTATTTATATAGAAAAATATACAAATAATTAAAGAATTATTTTTATGTATTTTCTATTTTCATTAATAAAAATTTTATTAAATTATGTTATTTTGTTATTAGTTATATACAATTTATTATTAATTATATCAAAATATTATTATTAATTATTTAATAAATTTTATTTTATTTATTTATATTTTTATTTATATAGAAATATATACAAATAATTAAAGAATAACTGTTTATATATTGTCTAATTTCATTAATAAAATTTTTTATTTTATTATTAATTATATACAATTTATTAATAATTATATACAAATTTATTATTAATTATTTAATATATTTTATTTTATTTTATTCTATCCTATGTGATTTATGTATAAAATAATTTATTTATATAGAAATATATACAAACAATTAAAGAATAATTTTTTATATTTTCTATTTTTATTAATAAAAATTTATTAATTTTATTTTATTATTAGATATATACAATTTATTGTTACTTATATAAAAATAATATGATTAAGTATTTAATATATTTTATTTTATTCTATTATATGTAATATATATATATATATATATATATTTTATTTTTTATTTATATAGAAATATATACAAACAACTAAAGAATAAATTTTTAATATATATTCTATTTTTTATTAATAAAAATTTTATTAATTTTATTTTATTATTAATTATATAAAAATATTATTATTAATTATTTAATAAATTTTATTTTATTCTATTATATGTTATTTATA
>JAOSBN010000179.1:44902891-44919875 GCA_027563595.1 Erythroxylum suave
ATTATTATTATTATTATTATTATTATTATTATTATTATTATTATTATTATTATTATTATTATTATTATTATTAAAAATTATTCTTTATTAATTTTTAATTTTTATTATTATTATTTGTTAACTTTTTACTAATACAAATCATTCGTAATAAAATTATCAATGAATTATATTTTTCTAATCATATTATACTGTAGGGGCAGTTTTGTCATTGACATTGTTTTTATGTTCTGTCCTCTGCAACCAAACACATTTTTATCCTCGAGACGGAAACAATTTTTTCTATTCTGTCCACCACAACCAAACACTTCACTGTCTCCAATTTTTATTCTGTTCCGTCTCCAAATTTCTATCACGTTCCGTCTCTGCCTCCTAGAGACAGCAACCAAATGCATCGTTTATATACATGGGCTTTGCTCTATTATGGTCGTTTCCATGTCTCGTCATTAGACAGACCTACTTCAATGTTATAAGTCATATATTCTCCTTCCATACCGCTCAATTTCCACATCTATGTCATTCAAAGACATCTTCGGCTTGTTCTGATGAGTTAGCAGCGTAATTTGAGCGAATGTTTAATCATTTTCCTGATTTTTAACTCCAAACAACTTTGCAAAAAGTAATTCCTTTGCCCAAACAGTGCAATGAACAGCTGCATATGAAGCAAAATATAGAAAATAAGAACATGAGCACACTTCATCTTCCAAGAAGAAATATCAAAATCCTTCTTATCTAAAAATTGTCTTTAATAAACAATGAATCCGATCACATAGCTGAATTTCCCAAATCTCATGAGTCTATAAACAAAGCTAACCTAAAAACGTCTACCTAGACGGAAATCAAGTAACTTCTACAGGACAACAATAGTTTCCTGACATTATATAGCCACACCTAATTTATAATTGGTTAGTGTTTCTTATTTAGAAACATCATCAACAATAAAAGAGTAAATAACAAAACCTACTAAAGAAGATTAGAAAAATGTCTTGTTCCTAACCACTAATCAAAACTGAATACTGTCATTTCCTAGTAAAATGGCTAAAGCTTCGGAAATGAGAACACACTCAAAGAGACACAAAAGATGGTAATATCAGAGATCCCATAGGAGGAGGGAACTCTGAAAACCGTGTACCTTTGAAGGAGTACCAGTAATTGTACAGACGGGATATGGGCAAGTTTTGGCTGACATTCGTAACGCTCGGTCTTCCACTTAACATGGGCAGTAACCTGCTTCCTGGAAACGGATAAATAAAGGGAAAATGACCATCAATTTAAGATATATTCAAGTTAACAGTACAGATGACCAACCCACAAAGGGAAAGAGGGTCAATATCATACCAAAGAAGCAAACCTAGAAATGTCAAAGACATGCAAGTGAAATGATGCTATCAGACACTGAGGCACACCCGAAGTGCTCAAAGTATCCCATCTCATCATAGTTGGAGACCTTTTGTTTTGCGGTAGTAAGCAACAAAAATTCAAAGGAAAAAGACGAGAAATTAAAAAGAATCAATTCATACAAAACACTATAATGACCAATGGACTGCATACAAAAGAAAATGACTCGCATCCCATCTTCTACCCCATACAAAAAAAGTAAACGTTTTCTGTTTCTTATGTCTAAAAAAGTGAAAGTGGACAGCAGAAAGATCATCGGTCCTAGGAACCCTGTTGTCTCACTTTCAATTAGAGAAACTTCAGCTGCCAAGCAGAGGCGGTTCATATGCTACCTGGCAACAAATTGTCAAGTCAATTCAAAGCAAAGTCAAATTTCTTGAAAAAATCCACTTTAAAATTAGGATCGTCCACATTTGCATGGCATGGTTATGCTTATGTCAGGCCTAATCTTAACAGAGTATCCTGAGCAGCCTGGTCAGAACAATGACAGCACATAAAAAATAATATATAGATGTAAGCACTGCATATTCGACTAAAGCAAAAGAAAATATTTTAGCTTTAGACAGCCCAACATGTGATTGTCGGAAAAATTGCCTATTGAGGTTAATAACTGCTACGGCGTCCATATCAATCTGCGAAGATAATCGTGTAAAAGCATTGACAGATAGTGCAAAAGGTCAATCTTAACATGAAATCTACAGGGGAAATGATCAATATGTTTGACACTGTAACAGAAGCGAGGAATGACCAACCTTAAAACTCCCCAACCAGCTATAAAGAGTCACCATTATAACTAGGCTATGTTGGAGTTGACGTCTCATACCACCAAACACAGCCAAGTGTCATGCACAAGTTGTGACATGATACAACATAGAAGAGTGTAAAACAAAGAGAGAAAATATTTGAATTTTAATTGAGACATAAAAATCCTGCAAATCTAGAATCCCAGACAATAGTTACCATCACAACTCATTTACACTGATGCAGTGTTCACTGCTAAAAATGGCCTATTGCGACAACCAAATTGTATCACTCAGCGCCACTTGTGGCTACTAATCTTTCATATCATCATCATACACACGCATTTACCGGAAGAAATAAATTATGTTTCTATCGACATGAATACTTCACCCACACGAGTGAGAACAAAAAAGAAGACGATGTTTCACTGTAATTCTATCAGTCATTCCATGTCATTTCCAGAGTAAGTCACTTTCGACTTTTTCACCAATCATAAATTTTCCCGCTATTTTATTTTGCATCATGGAATTCAATTAAACAATTTATATCAATTTTGCAAGAAATTTTTGTAAAATTAAAACGTAATAAGACCTAATTCTTTCATTATTGTTATTGACTAAAGCTACCAATAATCTATATTAACTAATCTTAAAGGAACTTTGATTTCAACGTATCTCAACCTTGGAGCAATTGCAACTAGAAATTATTTATGATCAAAATGTAACAGGCAGAATCAGCCAATTCCCACCATCTTATTTCAAGCAAGGATCCTTTCTTTTTTGAGTTTCATTATTTTGCATTTTCATACTGAAGTTGTCATTAAAAAATTATGTATCTTTACAATAATGCTAATCTGCCAACCAATTATCCCTCATGATATACATATATAGATGTATATATACTATAGCAGCTGGATGAGTTTTCTTCTTTCAACATTTGACACAAAGATAAATGTGTTGTCCAGAATGCACCAGCTGATTTCATGCCACGAAATCATGCAGTAAATGGGAGGAACTGAATCTATGCTGCCTGTTCCCTGGATTTATGCACTCAAACTCGGTGGTTTCTTCATCTATAGAAGTTGCCGCTGCTGCATTGTAGATATCATCCCCTCTCATGGGAACAACAAAACTGTCATGTGTAGCAACTGACATTGGCAAGCTATCCTCACAGTGCTGTAAACCCAATGTGAGTGACACGCCACTGCTACTGCCACCCCCATATCTCCCCACATCTGCCATTTGGAAAGTCATAAACCTATCGCTGCCACCATCAGAATGAACAATTCCTTCAGGGAAGAGACCACATTCATCCTCTCTTAGCTTAAGTAATCCAAATCCAGGTGCACATTCCACTCGTATCCCATTTTGGACATTGCTTCTTGTACTAGAACCTGCCATTTCAACCTCATGAACATAGCTGGATTTGGAATCCATCGATTGTCCAGTATTGTTCCTTTCCGTGGCCGTGGAACTTGCACTTTGCTGCATTTCTTCACCTCTATCATCTGATGACATCTTCTCGCCCTTAGTTGCTTTCACTGCATTTTCAGAAGAAGATACCGAGTCCATCTCGGTGTCACCAGTCTCTTCTTTGTACATCTCCTCCACCATGGGCTTCCACAGCCGTACACGTGCATTAATAAACCAATTTGAAACCTGAACAAAGGCAACAAACGATTGGTGCATAGCTATCATAATGCTACTTTTTGGAGAGGTACGTTCAATGATGATATGGAGTTGAAACTCAAACCAATACATAATTTCCTGCTAAGAAACATAATCTGCCTCAGTTTCAATAAGCGTGGGATCTACAAGGATTTCACTTCTTCAAGAATTCAAACTTGTTCCTACACAAGTCGAACATTATCTAGATCTAGATAGTATAGTTGAAGAAAGGGCTAAAAAAGGCATTTTTGGGGATCGATTAGGAGAAGATATCAATTGTATTATGCCAATGCCTGACAATTCTTTTACCTGACTTCTAGTCAAGCCTGTCTGCCTTGCCAGCATTGTCTTGTCAGAATCCTTGGGATAACTGGCACAAATAATAAAAACAATTTACTATCACAGAAATGGTAAAAGCATTTAAAAACAAACTAAATAAGTTCCAAAGTATGAGGACAAATATGGCTAGTAGATTACGGATGAAGAAAATGCTCAAACAGCCAGGCACGAAGAATTGATACAGAGCTTTCAGGCAGTCCTCTTTGCGGTCTCCAGGCATGTTGGGTCATACCAAGCTGTTGGAGGGCTCTCTGTTGTCTGAGTTGCTGATCTACGTACCGGAGACGAGTGATTCCAACTCCCTTACTATCTGAAGTTTCTTCCTCCCCAAGGCTTTTACGAGTTTCTCGAATTTGACCACTTATTGCATCACGCAAGCATCTGAAATGCCTGGAGATAGTCTGAAGGGCAAGTGTTGTGTATGGTTTTGCTGCCCCGCATCCTGCTATGACATCAAATGATGAGACCACAATCTGCATCTGATGATAATACTGTTTGTACCTTCTATCAACCTGCCACAGTTGAAACATTGTAAATCAGACCTTATCTTGAAAAGGGTCTAATTCTGGACCATATCTGACACATAAACAGAATATACCATTCATCAACACCAGCGGAACACCCAGAATATTACTAATAGTTTGGGCAGGAAAATGTAATTCCTAGTAAGATAGGAAAAACAAAAATACACTCATTTATATGGTTCTGTTTTTGTACATGTAGCCAGTATAAAGGATTGCACCCTCCAGCAAACATTGTTTCGAGATATCATTGAAGGCAATGGAGAATAGCCTTGCAATTACAAACTCATAATTGCAGCGATGTAATAAATCAAAGAATAACAGCACCATGCTTCATGATGTACCATAAGAGAAATGTTCCCTGTTATGATAACACACTAGTAGCCTGTTTTGCTATTAGTTGAGTTTAGCTACAATTATGCTCCAAGGTCTATGTCCTAACTCCTAAATTACTATTTGAATAGAATTCCACTTACAAACTGACTACAGAAATGTTCATAAGAAAGAGTCTGTGACAGGATTGCAGAGAGAGGACACAAAATATCACTTATATTCTATGTAGAGGAAGCTAGAAATTAAATTTGAATACATCACGAAACAAATAAGACATATTTCTTACCTCATCCAGCATTGCTAAAAGCTTTGTCAATTTGGTCTGCAATTCTTGTTTCTCAGCATGTGAAAGCTCGCTTGCTGAGTTGCTGGACTCTTCAGGATTTGGAGGCCCATTCTTTGCTCCATTGTCAACCTTCTTTGCCATGTTAATACCATGCTCATCTGTGTATTGGTTTTTCTCTTTATCAGGCTGTTTTAATGCTTTTCGAACATTAACAACTTCGTCAAGCAGTTGTTGTGCTGCTTTAAGGTACCTGGAATGGGAAATGGTTCTTGCAACACTAGTCATTCCATAGGGTGACAAGTCTCCTTTAGTCAAGTCTTGATTCCCTCCAGGAAAACCTGGTGGCAGATATTCAGCATTTCTTGATAGTTCATCTCTCGAAGATCCATTTCTATCACCACTTTCACCCATAACTGATATATTTGGACTTAAGAATGAAGCAAAGCCTTGATTGGGATTTAGATTCCGGTAGGGGATGGAGGGCATTTGAATTCCAGATGAAACTTGGGTGCCAAGGCTGAGAGATAAGCCCTGGCCCTGCAGGTTCTGCCCACCACAAAGAATGCTAGAAGGACCACCCATTGACTGCATGACCAATATCTCGTTTCTACCATCCCTCCATGCATTGAAATCATGCTCTCCAATTCGTGATCCACTAAGATTTGATATTATCTGTTGCTGCTGTGGGGTTGAAGCTGAAGCCTCTGCAGGCTGAATTTCAATGCAGCTATTTTGCTGCTGAGAATTTCCATCCAAGGCATCAGAATATGATCCTGAATTCATATAAACCATCATATTGCCAGGAATAACAGGTGCCTCCGCATAGGAACCAGGCAAATACATCATTGATGTAGCTTCTCTTTGACTGTTGGAACTTGTGTAATAAGTAGCCATTTATTTACTCCCAAGCCATTCCACCTACATTTCAAAGTCCCCGGTTAACTGATATAATCAATGAAACAGCCCAAGTTAACAAAAGCTCTAAATGGGCACCGAAGCAACTCATGGCGCAGTCACTCTCACGAGGAAAGAAAAAGTACGAGGAAAGAATGGATGGATGAGTCAAACGGTGCTTTACATTTGAGTTTTTGTTCCACGTTCATAAAAGGACTGTTAATAGTTAGAATTCACCAAATAGGAAGGAATTCACAAAGACTATGCTTTACAAGTATATATGAAAAACCCTGACGTAAACAGAATCCATCATTATGAAACTTTTGATTTACAATGGCAAACAATCAACAACCACAGATTGTTCAATCATCAAACACAACTTAAAACATGAAGAAGAAATCCTTTCTTCAAATTTTCATCCATCACTCGTGGTGAGGAGATTTTCAAGGAAAAAAGAAATTTTAATAGAAAGGACTTTTTTTAAAAGAAAAGAAAAAGGCAAGTAGAAGTAAGGCCAATAACCCAAAACAATCTTACACAAAGCGCTATCAAATCTACAAACTGTGGATAAGAAGAACTTTGAAGAGCAAAAACTAGCACTTGAGAAAGATCCCGAGATAAACAACAACTCAATAAGCAGCAATAATAAGTCCAACAAGTCAAAAAGGATGATAAACAAAGCAGGAAGCTAAGCTAGTTAACCCAGTTATCTGCAAATCCCAACAAATGGTCACTGAAAAAATAGAAGGACGAATATTCATACCTTATAATATCCTCCACCTTCAAGCAGAGAGAGAGAGAAAGAGAGTAAACGAAGAAAATGAAAAAGAAATACTTACAAAATTTTTAAAAGAAAAGCATAATGAAAGAGATAAATGTCGACCGAAGTCAAGCAATAAAAAATTACCTGGAAACCAGCAACTGTGGGTGTTTTGGGGAACAGAAAATCTGGAAGACAACAGTCGATCGGCTGATACACAAACCGATCCCAATACATCATAACAACGACAACACCACACTTCCCTTTTCACGACACAACCCTAGGCATACAAATACAAGGACCATAATTAACACCTGGAAAAACATAAGAAAAATGAAAAGAGAAGCCAAAAAAAAAAAAACCTACCTTTTTGGTTCTTATTGAAAAAGAAAAGAAGGTGATAATTGACAGCAGCAATGGATTTTCTCACTGTTGATTTTTTTCCCTCATCATATAATCTCCATACATCACTCCATCGAAAACCCACGTGAGCATCTTTCTGTTTCTTCACTTTCTCTTCCTCTCTAACACAACTACAGTTGCTATGCTTGCTTCTCTCTAGAAAACATGTACTCTTTAAAGCAAATGATAGCTTCCTCTTTCTAAAGCTATCTTGGTTTGACCTCGTTTTTCTTTGAAAGCTCCTACTTTTCAAGAGCTTTTTGGTTGCTGCTTGAAACCCAGTTGCAGCAGAAGCAGTATATTAGTAATAATTAAAATCGACCAACCTCGTTCTTCTTGTTGTTATGACTATTGCTTCTGAGTATTATTGCTGTTGTTTCTCTTCTTCTCTTATTACCCGTCTTGTTGTTGGTGGTGTTTGCTTAATTCTGGGTTCTTTGGCTGTTGAGGATTGAGTTTGGTTAAGGAGTTCAATCTCTAACCACCAGTTGGTAGACCTAAAACCCTCCCTAAACCCCTGTAAGAACTCAACTCACCACAACCATCTCTCTTTCTCTCTCTCAGGCTGTCTCTCTCATCCTTCAGCTTGCAGGGTCTGGTTCTGCTTCAATATCCACCATACAATCATATTCTGTATTTTCTTTTCCCGTCTTGACTTATTATTCCTCGATATTAACTTGCTTGCTTGGATTGTATGTCAGTAAATATTATCTATTATACTTATTATATGTTATTTCAGATTTTAATTTTTATATTGGAGGAGCAACATTAGGTGGCCATATCACTCTATTTGTCCTTTAGTTCTAACTACTATATTTCAATGTATTACAGAAGTAAGGTCACCCACAATGAGTTTCGCTTTTGGTGGATAGGTAGATTCCGAGACAGTTGTCCTTTCCAAGGTAAGCCTACTTCTAATAAAATTTGCACTTTCATATCGTCAAAACCGTTGCCACGTTTTACTTTGGTTTTTCTCCCTTAGCTCAGATAAGTGTCTACAGTACACATCGCACCTTTAAGAGTAGCAAGTACCTATCGTGGTAGCAGAAATTTAATATTGGAAGTTGGGTTTCAAAATTTTAAAGGAAAATTTCTAATTTAGTTTTTAAAATTTTATTAAAAGTTTAATTAATACTATAAACTTTATCTTTATCAACTTACTTATTATAATTAAATATACTCCTTAAACTCTTACACTTATAAAGATAAAGCTATATTCTAGGATTAAGAAGTTCTAGAATATAGCTTTATCTTTATAAGTGTAAGAGTTTAAGGAGTATATTTAATTATACTCCTTAATTAAATGTTATACCCAATTTTTAAATAAAGAACATTTATTTTTTCAAATTTTAAAGGATTTTTTGTAATGTTAAAAGAAAAGGGTTTATTTTTCTTGTGTAGAAAAACACAATAAAAGGAGACTCAGATGAAAAATATATATTCTTTTCCAAACATTACAGGAATTTAAAAAATCAATTTTGTTACACTTTGTTTTTGGTATAAGAAAGACTTTATTCAAACTTGAATACTTGAGCAATTAGAGCGAGTCCTTATTAGACAAACCCAAATTTATTAGATAATTAGTAATTAAAAAATTTTCTTCGAGGATATGGTGGAACTTCATATAAGAAATAGCAGTAAAGAGCTTGCAATAATCCATAATGAGAATCATCAGCGTGCTCTATTAGATGGAGGGATGTAATAGAGTCCAATTCCACTAAAAGCGAGAAATAATTTCTATCAAGTATAATTTTCATGACTTCTCTAGTCACCCAAATTTTTAATTGAAGGCTAGTACTACTTAAAAGACAAGAGAAACTCATAATATATTAGGTGTAATACATTATAAGAAAAATAGGAAAATTACCAACAGAAAGAATCGTCGCAAAAACAGCCATAGGTAAATTTTGTCGACAGATACTGTTAATTCATTGCAAATTTAGCGACATAATATTGTATAGTCATTGGCATATTTTGTGATGGAGTTCTATCGATAATTGACCGATGGTATTATAATATTATGTCGCTAAATTTACAACGAATTCACAATATCCCGTCAGTGAAATTAGCGATGGTAAATTGTAAATCTGTCGCTAAATTTAGCAACGAAATTACAATATTCCGTCGCTAAATTCACCGAAGGATATACAATATCTATCGCAAAATTTTACCTACAAACAACATTGTCCGTCACTAAATTTTTACCGATGAAATACATTATTCCATCGCTAATTGACTGATAGAGTATTTTAATTTCGTCTAGAAATTTAAATATTATAAATTTTGACCACTATTTCTCACTTCCTACCTGAGTTTTCTGTTGATAATCTTTTGATTTTTTGTACATTTAATTTAGATAAATAATATAACAGTGATTCATAATATAAAGTTAAAATTATCCCGATTGGTAATATAATAAAAAATTATAATGTGCACCAATAAATATCTTGAAAATAACTGTAAGTTAAGAATTCATACAAAAATTTAAGAATAGCAAAATATCAAACACATTCACTTATCCATCTAACCTATGCAGTTAGTGAAGACGGATGCTCTGATTGCTGCGGTGAGGTCATATCCCTCCCCTTCAACTCATCCACCTCATTATGGAATTGGGTTATACACTCCATTAGCCTCTTTATTGTGTCCTCAAGATGAATGACTTTCTCATTTGATGCAAATCGCCTACTAGATTCAGCTATAGTAGATGTGAAGGATTGTTAATAGCACGTGTTTACAAATGAATCTAAGCCAAAATCTTTCCACGGCGGTCCCTACCACCCATTATATCAAGATAGGTCTGCCTTTCATCAACTATTTCAAAGTTCTGAGACTGTCATTCAATGCTTTCTTGTATTTGGTCTTATCATTATAGTTGTTTATGTTAATAAGTGATAATTTTTAAGAATTAATATTAAAGTATACATCTTACATATCTAAAGCTGTCTGCATTGGAATTTGACGAAGGTCACACCATCTTGCTTCTTGGTTTAGGTGTGCAAAAAGAGTTGGCGTAGTGTAGACTTCCTGCCTATAGACTTTTCCTGCTTCAAAATAAATCGTTATAAGTTAACTACAATTTACGAAAATTTCAGCAGAATTTTCTCTATTTTTATAATATTTACCTCATGTTAAACAAAAAGATTTAACATTTACTCAAGAAATTAGTGAAACTAGACATTTATAACATTCTTATTTTTTATAATACACATATATTTTCATTCTAAATTTCATACATAAAATTACATTGAAATCAAATTTTATACATCAAAGTTCAAAAATGAGAATATAAGTGTAAAGTTTTTATATTTACAAGTTTCTCTGCATGCTCTTGATGGGTTATAGATCCTTTAATATATACGTGTAAACTCTCTCCCTCTGGTCCTCCACGTCTATTGTAGAATTGCACTCTGAAATAGACATTGTCTCAATGTTCAATACTGTTGCCAATAACTCCATTTTTCTTCAAATATATAAAAAGGTCGTACACCATTCTTGCGTACCAAATCAAGAAATTCTTTATAACGCGTATAAGCTCATCTCTCTCGTACATTATAAATTACAACGTCAAATTTTGAATCCCAAAAATACTTTCTGAAAAAAATCGTATTATAATTACTTATAAACTATAATATTTATCTAATTAATGTATAAAATTAGATAAAATAAAAAAGATTATAATATATTTTTGTACCTCAAACTCTTGATAATAAAAATCCTTTTCACCTAATAGATATTCTTCTATATATAAGCCTCAAGAGTTATCCTCTCCTTTCTTGCTGTGACTTCTAGGCTTAAGGAATTTTTTGCCGATAAGTCTCATGGGAGTTGCGTCACAGGTTTCCAGCCTATATATCATCCAAGAGTTTTATTATGTAAAGATTTGTCATGTCAATTATGTGAATTTCTTATGTTAATACTAAGTTTTAATTAATCACATTGAAGTTCAAGGCTTTATATTCAATTTAAATAATATCCAAACATAAATACTGAGACTATTAAACCCCAACCTAAAAACTCATTAGTCATTATTAGAGGTAAAATTGCAAACAAAGTCGATCACATTGTAGACATTACTTAGTTGAGCGATTTACCTTGATAGATGAACAATCGCAAACTACAAAGAAGACGAATGACGTTGGACAATTATCGACGCTCTTCAACATAGAACACGGCCTGCAAGAAAGACAATAAACAATTAGCTAGCTTTTTTGATAAGTTTTGCATTGAGCATATGTATAGATATGCATGAGTTTTAAGTTGTGTATTGCATATTTTATTTTCCTTCTATTAATGTTTTCATATCCTACAACTTATAACCATTTTTCACAATATCACATATCGGCAAAGACAACATATAAATTTTTTGCAAGATCATAACCATTATTATGCAAAAAAAAATTATTATGCAAAATCATTATTATGGACAAAGACAAAACATTAATGTTATTGACGAGACTATGTCAACAAAACATTAATGTTATTGACAAGACTAGGTCCACATCTTCAAATAATCATATTGCATTTTTTAAATGTAGACAATATAACATACGTGCCCATCTATCATCTTTTAAGTCCTAAGCAAAAGAAAATTCATGTATGGATCACATTCTAAACCTATAGAGGGTATAATACGCAAGGCAACAATAGGCACAATTTTTATGCAAGGTCATCTCAAAGGAACTTACAACCTCCTTCTCATTCATATAGGCCGCTTTATCATTAAAATGGTATGAAACAAACTCACAATCAATATATGTATTTTTAGTAACATAATAACATGAAACTTGCTCCCATTTTATATCAATTCTTATGAGAAACAAAAAAGTATCGTATTTTCTCTAAAACACCATAGGTCACATTTTCATGAAAAGAATATATCACATGTTAATCATTTATTAGGCTCTATTATCACAGAAAGAGAAATCCAAATCCCATTTATATAGACCTTATAAGAAACAAAGAAGTCTACATTTTCTCTAAATCACCATAGGTCATATTTTCATTAAAAGAGCATAGTATATCCTAAACTATTTGTTAGGCTCCACTATCACATAAAGAGAACTCCTAATCCCTCACTTGTCAAAAAGAAAGCATTATATTACACACATCCTCCAACTAAACCTAAAAATGCATATATAAGTTGTACTCTTAAAGGTCTTTCTCATATGGTAGTAGCACTTTCAATTCTCATCATGTGAAATGCTAATTTTTGGTGATTATAGACATATCTATAGAAGTTTCTCTTTGAGATAATGCTTATGAAGTAAACCAAAAAAATATGGGTTGAAAGAAAAATTAAGAACTGATCTCCAAGGACTAAGTTTGTGTGGGTATCCAGAATTGACTTTTTTAATATGGTAGGACCAATTATCGACGCTCTTCAACACAGAACACGACCTATAAGAAAGAAAATAAACAATTAGCTAGTTCAATAAATTAAGTTATTTTTCTTTTTAGGCTTAAGGTTATTTAGTAAAAATTACACAAAAAGGGCTTGACTTTTAAATTAGGCTGAAAAAGGATGACTTAACATATTATTGCCTAAAGGGCTACAATTTGGCTTCAATTCAAATCCTAGATAACTTTATCATTTTTTATGTTTATATGCATCTTATACGCAATCTCAAAAAAATGAAATTCAAGTTCTTAAAAATTTATAATCTAAGAACATATCCACATAACAAAAAAAAAATCATGAATGTTTAAATCCTTATAGGATCACTTATGTCCTTAACTTAACAAAGTCAGTTTTATAAAACAATATCTTTGCATAAAACATTAAGATATTCAAACGAAATTTGATCTATGCGTAAAACAATATATTTGTTGGCTATTCAAGTTTTCAAAAGCAGTGTAGGTGTTATGATCCTTTAACTCTAAATGCCTGTTTGGATAGGCTTATATTAGTAGAGCTTTTGCCAGTAGAGCTTTTCTGAGAAGAGCTATTTTGAAAAGATCTAAATTTGAGCTTCTTAAAAAGCTGTATTTTATCTTCTAGAAAAGCCATTTCTATTATAAAAAAAAAGTACTTTTAGATTTTACGGTCAAACACTCATTTTTCTTAAAAGTAGCTTTTGTGATGGAAAAAAGTGCTTATTCACTCTCCGAAAGCTTAACCAGACAGACACTAAAACTACGTATAACTTTCAATGCCTCTTTTGATGAATATGAGTTATATTATCTAGAGAGAATTCTAAATACCTTCCTAGGGGAGAATTCTAGTTCTATGAATATATTGGTAGAGGTGATAAGCTTTTAAAACTAAAAGTAATTGAAAAGTTAATTTAAAATAGACAAAAAGAAATTGATGGCATCTATGGAATCTTTGTTCATACAAAAAAAGGAGCCAAAATCATTATTAACTACACACTTACCTATGTTAATACCATTAAGTGAAATAATCGTATATGAATTCATCTATGAATTTAGATCCTTAGGTACTGTCAAACCTCATATATGATGATTCTCGTAAGACAAATACTATATGCAATAATTATTCTATTTTTTACGAAAATTTAACTTAAATGTATCCACCCTAATCTTAAGTTTAATTTCAAATATCTAATCAATAATTCTATCTCTAGTTATAGATTATCTAAATCATATGCATTTATTATTACAATAATCAAATGTAGTTGGATGTTCACCTTCAAACTTCAGATTAGATGGAAGCATTGAAAGACATAAAGCAATGTTACTTACAAAGGGGTATACAAAAAGTTATAGGGTGGATTTTCAACAGAATATTATAGCTAAACTCGATATAATTTACATTCTCGTATTTATAATAGCAAATCAAAACCCATATTTTAACTTTCAATTTATTAATCAAATTAGTATAGAGCAAATAAGAGTTAATCCCAAAAGAAAATTTTGATTTACTGAATTAGGTTATAAGTTCATTATAATAATCCCTAAATATTCCAATAAATCAATATCAACTTTTAATCAAGAAAAAATAGTTTTAACTAAAAAAGAAACTTATAAATGATCTGTTTAATTTCAAATTCAATTTTATAAATCGACAAATTGAACTTAAAAAGGAAAGATCCTAGCAATTTTGCTTATATGGAACAAATTATATCCTAAAGTAGAAATATGGCCAATGCCCTAACATATAATGTCCTTTTCAACCTACATAAGTAAACTACAACAAAACTTAAGAAAATAAAGTTAAAATTCATTCTTAAAACGACACAATCAATCACTAAGTAGTAATCATCCAAAATATATAATGTTGGAATTTTTAATGGTGAAACCACATTATACAAATCTAAAATTCTTAGCGTAGAAAACTTATATTCATATTTCATTAATGACTCAATTTCTTTCTAGTATCACCTATCTTCCATTCAAGCATGTTTCAAATGGTTTTACAATTCTAAACTATCCAAAAAAAAAAAAACAATACATTCACAAATCTAAATTTAGTAAAATAAAACAATTTCAGCTATTTTCAATCATAATTTAAAGTTCTCTTCTAGATTTTGTTTGCTAACAAACTAAGATATTAATGGTTACTCAAACATAGATTAAAGTAAATAAAAATTTAGAATGGTTTTGATTTCAAGAAGATAAAAAGCTAAGAGTCACAAAGTTAATGACATGGTATACACATTTCATCTCAATTTTCACGCTAACTATTTCTATCGTTCATGTAAATATGAAATAATAATCAAATTAATTGGAGTAACTACATTGTGAATTATCATTTGGTCAATCAATTTAAAGTATCACCATCAAATAGAGTAATAAAAACTCACTCTAAAATAGACATATAAGCTCAACAATTTTTCATATTCAACCTGAATTTATGATAGATATAAAATCAATGTAAAGGAACATATTTCAGCACCTAATTTGCTTCCCAAACTCAAACCAACTTGACTAACATTTCATGGCCAAGAGTAAAGTGTATAACACTTTTTTTCAAGGACAAAATCTGAACAATTCTTTGTAAACTTTAATAGCCCCTAGTTCATCTTATAATACTTTTAAAGTAATCTTTAATTGGCAATTATACATCAAGATACATATCTTTACATAATTCAACTAAGAAATCAACTTTTTTATAAACTAATGAACCACTAAAAGAAACATTCCATATTATAAATAATGTCAAAGACCTCTTACATAACTTTCAACGAACACTCAGTACATTATTGAACTTCATCCTTACTTTGTTTCAAAACTACTGTCTTCTTCCGTTATTCACCAACATAACCAAACAACAACAAACAATGACTCATTAACAACCTAAATAAACCCTCACGACTCAATCCACAATAACACCAACACACCCAACATACAATGGTTCACATACAAAAATTGCAAACAAAAAAATTAAAGAGCAGTAAGTGGAAAACTTACCTCAAGACAAAAACCCAACACAATCGAAGCAGTTGGTGGAAGAAGGGCATAAGATAAGCAGATGGAAGAAGAGAATGCGCAGAGGAGCTATGAAGATGACAAAAAATTTGAAGAAGAGCGACGTGGGGGAGGGGGGAGGGTTTTTAATTTTATTAAGAATAAAACGATGTTGTTTTACTTTAAATTTAAACAACAATACTGACGTCGATTGCATTTACCAACAGAATGATATTTCTGTCGATAATTTACCAACAAAAATTTCCTCCGTTGATAAACTTCATCGTTTATTTTTACCGCCAACCATTGCCGCTTATTTTAATTTTACTATTTTGTCGGCAAAGTTTTGAGGATAAATTCTCTCCACTTTTACTGATGGATTTTGGTAAAATACCATTTTGTTGACAAGTTTACCGACAAAATTAAATTTTGGTCTTTGATTTACTACGAAATGTTTTCCCTCGGTAATTTATGTTTAAAAACACCATCTCATATTACAAGATCAGGATTACCTTTAGCATAACCATCTATGTTAAGTTTCAACCAACCATATAAAGGAGGATTATATCTCATGTTCCTACTAATGCGTATGTTTTCTAAATAAAAAAAGATGAAAAGTAAGTTTCAAAATATGTTGCTTAAGAAAAAATTTACTTCTTTCTGCATCGGCTGTGCCAATGCTGGTAATTTCCTTGTTTCACTGAATGAGACGGCTATTGTCCTCATTCCTAAGAAGCAAAATCCTGAAAGTATGAAAGAACTCCGTCCTATAGCTTTGTGTCAGGTGTTGTATAAAGTCATTACAAAAATGTATGCTAATAGTCTGCGCACCATTCTTCCAGGTGTTGTTTCGCAGACTCAGGGTGCGTTTATTGCAGGAAGGCATATACAGGACAATTTAGTCATTGCTTACGAGATTATGCACTATCTTAAAGCAAGAAGGAATGGGAAAACTGGTTATGCAGCTCTCAAAATAGACATAAGCAAGGCATACGATAGACTGGAATGGGGATTTCTGGAAAAGGTTATGGCCTGTATGGGGTTTAGTCGGAAATGGATTGATATGATAAAATTCTGTGTTTCTACGGTGTCCTATAGTATTCTTCAACAAGGCAGATTGTTGGAACCTATTATTCCTGAGCGTGGTCTGAGGCAGGGGTGTCCTTTGAGCCCTTTTCTTTTTATTTTGTGTGCTGAGGTATTGTCAAGGATGATTCAAACAAGCGAAGCTCGTGGTATGTTACATGGTGTAAGGATTATTTCTGGTGCACCCATG
>JAOSBN010000179.1:44919975-44953649 GCA_027563595.1 Erythroxylum suave
TTAAAGTAAATATTGACGCTGCAGTGTTTGAAAGGGAAGGAGCCACTGGTTATGGTATTGTAGCTCGCGATTCTGAAGGGGAGTTGTTGGGTGTGAAGGTGGGTAGAACTGAAGCCAGTTTAACTCCACGAGAGGCAGAGGTGATGGCGATTAAGGAAGCCTTAAGCTGGTTGGAGAACAAGGCATGGCAGAATATTGTTTGTGAAAGTGATTGTTTAGTGGCTGTTTTATCATTACAGGATCACAAATTTAAGGAGGCCTCTATTTTTGGTGAGTTGGTTCGATTTTGCAAGACGTCTGTTTCTCGAAGTAATAGCACTATTACTTTTAAGCATGTTTTACGTTCAGCTAACGAGTTTGCTCATAGACTGGCTCAAGCATCTCGTTCTCTAGTGAACGTTGGGGAGTGGACATCAGGTTACCTCCCTTTTGTATTAAATCTTTTGAGTACTGATGATTAATAAAATTCCTTTTCTCTTCAAAAAAAAAAAGAAAAATATATTGGAAGAGAGATGAAGGTGGTCGTTAGGATCCTTCAAAAGGTATTTAATTTTTATTTTTTGTAAACTCCAAATACCAACAATAAAAATGAACTGCCATCAGTTTGACTATTGCACGGACCTTATAGAAATGAAATTAAGTTTCAAGGGGTGTTTGATTGATGGGTTTAGGAAAGGTTCAATAGGTAAGGAATTTATAATGAGTGATTGGTTGATTATTATGATTATAGGAACAATACTTTGATATCAAACTTTCGAGGATTACTCAATACCCCCCAAACATCAAAGGAATAAAACTAACTGAGTAATGGGCTAGTGTCACATACGTGACAATGGTTGTCACGCTCGTGACAATGGTTGTCATCCCTTCTTCTTCTTCTTCTTCTAATCTTTTTAGCAATTATATATAACTAATTAAATACAATTAATTAATTAAATACAATTAATTAATTATAATATAATTATTTAATTAATTAAAATAGAATTAATTACAATATAATTATTAAAATAATATTAGACTATAATTAGTTAATTAATTACAATATAATTAATTAAAATAATATTAAAATATAATTAATTACAATATAATTATTAAAATAATATTATACTATAATTAATTAATTACAATATAATTAATTATTATATTTTCTCTTTTCTAGCAATTAAATATAACTAATTATAATATATTAAAATTTGATATAAAACAAAATTTTAACAAACCTTTATTTCTCAATATTTTTAGCAAATCAACCACTATTTATGGTAATGATAACAATTTCTTTGTTCCAACCAACTATCATAATTATAATGATTATATCTATTCCCATTCCTTACTATGTTCATTCTCTTTCCTATTACCATTACCTCATTTGAACCAACTGCCTCCTCAATCAATCTTGAAGTAACGTACAATAGAAAATGAAAGTCATAAGCATTGGAATCAAAAGATTACAAAAGTGACTTAGCATAGGAAGAGTCTCTCAATATAAGTTATTCATCTTCCTTTACGAAGCCACAAAGTGTCCAAGTAGGGGAATCCTTAATATTAAGATTGAATTTTATCATGAAGAAAAAGAGAGAGCCGAGAGAAAGATGAAACTTTATTAGTTACAACGGTATGAATATCGTTTCGTATCAGTCGAAAAATGGAACGATATTGATTTTTTTGTACCGATCGGTACCTTAAATTTGAAAAAGGGTAAGAACTAATTTGCAAATTTTTAAAATTTTAACCCTAAAACCCCCCCTGCATACCTCGCCCATGCCCAAAGAACTTTGCTTCTTTTCATTTTTTTCACTTTTCACTGACTCTCACTTTCACTCACTGCCATTCTCTCTCTCTCTCTCTCTCTCTCTCTCTCTCTCTCTCGTTCTCCTCTCCATCTCTAGCAGTGCTGCTCCTTCCTCGATGACTATCATCTTCCTCCCCAACCTACGCCAGCATCAGAGATCCTCAACTCCTCCACGCGAAGTCCCTAACACACCACCATCTTCAATCCTCCTCTATGAGGACCATTGTACCACGACATTGACACCACTGAATGTCTGAAGGAGGAGAAAATGCTGCTGCCCGACCAAGATGTAAATCTGAGTCCCAACCTGTCACCCAACCCAAAAACCCAAATTTTTTTTCCTACTTATGGAACTTGGATTTTTGAATTGGCTGGAACTTGGTTTTTTGATTTGCATGGGTTGGATTGGATATTGGAGTTGAATGATTCACGATTTTGTTTGTTGATTTCTGGTTTAGTTTTGTGGATTGGTTTAACTGGTTAGGAGAAATTTATGTTAAGTTTTTTTATGAATGAAATGCACTACCTGATGTGAATATGTGGTGATGTTGATGACGTGAATTGATTCAATTGAAAGTTTGTAAGTTGAAACAACTTAAATTAAAATTTTAAAACGAGAATGTTAAAGTTGCAAACTTACAAAGACTTAAATAATTAATTGACACATTCTTATAATTTGTGAAATGGTATTTCATTTTTAGTATTTGGGTATTAGTTTTAGGTAAATAATTAATTAAGTATAAAACAATTCGGTTGTAGTTAATGATAGTATTTGGGTATTGGCTTTGGGTAAATAATTAATTAAGTATAAAATATGCTAAATTATTTGGTAATCTATATGTGTGAGCTATCATAAATATTTATAATAGATAATGTGTGAAAGTAGTGATGTACATGTATCCAAAAGTAACTTTTTTTCAAATTGTGAACATGTTGTAAGCTCCAACCACTTATACTTAGACTTATTAATGTCAATTAAAAACTGTAAAAGCAACTTATATATTTAAGAACCAAATATAGAATGGTGTATACAATATCATGGTTTGTTAGAAATGAAAAGAAGATTCAAAGGTTTAAATAAGAAAAAAAAATCCAAAGAAGTTATATCCTTCAACTTGATCCTTATATTATGAATACATCCTTCAACTCGATCATCGTGTTAAGAATAGATGTGTATGAACAACTGTATAAGATATGTAAATCATACCCTTCAACTTGATCCTCATGTTTGGAACTTTGAATTGAAATTGTTTGAAATTGTTAGAAATGGAAATTGTTTGTGTATGTTTTGTGATTGTTGGAAATCAAAATTGTTTATGTATGCTTTATGTAATTATATATCTTGAATAATTGAATTTTTATTTTTTGACTTATAGTGAATTGTGTTCTATGAAATTGAATTGTGTATAATGCAATCATACAAAATGAGTTATATTATATAAGATGGACATGCATATTATGTAATGAAATTATGTGTTATTTATTTTGATATATGCATTTATTTATTTTTACAGATAAATGGAAGAAGGTTCAAGTACTCCTGATCAACCCACTTTAGGAAGATACAATGATCCAGCTTGGGCTCATATTGCATTGGCTCCCGATATGAGGAACCATACTATTTGCTTATTTTGTAATAAGCATTTGAAAGGTAAAGGAATCACTCGATTAAAGAAACATTTAGTTGGGGGAATGTGGAACCCTGTAAAAAAGTAAATTATGATGTGAAGTGGCAAATGAAAACATTGCTTAAAGAATATCAACATGAGAGAGATAGAAGGAAAATGATAAATTTTGAAATTGGTGGTGGAAGTTTGTTTTCTAGTTTCCATGGTAATTGTAGAAATATTGAAGGTGGTAGTGGTACTGATAGTGTCCCATCCCAGGCCTAAGAAGAAGTACCTGAACTTGATGTGAGGAAGAGAAGGCAAGTGACTAGTTTTTTTGCAGCACGACCAACTTCTAGGGCCTAACCCTTAATTCGTAGTGCAATGCAACCAAGAGATGCGACTCACAATGTCGATATGACGGTAGCTAGATAGTGGTATGATACACGTTCATCATTCAATGCTTCTTAGTCTTATTATTATCAATCTGTGATGGATGCAATAGCCTTTTATGGTCTGGGATACAAAGGTCCTTCGATTGATGACTTAAGAGGTAAGCTTTAAGTTGTTCTATTTTTGAAATTAGAAGTTATTTGACAGAAAGAAAAGTAAAATGGGCTACTTATGGATGTTCAATCATGTTTGATAGTTGGAAAAATGAGAGAAAAGAACCTATTATTAATTTTTGGTTTATTGTATAAATGGCTTTATGTTTTTTTAAATTTATTGATGCATCTGGCCTTATTAGGAATACTGAGATTTTGTTTGCGATATTTATTGAAGTTATGAATAAAGTAGGGCCAGAAAATATTGTTCAGTTTATTACTGACGATGATTTTGCTTATAAAACGGCAAAAAAAGGTTGTAAAATAAGTATAATTCTTTTTTTTGGACTCCTTATATTACAAATTGCATTGACCTAATGTTGGAGAATATTGGGGATCCTAGGTATTTTCCTATTATTGACAAGACTATACAGAAAGCTAAAAAAGTGACCAAGTTTATCTATAATCGTGCATAGGTATTGAATTTAATGAGAAAGGAATTTATCAATGGCATAAATTTGTGTCGTCCTATTGTAACAAGATTTGTAACAAATTTTTTATCACTTTAGTCTTTTATCACGATAAAGAAAGAGTTAAGACAAATGTTTATGAGTGATAAGTAGATTGCATCTCAGCATGCTAGGTCTAATGCTGGAGTGAAGGTTTGTAAAATTATATTGGAAGATAGAGAATTTTGTTCTCAATGCCAATTTGTTATCTGAGTTTGTGAGCCTTTAGTAAGGGTGCTTTGATTGGCTGATAGTGAAGAAAAGCTAACAATAAGTTATTTTTTTGATGTCATGGAGAGAGCGACGAAAGCAATCAAAGTCAATCTGAAACATAGGTCTTCTTTGTACACACCATATCTTTCAATCATCAATAAGAGAAGGGAAAGACAACTTTCTTCTCCGTTTTTTGACTGAATCTTACTAAACAAGCTGCAATTAATAGAGGAATGCTTTTAATTATTACAACAATTGTTAGCATTGACGTGATGCAAGATCTTTTAAGCTCATAAATGGAGCTTTATAAGTTGTCTTATGAGGATTTTAGAATGTCGATTGCTATTCAACAATGAGGAAAACTTTCTCTAGGTATTAGTTATTTCCTTTTTCTTATTTGTTGAAATTAATTATCACTTTCTTTTGTTTATAATGCTACTTTTGTTATCTTACGACTTACAGTTTCTTAGTGGGATCAATTCGAAAATAGTGTTTCAAAATTGAAAAGGTTTGCAATTCGGATTTTAAGTCAATGTCTGAGTGTAACAGGCTGTGAACGAAGCTATAACACATTTGAATCTATCCACTCAAAGAAAAGGAATAGATTGGATCATAAGAGGTTGAATGACTTGATTTTTTCTGTTACAATTTAAAGCTTCGGGAAAGGTACGTGAGTATCATTATTAATTTTGATATGATTTTTTATAATTTTCTAATAATTAAATTTTATTGTTTACCAGGAGTTTTAATAGCACAATTAGTTCAACTAATCTAAATTTCCATTGATAATATTGATCTCTTGGTGGATTAGGTTTTTGAAGAACTGAATTTGGTACATGTCAATGGCTTGGAAGATAATCTTGGATGAGGAAGCATTGACATGTCATTTGGTGCATTAAATTTAAATGATAATGATGGTGAAGCTCCTCTTAATGATAAGAATTTTGTACCAAATAATAACTAGGGTTAGTGCAATTATAACGGGTATCCTCCTGTAGACGATTGAATTGCGTTCTAGGTTTTTGTTTTTTCTCTTCTTTTAATTTTACTTATATTTGATGTATTTGTTAAATTCTATATATGTAATGTAATTGTAAATATTTTTGTTTCAGGTTTAACTTCTACTTAATTGTTTCCTCGTCACAAACTCTTGTTATAAATTGTAATAGTTTGGGAGTTAAGGATATTTATTGTTCTTTTTATTGAATGTTTTGATGTAATTATTATTTATTATATAATGAAATTGTATTATTTTAATATTTTAAATGCTTTATATTTTTCTTAATTTTATATTTGTATGATGATGAATGAGTTTTTCAAATTAATTGTAATTATTATGTATTATTATGATTTTTTGAGACATAGTTGATGTAAATTTATAAAGTATACAATATAATTGTACAATATACCAATGAACTATTTTGCAAATTTTAAAAAAATTTAATGACTATTTCATAAATTTAAAAAATTACTCGAAACTGTACTCGATATTGACCGATACCGATACAGTATCATATTAGAATCTAATCTAGTACCAAGTCCGATACGATATTCGCAACTTTAATTAGTTTCTTTTTTACTTTTGGGTCTCACTTGTCATGCAAGATACACATATAGTAAGAGACCCACAAAAAATACTGAATTGATTTTTTTATAATAGAACAATGATAGAAAATTAAATTAAGATTTAAATTAAATATTTGAAAAGTGTTACGATTCTTTTTAAACATATTAAAATATTTGAATTTAAATTATAATTTGATAAAAATATTAAAATTAAAATTTTTTTAATCTATTATTCTAATTCGTAAAGGTTTTTTTTTCTAGTAGCGAGTTTTGAGAAATTCAGTATTGTCCTTCACGGCGTAAATCCTCAACCATAGTTTTCTTTTTACTTGTGAGACAAGATTAATTCGATCCAATGCAACATAAATTTAGAATTTATTTGGCGGATCTAGTGTTGACAAAGCATGTTAGTTGGATGAAATGCGTCCATGACGTGGAAAGATGCGAAACAGATGTTTAACTGCCAAATCCAACGGTCCACAGTCCACAGTCCACACTCCGCTATCGTTCCGAATCTCATGTTACCACTCGTACTCGAGTTCAGATTTCCTGTATCCAATAATCTAGCCCCCTGTTCTCAAATGATCCTAGTCATTTAATAAGTGAGACCCTCATTTATTAGATTGTTGGGATCATTTGGGAACAGAAGAAATTGGGTTATTGGGTACAGGAGATCTGTTCTCCTCGTACTCGACATGATATGGGCTTCCGTAATCTTTGCATTGTTTTCTTAATTTAATAAAATAAAAATAAAATTTCTTTTTAAATAATTTGCTACATTTAAGTGAAATCTTAAACTCATAAACTCTTATTCTCGAGTAGATATCACCAACTGTTAAAACTATTCCTTCAACTTCAAACATTTTCCTCTTTGCGTTGGAGGAAAGAAGCTTCTTAATTGCCTAGTTGTTTTTTTTAATTATTCTTTTAAGGAAACAAGAGCTGAATTCAAATTAAAAACAAAAATAAACATATTCAATGCACAAAACTTTTTGTATTATAGAATCTAGAAAGAGTACTTGAAGTATCTGACCATATCCTTCGAAAATAAGAACAAGAGTCGAATCCAAATTAAAAATAAGAGTAAGAGCAAAAATCTAAATCAAAATGGAAAGTTTTAGATTGTCAAATTTGATTTAGGATAAATATTAAAAATAATAATTATAAATTTAATTGGATAAATGGTGTACTAATTTTGCACTTCCTATCAAATAGAATTATCCGCTTAAGTGAATCCTTCATATTTAAATAATTTCTAGTTCCGGATGCCAATGGCAGGAGGAACCGTCGTTGTACTTGTTAAAGCATACTTTAAAGAAGCTTGTTAGGATTAATAAAATGGTTATTCGGTACCATGTTTACCAGCAAACAATAAAGGCTCTTGACTTAAGGGTGGAGACTACGAATAGGCAAGCCTACAAGTGGAAATATCAATTTTAAGCGATCAACTCGTTTAAGAATTCTACTATTCCTATTTATTACGTAAAAATAAGTGTTTGAAAATTCAAAAATTAGCAAGAAAGGCTAAAAAATTCAGTTTGGAATTTAACCTTTATAATAAAATACAAAACAATTGTTTAAATTAAACCAAATATTTTTAAAATATTCAAAAACATATTATAAGTAGATACAAAATTTAACGAAATTAATTCTTCATCAATTAAATAACATATCAATATTAACATGCTATTTTTTATTTTTAAAATAAAAAGTAAATCTTATTACTACATAATAGACAAATTGATTTTCTGAAACATATAATAGCAAGAGTCTTATTGCAGATAGTAGAAGTATTGGATTTGAACAAATGACTCTTGCCATGCGAAAGTAATACTCTTACTATTGAGTCAAAAAAGTCTTTTATCATTGTAAAGAGAAAGCACGAAACTCTTCGTTTATATGGATTTTAAATGAAATATCATTTATAATTAATACTTTGATTAATATTTGAAAAATTAAATAGGTGGTAGTAAAATTTATTTTATTTAAGAATATAAAAATAATATCGTATTAATATTAACAAAACATTTAATTATCAGAGATTTAACTCCATCAAAAACAAATTATCTATTTAAAATTTGTTTTAAGAGTTTTGAAAATGTTAAGATTAATTCTGAACATTTTGTTAAGGTTTAAATTGTATTTTATAATTTTATTATAAATTTTGAGATCTAAAGGTATGTATACTTTTTGGTAGTAAATTTAACCAAACATATGGCAGTGGGGTAATCTATACTTGTCTTATTAGAGAAAACCTTCCGCGCTCGGTGAGTCATGAGGCAAAGAGAATCGCATACGCTTGGACTTTCATGGAAATTTTCCGGAAAGCTTTTTTCCACTTCCACACTATGACTATTTTCTCACTCACTCGTGCTCTCAAAATCAAGGGCATTGCACTGTTTCCATTTGATTGTCAAAAAATTTAAAATTAAACTGATTGAGATTATTTGAGTCTGGCCATTGCCATTGGGGTCCAGATCATAAAATTTTTGACGGTGGTGATGGGTCCTACGTTTATGTCTGGTAAGGACTTCACAAGATTGGTGCCGTAGGGGTTGGACCCAACCGCACAGCTATAATTTGTTGCGTTTAATGAACATTTAATTAGTATTTGCTATACCGGCTGACGTAGGACATGACCTAATTTAGATGTCTCTCTGTTTGTTTATAATTAATGGGTAGTAATCGACAGGCAGGTAGGTTCTATTCACAAAATCATCCAATTTAAAGTACCTTCGACATGTATTTCACAGATTATATCTAACATATTTGTTTAGTATTAATAATTTAAATCAAGAAATTCAAATAATATATTCAAATTTATTAACAAAACTCATAATTGTAATACTTTAAAAAAAGAATAAATAAACTTATTTATAAGTAATAATTATAGAGTTGTAATTATATAAAAAATTATATTACACGAAGTTTGTAAAATATTACATGCATTCAAATATTAAAAATAAAAACAGAATTAAGTTATTAACGAAAAAAATTATCAAACTTAGAGAATTGAAGACAATATATTAACCCGCATTGATTAGCTTTAAAGATTTAAAAAAAAAAAGAAAGCAAATGATATCATGACATAGATAAGCTTTCAAGTTGTTGCCAAAAACTCTTTTTGTTTTGAAACTTATCCCAAATCCAAAGGAAAGAGGCAGTTAGGTTTGTTGACAATAGCACCAAATCCTAAGGACCAAAGAAGACAAATAGCTGTGAGAAAAACAGGGGCTTGTCTGGAGGGAAACAGGAGGGTCTATTCATTGAGATGTGGATTTGGGGGCTTTTCACGAAAGAGGCTTGTTGTCCTTGGATTCCAATTCAGCGTACACATAGATCAGCCTAACTCTTTAAGGGTAATATTTTGATCTCGAATGATCCTTACTTGATAATGGTGATGGCTAGGGAAAGCCGAAAACCTCAAGAGTCACTCACGCGTCTTTTTCTTCGTTTTTTGACGCTTCGTTCACATTTTTTTTCTGACACAAAGTGTATAAAAATGCCTAATTACATTACCACTTAGTGAATAGCGTATAAATATCGGATAATTTAATTGATTTTCAAGTTTTGACCCCGTTTTTTGTTGGATGAAATTTGCCAAAGTAAACCATACCCGAAATTCAAGTCCACGAGTCAATAATCAAATCCCAAGTCTCTCAACTTCTCATACACTTCAAGAACTTGAAGAAGGACGTATTGACTCAACTGTGACATGTTATATAATCAATATATGTGCATGTTACATAATTTACATCGCAAAGAAAAAGTTATAGTCATTGATTTTTAAAAATCACGGTGAGTTGTGTCTTTTATGCATTCCTCACCACTTTCTTTTTATTCTAGTTTTTTAAAATTTTTGCATGATTGGTGACTTTCAAGCTTATAGAAAGGTTATCGTTAATTTAATCTCACAACAAGAATTAGGTCTAGTTCTAATGACAACATATTTAAACTTATCAAATCGATCACCAACCAAATCAACTTGACTTAGGTTGATCAATCTCCAGAAGCCATCTTAATAATATTTAAAAAGTGCTGAGTTGTGATTACATTCATTGAATTTTGTCTTCAATTCTTTAGCATTAAGTTAAGATGTGGGGACACATAATTCATTAGTTTTTTCTTCTGTTTCCTTCAGCCAATTTGGATATGGACCAAACCGTACACGTAAATTCTCAAGTTCAAACACAAGAAATTAAGGAAAAATAAAAATAAAAAGGGTATACAAAGATAATTGACTTCCTGGAGGCACGAACACGATAGCTGTTCTCATTCAATCGTTAAACCCTTGTTAATTGTCTAATTTAACATTTTTAGCAAGAACCTAGATTGAAGACGTTAGAATATATAGAACTATAAAAGGATTGGTTTCTGGAGAGCCGGGCTCTTCCCAACTCGCGGGCAAATATGATCTTCAAGGTAAAACGGTTGCGGTCATTTACCTATTCGTAATACGAGATGCTCTTAGAGACGACGAGAAGCACCGTATGTAAATTGATCGAGCTTAATTTCTGTCATTTGTACGGAAATCCATTGCCTAGAGCTACGCGTTAAGGAAGGAAGGCAAGTGCAATTTACTACGTGAAGACGAGTTCTAGCAACATCGCCACAGTTGTACATCGTGTAGTCGAAGTTCTCTCTGTACGCAGGATTAGCTAGTTTACAGTCGAATGTGATGCCCCTTTTCAAATTCATTGGCATCCTAAGAACCCTTTAATTTGTTAAACATTCGACTAATTAAGTCTAACATAGATCATGGCTCAGTCTGAAAAGCAGGAAGTTTGAAAGCCTCATAAATTTCAAAGTAAATATTATCATGTTATGTCTATAAATTTGAAAAAAGATAAAAATTCATTTCGGGCACAGTTTCTTATAAACTAAGGTTTCAGAAGCCGTGAATAATGACAGTTAATACTAATGAAAAACATTTCAATAGAATCATACTACAAGATTAGGCCTATAGAGACCCTCCACATTTTTAAAGGCTTGGATTTCTTTGATTTGTTCATGTAATATATGTCTTGTAATGTCTAATTTAATAAATTATTAACGAGTCCATCAGGCAAGCCCCGGCCGGCACGTAGACATGTAGATGCAAACTTGCCTTTGGCAAACTGATTTGGATTTTTTTAAATATAAAAATGCAATTAGTTTAACTATATTAGGTTGCCAGCTGTAATGAACCTAACGAGTTTAGTCGATAATCAATAATTGTCTAACTAATGAAACATTAATCATAGGTTTTCGTCGACGACTCTGCGAAGGAGGGTAGAAGTAGTAGATGATTGATGTTTGCTGGACACGTAAATGTCATTTTAATTATATGATTACTATGACATGATTGCTGGAGTTTAACACTTGGCTTTTCCGTGGTACCGCGTGGGCGCTTAAAAATGAAATTTATAAATTTTGAGGTATGGATAGTGGGTCCCATGTTAGCTTTTAGAATCGAAACCACAATATAGAAATGATTCCGAAGGGGAAAAAAACAGTGACTTCAGCTATGACAAGAAGTGGGCCCCACCTAGAAAATGCATTGTAAGTCTCAAGTGGTGTTAAGTCTAGGAGGCCTTTTGTCGTTTTGCAGGAAGCGCTATGGCTTTGCCTAAGTTCTAATTATTCAGATTCTATTATAATTGATTTTTCTATAACTTTAAATATATATTAAATCATTCAATTTATATTTTATTATTAATTTATAAATTGCACATATAAATAAATTATTTGATAAATCTTAGATTTAGGCGAGTAAGAAACGAAATGATGCATTTGTCTTTCAAAGGGAACTAGAAACTTGAGGTAAATTTCAGTAGGGCTAACTGATGTCGGAATTCAATTGTATGCTTTCGTTGAAGTTTAAGAGATCGTACTGTCGCGCCATCTTTCTGCTGTTCATGTTAGACAGCTAAAGATTCCTGCACTTTTGCTATTTGGTTGAAAACTTCGAAGCAAGTTAGATTCCAGAATTGGATGTTAATGTTAGGCTAGTAAGTACTTATTTTTTGGTTGTTTATTTCACAATGAGCTAATTAATTTATATTAAAAAAAAAGATTACGAGAATATGAGTTCAAGTATTCCTTTTTTTGAAAAAGAACACTAAAACTTGCGTATCTGATTTATGTTTCCTTCTCTTTAATTATTGTTCGCAGAAAAATGATATGACTTCCTCGGTGACTTGCTTTGCTTTCTCCTGCGGTATAAAATGGTGGCCCTCGATGATGATCAGTACTTGGAAGTTTGGGTACTACCAGGCTCTTGAAAGCTTGTCCACTAACATAGTCCTTTGTCCCAAATGATTGAAGACCCACGTCCTTGTCACTGAGTATGAACTTGGTGGGGACAATAATTTTTAGCTCCTTGCCATGATCCAAAAGCCACCCACTTCCTACTTCCTATGCATAAGCGTTGAACCATGTATACTTGGTTCTAAGAAAGAAGGAAAACCATATAAATGATCATATGTTCTTACAGGTCCATGACACGGTAGTAGTTCAATGCTCCTGTACTTGGAACTTGCTAGCACGAAACTGAAGTTCTTCATTCATCCGTGAAGGCAAAGAAGATAGGGTCTCTCTCAAGAAATTCAATTATTTCAATTCCTGGAGGAGCTGCCAGAAGATTGGGAGCATTAACAAACAAAAACTTCTTCAATACTCTCGAAGGGTCTTCTCTAGTGAACGATTTCTGTGCTCGACCCAGCTCCTACAGCTCATTTTTAATTTCTACATAAACTCCAATTTCAGAAAACAACTAATAGTGGCATTGTGCCGCAATTGACAGACACAGAAGCCTTCTCCAAATTTGTCATTGACGAATTTATTGAGTTTGAATGCTGGAGAGCCTGGCCTGTAAGGGACACGTAGAGTAGCAAGTGATGCCACGCAATTTCTGCACACGCAAATGCCTGTTCAAGGACCACATTGTGTTTATTTGGCAAATGGAAATATGCAAGCAATAAAAAGCATAAGTCTGTGCTTTTTGGTCATGGAAGTGGGTTACTAAACCCACTTGTATTTGTCTACCCTCTATAGTCTATACTCTGCTTATCACCCCGTATGTAAATTGTAAAGGATCAAAACTAGTGGTTTAGGTGTCAAACACTCTCAAAATCACGTCTTGATGGTCTGGTAGTTCCACAAAACGACTACATATCATTTATTAATGGAGAAAAGATTCACATACAACAAATAATAAACTGGTGTTTTTACTTTCGATAGTATCAACCACTAGCAAGAGGTGTGATATAGTCTGAAATTGCACGTAAATATTAATCCAATTTCTCAAAGGCATCGAATTCATATTTCTTTCATTTTCATCTTGTCATGCTTCGATAATCAAGCATCCTCGATTCTTTATTCCATGTTATGAGTTGTTTGTTAAGATTAGACTTCACTGTATTACGCAACAAATTAATAAATTAGTAAATTTATATAAAATATGTAAGAAACGAATTATTATATATATTTAAAAATTTATTAGCGTGGATTCGAAAGTTTATTGTAAGAGTTGCAGATTCTCAATTATCAAGTGAAAAATAGGAAGCCAAAAATTAATTAAATATAATAATAGCGAGACACCTTCCCTTGAATGAGAGCTCAAACCTAAGTGCATAACGTAATTGGCGTCCCAAGTTGGTCGAGAAGGCGAATCAAGTCTCCAACAATATGGAAAACAGTGTACGAGAATGGGTCTCCGAGTCTCCATACCTCCATGAGCAGCCAGGTGACTGAGCTGGAAATCCAGGAAGTCCATAAGCACAAGCAGCACAGGTGGTCCTGTTCCTTCTATTATGTGCATCTATATACCATTAGTTTGGATCCTTGCATGTTTTATTTCCATTGTTTAATCTTATTCCATCATTAGTTCCCTGTTTAAGTATCACTCCATCACAACTTGTCATATGGAGTTTTCAATTATTCAATATTGGTGATTTCGAATCCACCCATTTTAATTTGATTGACAGTTGACCATACTTTGGGATTGAAAATTGATTTCTGAATTGTCAATGCCTTTTAACTTGCACGCCTTTCTGGAATCTTCAACTAAATCTATTTTCTGTCATTCATTACCTTTCGTTTCTTTTTTGGGTTTTGCAGGCAGATTACGTATTCTTTGGGTTAATTTTGTATTAAGGGCCTTCACTTTCTTTTCCACAAGAAATGTACTTCACCAAGCCGTTGATTTTTATTTCACATTTAGTTAGAGGTCCTGGATCATAATTGCATAGAGTTTTTTTTTTTTAATTTTCAATGAATTGAACTGGAATGTGGACCTACATCAATTAGACAAGGAAAGCGCCAACTTGTTATAAATAGGAGGGCAGTAATGAGTCAGGTCGGTCTGGTCCTGATCTGTTCACTTTTTGGTTAATTAAAAGCCTTATCCATATAGGGCCCGCGTCGGTTCAAAATGCTCGATTGATAAAAATAGTCGAAGAAAAAAAAAAGGGATCGGATTATAAACATGTTCGTATGAAAATTTTAGATCACAATTGAACGCGGGGCGGGCATTTTAGAGGGAAGAATGGTTTACGGGACATTAATATGCAGACAATAGTTAGTTCATTCTTGGTTTGAGCTCATTTCTAGGAGTCCGTTTGATTCAGCTTTTGGCAGGTGAAAAATTACAATAGTTAGTTCATTCTTAGTTTGAACTCATTTCTAGGAGTCCGTTTGGTTCAACTTTTGGCAGGTAGAAAAGTAACTTTTTCCACCACAAAAGCTATTTTTAGAAAAAATAAGCATTTGATTGTAAACTTTAAAAGTACTTTTGGAGTAGAAATAGTTTTTTTTAAAACTAAAATACAACTTTTTCAAAAGCTCAATTTTAAAGTTTTTCAAAAAATTATTTTTTTAGGTAGATTTTTTATATCAATTAATGAGCCTATTTTTTAGTCCTTTTTACCCTTATGCTTTACACATAATTCCTATAATATCCACAAACATGTCTTCACGTTTATTTTAAGATTTATATAATGTTATTTGAATTTGTTTATCTGTTTTACTATTTATTTTTGAAATTAGTTTTACTTCTATTATAATCTATACAAAAAATTTGGTTAGATATATTTTCATTTATGTTTCATATGGTTTAAAATTATATAATAATTAATATATTTTATTTTGTATTTTGTTTAATATATTTTAAATAATATTTATATTTTAAATAATATTATTATAAAATAAAATATAGTTAAAATTAATAAAAGTGTCTTTTATTTTTATGTTGTCAAATAATCTACTATATGAAGCTCTTTTTAAAAAGTTGTTTTTTAATTGACGGTCAAACAGTCAACTGACTTTTAAAAAAAGTTCTATTGACAAAAATTTTATTGACAAAAACTCTACTGATATAAACTCAAACAAACAAACATTATTAAATGTTCTGAGTCGAAATGTGGGTTGAAAAGTAATCCACCTTGTAACAAGGAGCTGCGAGTTCCGTGTAGATTTAAGCATGCTGTTTTATGACAAAGGTCAGAAGGTTTGCCTGAGATTATGAATGACACTACATGGCAACTATTTTGTGCCACAGCCCCCTCTCTCTTTTCCTCTGCTCTTCATAGCATACGTGGGCCATTGATATTCAAGAGTTTCAACATACCTTGATTTTTGACAAACAAATAAACTGAGGTTGATCTTGATTCTCTTCGTGTTGATGACGCTTTGGTAAATGTTGATCTTGCTAACATTTGAACTGCCACTTGAACTTTCAATGCCCTCTAGGCCATCTCCAGCTATTAGGCCGTTTCCAACCAACACACTAAAATAACAAGGTGTGTTGAATCCACTCTAACCATAGCACCAAAGTTTGATTATCAAGATCACCATTTTATAACACACCAATTTGGCATATTTAACTATTTTATTTTGACTTTTTTTAATCATGGCTTTCGCAAAGGCACTAACCTTCTTCACTCATATCTTTGGATGGGAAAATCTTTTTCAACTATTCATGCACCAAAGTTGTAAAATGACAATTTTGACCATTTTCTTATTTACATATTTCTTTTATGTCCTTCTCACTTTTTGATTTATTTACATAATTTGTTAAGTAATAAAATTTAAAATATATATTATTTTATACAAAATATATCATTGTAAAGATCTCGTTGGAACCTTTAAAATGACACTAATATTGAATATAACATTAAATTTATATTAAATATTTATTTATAATTCTTATTTATAAGTGTTATAAATTTATTAATAAAATATTTAAGAATAAAAAGTAAATTTAAAATAAAAGGTACATAAAATTAAAAGTAAAATAAAACACTACATTGATTTAAAAAAATTAAAACCCAACGAAAATGCTTGAAATTACAACCAGACTAAAATAAATTATAATTACAACCAGACTCGAGATTACAATCAAATTAAAATTACAATAACCAAATTAAAAATAAAAATAAAGCATTAATAATTTAACATAAATAATTAATAGTTTGAAAGGTCAGTCCTATTTCCTCCAAAATCAAAATATTGGCTAAAGCCACTAGATGAGTCAGCTCCTCATTGAGGTTCTCATTCTTGAGTTTCTTTTGCACAAATTTTAATTTATTCATTTTTGAAAGCCTGATGCATCTTTGATGAAATACAAATCTTTGCATAAAGTTATATTCTCTTCCCGTCTTTATCGTAACTCTAATTTGTTTGTCTCATTTTGAGCTCGCAATAATTGAAGTCTATAATTCTTTTCTAGAAGAGATTGTTTTTTATGAAACAATCATTTGATTTCTTTATTCATGGTCGCAAATTTTTTTCATTTCTTTATGTTGTTCCCTTTTCATTTTTTCTTTCTTCCTTCCACTAGGATGATCAACTGCATCATTTTTTTTAGTAAATTCACCTTTAGCTTCAGAATCATTGTTTAATTCCATACAAATTATGATGATCCTATTGACTTATCTGACTTTTGAGATTTAGACTATGATATTTCATTGCAGTTAGATTGTTTTTGATGACCAGGAGTTTTTTCTTTGCTAGGATCATCATATTTCTCCATATTTTTTAAGATTGGCCATAAATGATCAAATTTGAAACCTTTTTGAAAATTTGGATTGAATGAGTAAATCTTTTGTTTTCTTAAATTGCAATGCAACATTGTACCTTAAGTTAAATTTTAGGGTATAAATCAAACGTACTTAAATTCATATAAGGTTAGAAAAAAAGTACCTACATAAATTCATACAAGGTAAAAAAAGTACCTACAATATATTGTTTAGAAGCACCACTTAGATTTAGGTTTTCAATTTGTCAAATAAATCCTTTTAATTTTCCAACAGATGTCATTATGGTTTTCATCGAACTTGTAGAGATCTCCAATGTTGAACAATGGTGATATGATTTGGTAGCATTTGATGATATTCAGTTGTGATATGAGACCAAAACTGAGTTATAAATTGATCTCTACTAGTAACTAGGTCTTGTGAAACATTAAGATATATATGGCACAATACCATATTTTCTTCAACTAAATACGATACACTTCAAGATGTATTCGAAGGTTTTTTAATCTAAATTTGAGGGTGCCATTTTTTGGATAGGTTTTAAAGAGTGTTACAGTTTAGGATTTCAAAGAGTGTTATCTATGATAGTTTCAATTTGGTAGAGCAAATCAACTATTTATAGAGATATTATTTGAAAGAAATAAGAATAATAAATCAACTATCTAAAGGTTGCGTAGAGATAATGTTAGATTTTTTGTAGGATTTCTTATCTTATCTTGGATATTGTGTGGAAAAGAAAAGAATACAAATGAACGATTGAGATGAACACAATCTAATCCAACAGTTGTGAAGAGATAGAGTTAGATTTTTTTGCAAAGATTCCTTATCTTGTCTTGGATATTGTGTGGAAAGATAAGAAATCTAAATGAACGATTAAGATGAATGTAATTTAATCTAACGGTTGTAAAGAGGTACAGTTAGATTTTGTGTAAAGATAAATGAGATAAAGCATAAAATGAATTATTTGCTATATAAGGCAATAGATCATTAGCAAATTCATCATATTTATCTACAACCATGAGTACTAATTCTAGTACTTTTTATATATCATCCTCATCATCATCATCGAAGGATGAAATAGATCTTACTTTTGCAATATTAGCACAAAACAAAGCTTTACTATCTGCATATACTAATAACAACCTTGTAATGGATTACTATGTGAACAATGTAGTAACTAGCCAAAGAACAAATGCTCAATCCCTAGTCATAGAGTAATTTATTATGATTGTGCTGTTGTAGATTAAAGACTATGGGATGATTATTTTATAGAAAATCTAAGATATAACGCAGCAATGTTTCGTAGGTGATTTCGAATGAGTCAAAATTTATTCCTACAAATTGTTAGTGCTGTTGAAGGTTATGATGACTACTTTATGCAACAAGGAGATGAATTTGGTAAACTAGGATTGTTTAGTTTACGAAAAGTATCAACAACTTTTTGAATGTTGGCATATGGTGTATTAGCTTATTTAAATGATGAATACATTAAAATTGTATAATTAACTACAATTGAAAGCACAAAAAGATTTTGTTGGGCTATTGTGGAGATCTTTGGACAACGTTATCTAAGAGCACCGAATGCTAATGATATTGTAAGACAGCTTAAAATTAGTGAAGAACTTGGTTTTTTAGGGATGCCAGGTAGCTTAGATTGCATACACTGGACATGGCAAAACTAGCTTAGGTAGGACAATATAGTAGATTTAGTGGATTTCTGACTATTATTCTTGAAATTGTAGTTGATTATGATTTGTGGATATGACACGCACATTTTGGTTTACCAGGGTGAAATAATGACATTAATGTGTTGGTGGTATCTCACTTGTTCACAAACCTTGCCAAAGGTATAACACCTTATGCTTATTATGTTATTCGAGAAAAGATGCACGATATTAGATATTATTTAGCTGATAGTATTTATTCAAAATAGTCTAGCCTAATACTAACCATTCATGATCCTAAGGCCCTAAAAAGAAGTTATTCGTGAATATGCAAGAAGCATATAGGAAGGATATTGGTCGGACATTTGGAGTTCTCTAATCATGATTTAAAATTATTAAGGGACCGATATGTTTTTGTTAAAAATCGATATTACATGATATTATGTCCGTATGCATTATAATGCACAATATGAATGTGATACCCAAGCGACCATACAAGAATGGAGGGAAATGCCAACCCCTAAAATTAGTATAAATAGAGATGATACAATTTGATTTCAAGAATTCGTTGCTCGACATAAACAAATTAAAGATAAAGAAGCTCATTATGAACTTTGTAATGCATTAATTGAACATTTATGCGAACAATATGGTAATTCAAAGGAGTAGAGGTTAAATGTGTAATAAAAATATTATATTTGTGTATGTTATTAATTTGTTGTTGCAATAATATTAATTACATATGTTAAATAATATTAATTTATTATAAAGTATATATTAATTAATTAAGAATAATAATTTTATTTTAATTTTATAAACAAAATAAATAAATAAAAATTATTGTATAAATAAAAATTAATTTAGTTAATAAATAAATTATTACGAGATATTCTTTTAAGATACTTTATCACCAAATTTGGTGCAAAGTGATTGGAGTGTTAAAAATTTGGTGTAAAAGGATTCCTGGAATATTCCTTTTTACACCAAATTTGATTCCTGGAATATTCCTTTTTACACCAAATTTGGTGTAAAATTTTAGAGTTATGCCATCTTCAACCATTACACTAAAATTCATCCTTTGATAATGAGGATGATATATGAGAAGTATGCATCAGTATTCATGGTTGTAGATAAATATGGTGAAGGGTTCAATATTCATTGCCTTATATGGTAATGATTCATTTATGCTTTATCTCATTTATCTCTATACAAAATCTAACTCCATCTCTTCATAACTGTTATATCAGATTGCATTCATCTTAACCGTTCATTTGGATTTCTTATCTTTTCCACACACTATCTAAGACAAGATAAGGAATCTGTACAAAAAATCTAACGCTATCTCTTCACAACTGTTGGATTAGATTGTGTTCATCTCAACTGTTCATTGGTATTTTTATCTTTTCCACCTAATATCTAAGACAAGATAAGAAATCCAGCAAAAAGTATAACTCTATCTCAACGCATCTGTTAGATAGTTGATTTGTTATTCTTATTTCTTTCACACAATATCTTTATAAATAATTGATTTGTTCTACCAAACTGAAACCATCATTTCATATAACACTCTTTGAAACCTATCAAAAAGATGGCCTCAAATTTAGGTAAAACTCCTTTGAATACATCTTTAAGTGAATCATATTCAGTTGAAGAAAATTAGGTCTTATGGCATATATATCTTAATGTTTCACAAGCCCCAATTACTGGTAGAGAACAATTTATGACTTAGTTTTGATCTCGTATCACAACTGAATGTCATCAAATGCTACCAAATCCTATCACCACTGTTCGACTTTAGAGATCTTTACAAGCTCGATGGCAAACCATAATGACAACTGTTGGAAAATTAAGAGGATTTGTTCGACAAATTGAAAACTTAAATCCAAATGGTGCTTCTAAACAAGATATTGTAAGTACTTTTTGTTTATTTATTTTTACCTTGTATGAATTTATTTATGTTTGATTTATACCCTAAAATCTAACTTAAGTTACAATGTTGTATTATAGTTTGAGAAAGCATAAGATTTACTCATTTAAGATCCAAAATTTCAAAAAGTTTTCAAATTTGATCATGTATAGCTAATCCTAAAAAATATGAAGAAATATGTTGATACTAGCAAAGAGAAAACTCCTAATCATCGAAAGGATCTAACTACAATGAAATGTTATAGTCTAAATCCTAAAATTCAGATAAGTCAATATGATCATCATCATGTTGTATGATTTAAACAATGATTCTGAAGTTGAAGATGAATTTATTGAAAAAAATGATGCAATTGATCGTCCTATTGGGAGAAAGAAAGAAAAAACGAAAGGAGAAAAAAGACGAAAAGGAATAAAATGAGAAAATGAAAAAACTTTTTATGTCCACGAATAAAGAAATTAAAGGAATGTTTCATGAGGACAATCTCTTCTCGAAAAGAATTATGAACTTCAATTCTTATGAGCTCAAAATGAGGCAAACAAATTAGTGTTAGGGAAAGACAAGAAAAGAATAAAATTTTATGTGAAGATCTGGACTTCATCAAAGATCTAGTGATGCCTAAGGCTTTTAGAAATGAACAAATAAAAATTTATGCAAAAAGAGCTCAAAAAGAAGAACCTCAAGGAGTAGCTAACTCATTTAGTGACTTTAGCTAATATTTTGATTTTGAAGAAAATATGGATGACCTTCCAAACTATTAATTATTTATATTAAATTAATATTCATAAGTGCTTAAAATTTTCTTTTAATTTGGTTGTTGTAATTTTAATTTGATTGTAATCTCGAGTCTAGTTGTAGTTGTACTTTATTTAAGTCTAGTTGTAATTTCAAACATTTTCGTTAGGTTTTAATTTAAAAAAAATCAATGTTGTGGTTTATTTTACTTTTAATTTTATGTATATTTTATTTTAAATTTAATTTTTATTCTTAAAATATTTTATTAATGAATTTATAACCCTTATAAATAAGAATTCTAAATAAAATTAATATTGTATCCAATATTAGTGTCATTTTAAAGGTCTCAACGAGATTTTTGTAATGATATATTTTGTGTAAAGTAATATATATTTTAAATTTAATTACTTAACAAATTATATAAATAGATCAAAATGTGAGAAGGGGATAAAATGAATATGTGAATAAAAAAAGATGAAAGATGTCATTTTACAACTTTTGATGCATGAAAAGTAACACAACAAATTTGGTAAGTTACTGTTCATTACACCAAAATGGTGGTCTTGGGAATCCAACTTTATTGCATTGGTTGAAGTGGATTCAACATACTAAAACACCAATTTTGGCATTTTAGTGTATTGGTTGGAGATGGCCTTAAAGTTTGCAGTTTACAAGAAGAGAATTCAAAGAAAATCCAGTCTCTAAATTTTCATGTTTCAAGGACCGAGTTAGTTATATAAAATTTGCCAAAGTTGATGGCTGAGAAAGAACTTAAGAAACTTTGTGTTGATGCAGCTTTCTCTTGAGCTACAAAACAAAAACATATGATCAGACTATTTAGCCACATTTGCAATCTTGCAATTGCTCCAGTGCTATTTAAATTTCTTTTTCATTTTATTACATCTACGACACATTTTCCACTTATATATTAATTATGAGGTAAAGTTTTTGAAGGATATGAAGATCAGAAAACTTGCCACAAAGACTCACTCGCTTGGAGTTGTTTTTGTCGAGCTTTTAGAGCACCAGCATGCTTTTATTACCGTGAGAGTTCTAAATAATAATCTTGGTGATGTATTCTATTTGTTGTTCAATCATAAGCGTAATAAGTGGATTTATTTTATAACATAAATATAACCATTAGCTATGCATAGAAACTTTTAGTTCGCAACATCAACCTATTGTGGAATTTGCTCTTAATAATGTCCAAACATTGGTGTGCTTGGTTCACTTGGGGGAATGATAATAAGAATTATAATGAATACAGTGAGGAATGGAAATATATATGACTTCCATTCCTCATTATATTGGGAGGTATCGAGTATTGCCCCAAAAGGGGATATAAAATGTTGTTCATCTAATAATAATATATTACCAACCATCTTTTTTCATTCCTTACCTATTCCTCACTAAACACCTCCTGAAGTTACGAAAAGCTAAACAATGAAGACCACAGGTGGAAAGCCATGATATAGGGAGTAAAGAAAATGATTCTTCACAGAGTCCAAACACATTTCCTATGGAACATAAGAAGTACAAGAAAAGAAAGTATAGAGTTGAGGATACATCAGGGAAGAACTATGAACCAGGTAAAAAGAGTAGCATGGAAACTGTGATTTCTCATGCAGATTTCTCTGTAAATCTAAGAAGTAAAAAGAAATAAAAGAGTAACTTGGAAGTGAGAACAAAACAGTCACCAGAAGATAAATCAAAAGGCAAAATCCTTGGGTGAACTGGAATGGCAAGGCTAAAAAGTTAGGTTAAAATGACATCATAGTTGTGCTGAAATTTTTAATGGAATTATATATATAATATTAACAATTATATATTGTGAACTATTATAAGATTTAAGAGAAAAGGGTTTTGTTAAGGTTTCATGTTAATGATTTTAAATCATCTAATTAAATATGTGTAATTAATTTATGATTGACAAGTGTATATATAAATAAGTGATTATGGTCCCAAGAGAACATTAGGATTTTTTTTTGATATCTTATTGTTAGAAAATGCAGATAATCTATACCTTTCTCTTGGAAGGTTAAAAGCCAAAAGGAGTCACATGAACTCTATTATGCCTATTTCGATATATTCAAGTACACTTTTACAATTAAATTTATTTTTGATAATTTGATATAATTAATTTGTGTTCATATTATAAAATTTATATTAGATCTAATAAGAGGAATTAGAGCCTGCATTATATTGTATTATTGAGATTAAGTTTTTTTTTATGTTTATAATTTTTTATCCTTAAGATTTATATGGTTTTGATTTCTCTAAGTATCGATCTAGAGTATGGTTTTGCAGACGATAAATAATTTGATGATGTAGGGTAGCCATAACGGTTATGGGATTTTGTTTAACATCTAAAAGACAAGGTTGGTAGAATATCTACGACAGGAAAGACCTTATAGAAGGAAAAGAAAAATTGATAGAATTCTTGAAAAAAGGATCTCCTAGAGCAAAGAAGTCATATAGATGTCATCTTTATAAAAAAACTTGGACATTATGCCAAATCATACTAAGATATAGGCTTAATATTGGTCATGGGTATGCTAGATAAGAAAACAAACCCTTTATAATGGATACCAAATATCTCAAGGCCTGCCTCTTAAAATACTATTTTAAAGTTATCCTTTAATATGAACTTAGTAAGATCGTATAGTTTGATATTTGTTGATCCACAAGAGCAACCTTAGAGAGGTAAGTGTAGAGCATACTCATATCTACCGATAAGAGCGATACTATTGATGACTCAAGATTTCAAGGGAGAAGGATGTTTAGAAGGAAGCTATAGAAGAATAACTAGTGTTATTTCTGTTTTTCCCTGTTGCCCTCAACTAAAGGTAACAGTTTGCTTATATAAGCAGAGAAGGTTACAAACATAAAGTAAAATAATTTGGTTTAGTAGAGCCATCGTCATATTGTGTGGGTCCATATAGACAAAGATGTGTAATAGTACAACAATTTAACTCAGTATAATAACTTAATGATAGATACTTAGTGGACACACATTATGGAGCAGTACATATAATTGGACACACATTATGGAGTAATACATATAATAATCATATATGGTGAAGGGCTACTTTATTTTGATGGTGGATCTTACTGATTCTTCCATTAGATAGGCTCATCCGATGGAGACAGATTATCTTCATCATCTGTGATGTGTCCATATTTTTGAAGAGATGCTCATAATCTTCTTTGTTGAACTAGTGTATACCTTCATCAAGATCTTGGGAATCTTGGAGTATGAGGGGAGAGATTGAGATGGTCTTTTAAGAGATAAACTAAAGGTTGGGTCAATCCATCCTTCTAGGAAATCTATTTCTATCATTCTGAGTTCTCTAGGGTAAGACCTAAGGGAGGTACATTTCATATGAGAATGCTATTTAGGAAAATAATTAAGATCATATAAGAACATCTTAAGACTCTTTATGACCATGTCTTTATGCTTAGGCCTTTAAAGAGAAGTACACCAAAGGTGTGCTTGGTTAGGTGTGTAGATGAGACCATCTTTTCCTAGGTTGAAGGCCTATTAAGCACGAAAAAAACAATATGTGTTTTATTTGTTTAATAAAATGTCCCATAATCTATACTGATCAGTGACTTAGGATAACTCCTTTCTCCAACACATTAATATTAAATACCATTAAAAAAAGTCTATAAGGAAAATGATTTATTGTTTCAATCAAAGTTGCGAATAACGTACCGAACTTGGTACCGAATTGAGTTTTGGTATGATAATGTATCGGTATCGGTTAATATCGAGTACTGTTTCGGGTAATTTTTAAATTTATGAAATAATTCTTGAATTTTTTAAATTTGCAAAATAGTCTATTGGTATATTGTACAGTTGTACTGTATACTTTATAAGTTTACATCACCTCAGTCTCCAAAAATCATAATAATAAATATTAATTACAATTAATATGAAACAACAATAATTTTTAAATATTTCACATATAGATAATAATCACAATTAATATGAAAAACACAATTATCATCATTCAAATATAAAATTATGAATAATATAAAGTATTTAAAATATTTCAATAATACAATTTCATCATATAAGAAATAATAATTCCTTGAAACATCTAATAAAAAGAACAATAAATATCCTTAACTCTCAAACTGTTATAATTTACAACAAGAGTTGTGATGAGGAAACAATCAAGTAGAAGTTAAACCTGAAGCAAAAACATTTACATTTACATTTACAATTACATTACATATATAATTTAACAAATACATCAAATGTAAGTAAAATTAAAAGAAGAGAAAAAAAATAAAAATCTGAAACGAAATTCAATCATTTACAAGAGGATATCTGTTATAACTGCACTGACCCTAGTTATCATTTGGTATAAAATTCTCATCATTGAGAGGAGCTTCATCATCATTCTCATTCAAATTTAATGTACCAAATGACATGTCAATGCTTTCCCATCTAAGATTATCTTTCAAGTCATTGACAGCTACCAAATTCGATTCTTATGCTAAAAGATCAATATTATCAATGGAAATTGGATTAGTTGAACTACTTATGCTATTAAGAATCCTAGTAAACAATAAAATTTAATTATTATGAAATCATAAGAAATTATATCAAAATTAATATGATAATAACATACTTTTCCAAAGCTTTAAATTGTAATGAACAAAAACCAAGTCATTCAACCTCTTATGCTCCAATTTATTCATTTTCTTGGGGTGGATAAATTCAAATGTGCTCCAGTTTCGTTCATAGCCTTTTGCACTCACACATTGACTTAAAATCTAAATTGTAAACCTTTTCAATTATGGAACATCATTTCTGAATTGATCCCACCAGAAAACTGTAAGTCATAAGATAAACAAAAGTAATGGTATAAACAAAATAAAGTGATAATTAATTTTTATCAAATAAGAAAAAGGAAACAACTAATACCTAGAGAAAGTTTTCCTCTTCGTTGAATAACAATCGACATTCCAAAATTCCCATAAGACAACTTATAAAACTCCATTTGTGAGCTTAAAAGATCTTGCATCGCATCAATGCTAACAATTGTTGGAATAGTTAAAAGCATTCGTCTATTAACTTAAGATCCAGTCTAAAATAGACATTAGGATGGAAAAACATCCCAGTTGTAAACAACGGAGAAGAATGTCTTTCCCTTCTCTTATTAATGAATGAAAGATATGGTGTGTATAAAGAAGACTTATGTTTCAGATTGGCTTTGATTGCGTCCATCACTCTCTTTATGGCTTCAAAAAAACCCATTGTTAGCTTTTCTTCACTATTAGCCAATCGAAGCACTCTCGTTAAAGGCTCACAAACTTAGATAACAAATTGGCATTGAGACCAAAATTCTCTATCTTCCAGTATAATTTTATAAACCTCCACTCCAGCATTAGACCTAGCATGTTGAGATGCAATTCATTTATCACTTGTAAACATTTATCTTAACTCTTTCTTCATTGTAACAAAAGACTAAATTGATAAGAAATTTGTTGCAAGTCTTGTCACAGCAGGACGACACAAATTTCTACTATTTGTAAATTCCTTTCTCATTATATTTAATACCCATGCACGATTATAAATGAACTTGATCACCTTTTTAGATTTTTGCATAGTCTTATCAATAACAGGAAAATATCTAGGACCTCCTATATTCTCCAGCATTAAGTCAATGCAATGTTCAACACAAAGAGTCCAAAAAAAGAATTATACTTATTCTGCAACCTTTTTCCTACCGCTTTACAAGCGGAATTATTATTAGTAATAAATTAAACAATATTTTCTGGCCTCACTTCTTTCACAACTTCATCAAATATCGCAAAAAAAGTCTTAGCATTGCTAATAAGGCTAGATGCATCAATAGATTTAAAAAACATAGAGCCATTTGTAGAATAAACCAAATATTAATAATAAGCTCTTATCACATATTTGTACAACTATCACACATGATTGAACATTCATAAGTAGCCCAATTCACTTGTCTTTCTGCCAAATAACTACTAATTTTAGAAATACAAAAACTCAACAGTTTACCTCTTAAATCATTAATCGAAAGACCTTTGTATCTAAGACCATAAGAGGCTATTGTATCCATCATAGATTAATAATAATAAGACCTTTATCATACCACCATCTAGCTACTGCCATATCGACATTGTGAGTCGCATCTCTTAATTGCATTAGACTATGAATTAAAGTTTAGGCTCTAGGAGTTGTTCATGGTGAAAAAAACTAATCACCTACATTCTTCTTTTCCTCACATCAGGTTCAGGAACTTCTTCTTGGCTTTGGGATGGAACATTACCAGTACTAGTACCAGTACCAGTAGCGGTACCAGTACCAGTACCAGTACCGGTACCAGTACCGGTACCAGTACCGGTACCAGTACCAATACCACCTTCATTTCCACAATCACTACGAAAACTATAAAACGAAATTCCACTACCAATTTCAAAATTCAACCTTTCACTTCTATCTCTCTCATATTGATATTCTTCAAGCAAAGTTTTCATTTTCCACCTCACATCATGACTTACTTTTTTATAAGGTTCCACATCTACTTAACCCCAGCTAAATGTTTCTTTAATTGGGTGATTCCTTAACCTTTCAAATGCTTATTACAAAACAAGCAAATAGTATGGTTCCTTATACCGAGAACTAACACAGCATGAGCCCACGCTGGATCATTATATCTTCCTAAAGTGGGTTGATCAGGAGTACTTGAACTTCCTTCCATTTATCTGTAAAAATAAATGAATGCATATATCAAAATAAATAACACTTAATTTCATTACACAATATGTATGTCCATCTTATATAATATAACTCATTTTGTATGATTACATTATACATAATTCAATTTCATCGAACACAATTCACTGTAAGCCAAAAACTAACAACTCAATTATTCAACATATATAATTACACAAAACATACATAAACATTTTTTAGTTCCAACATTCACAAAAATACATAAACAATTTCTATTTCTAACAATTTCTATTTCTAAATTCCAATAATTTCCAACAATGTTATTTCTAACATTTTCCAACAATTTCAATTTAACCATTGCAATATATATATAAACAATTTCCACTTCCATCAATTTTCAATAATTCCATTTCTAACAATTTCAAACAATTGCAATTCAAAGTTTCAAATATGACAAAATTACATAAACAATTTCCATTTCAAACAATCACAAAACATAAATAAACACTTTGCATTTCTAACAATTTTTAGCAATTTCCATTTTTAACAATCACATCACATACATAAATAATTTTCATTTCCAACAATTTCAACAATTTTCATTGCCAATAATCATAAAACATATATAAAAAATTTTCCTTTCCAGCAATCAGAGAACATACTTAAACAATTTCCATTTACATTAATCACAAAACACACATAAAAACAATTTCTATTTCTATCAATCACAAAACATCCATAAACAATTTTCATTTCCAATAATCACAAAACATACATAAAATAATTTCCATTTCCAACAATATCAAAACATACATAAACAATTTTCATTTCAAACAATTTTCAATAATTTTTATTTTCAATAATCTCAAATCATACATAAAACAATTTTCATAAACAACAATCACAAAAGATACATTAAAAACACACTTCCATCGAAGTGTCGAACTAGAAAATGTGTTCACGTATCAAAATCTCAAAGTATTGAAATATAATTTGGAACTAGAATTACCCTAAATTCCTTGAATCAAAAATTAATTATTAAAATTAAGGCAGCTATATTATGGAACCCCATTTTTTTTCTAAAATTGGGCCCTCAAAATGTTTGTTGGACTTTTACAAACTATAGCTTTTTAAGAAAACTAGGTCCAACAATGTAAAAAAATCTAATGTATTTAACAACATTAACCAAAAGACAATTATCTCACTGTAACACCTTAAACATTTGTGTACATTGTTTCTGAGTTTTTTTAAAAATAAAATTGATGTAGAATCTATCACGTACAAGTAATACTTAAATGATGTAGTCAAGTTAGTTGAGTTGGATAAACCTCACCTATAATTGGTAAAAGTTCAACTTTTTTCAAATGAATTATATGATATATTTGTAAAAAAAGAATAATAAATTGATTTCATTCATATTAAAGTATAGAGAAATACTAAAGGAAATTGGTATGGTAAGCAAACATTTAACTTTGTAATATCAACCCCTTTGAAAAATTAACAAAACTAATTTATAAAATATGATTTTGTATTTATATGTCTGTTAAGTATTAGCAAAATTGATAAGAATCAACAGTTCAATCAATTCAACATAGTTCCAAGTTCCACTCCACATTCACAGGATTACAGTCCACTCTAAACCAGTTCCACACTTTCATTGTTTCATTCCATATCCACATTTTATATCTATATCTCTATTAAATCAATTTACATTTTTCACTTTTGCACTTCCACAATTCCATTCTACTCCATAGTCCACAGCAACATAACAACAAATTAAAATATTCCATTCCTAATGCACAAAAAATACCAACAATTCCATTCTCAAATTCACAAATACATCAACAATTCCATTCACAATAATTCACAAAAATACATAAAGTCATAACACACATCTAATTATTTAAAAAATTCAACAACAATTTTAATAGGTCAAGGTCGGGCAGATCTGGTTGGAAGAGGAGACCGAAGGGTGGCCGAGGTTGGTGAGGTGTTGGTGGTGGTCTGATGGCGTTGGTGGTCATGGCAGATGGTGGGTGTTAGTGGTTTTGGGCATCAAGATTGGAGAGAGACAGTGAGATGTATGTGAGAGAAATAAAAGATTTGGAGAAGCCAGAGATTAGGGCGTCAGTGGTGGCGGCGACAAGTGGTGGGTATGTATTGGTGGTGATGGTTGATGGGTGGTAGGCATCGGTGGTGGTTTAAGGCACTCAAGAAAGATAGTGACATGTGAGAGAAAAAAAAGGTGTGGGACTGGGATGGGAGGTGGAGGACAGTAGTGAGACGGGCATCGGTGGTGGTCATTAGGTCAACAACAGCGATGGTGAAGAACAAAAGAACTATGAGTGAGGTGCGTGAGTGAGACTGTGAGAGGATGAGAGAAAGGTCACTCAGAGAAGAGAAGAACAAGAATGCATGCATGCGTAGTTAGGGTTAAAATTTTTAAAATTTTGCAAATATACCTTACAATTGTAAAAATTTTTCGGTATCAGTTGGTATATGGCTGGTATTATAAATGCTATAAGTACTGATAGGTATTGCAAGAAATACACTAGTACAGATGGTATTTACACGCGACTACAAAGATAGTTATATACTTATAGAGGAGGTACTACAATAATACATGTAAAAAAAGTAAAAAATGATTAGAGGAACCACATTGCTTCATGTGGAAAAGTCCCAATAATGAAGAAGACAACTAAATAAAGGTTTGTATATCAAAGTAAGAGGGACAGAAGGGCAATTTTGGCTTTTTAAGAAAATAAGAAGTTACTAAAAAATGCTTCTTCTTTCTAAGTCATTGATTTACTCAATGTTTATGGGTTCTTTTGCATAAGGAGGAAATGTTATTTTAATTTTTGCTACTCGGGGAAGATCAATCATTAAGAGAATCAAAGGGATAGCAATGGTAGGAGTAAGAAGCTAAATGTTCTTTTGAGGTTTAAAGAGGTAGTCAGTAATGGTGTTTTGGTTATTTTTTATGTGTCAAATTAATAATTTATATTGAGAGAACCATGCTTTCCACCTAAGAAACTGACTATTTGGAAGGGTCTTTTTCTTAGGATATAACACCTTTAGGAAAGATGTGTTGTCCACTAATAATAAAGTGATAATGAAAACTAAATTTTTCTATCCCTTATTTTACTGTAAGGAATTATTTTGTATATCACATGGTAATATTTTTTTTTGATTCCTAAAATTGGTCATTATCATGACCATAATAGAATCTTTTGTTGTGTAATTCTTTTATTAGGGTTATACCCTAATATTCTTCACTAGCATTAGTTTATAAGATTGGTTCTCTTTCATCAACAATTTTAAGCAATAGTGGATTATAAAAAATTTCTTTAGGTATGGTGCTACATGTGTTTGTTTTATTCCCTACGATGGAGGATTCTTTTTTAAGGGCTTTAATAACTGACTAGTATAATTAGCAATATGAGGGATAAAATCTCAGATATAATTGATACTACCCAAGATAGTTGACCTATTTTGTCGTGGGCTTCTCATAAGGGAAGTTGGACAATTCATTAGCGATATATGGGCTTGGATGATAATGTCCATCATTGAATTTCATACCCAACAAGTCTATTTGGGTAGTACCAATTTGAGCTTTTTGGGTTAGGAGCATTATATCGTACTTGTTGGTGATGTTCGTAAACTTTTCCAATAAGGCCTTATGTTCACACGTATTTTTTGAGAATAGCAAGATATCATCTAAAGCATTGTCTAGTACAGGCTCATAGATCTTTGACATTACCTTATGGAATAATGAAGGGCCTAACCTGAAGGACATGACCCTCCATTGATATTGGACATTTAGGATACAAAATGTTGTCTTATATCATTCTACAAGCTCTATCCCTTTTTGCCAAAATCTGATGTTGAGATCAAATTTCGAGAACACCTTTGCCTCTTTAAGTAATCTTATTTGTATCACCCTTTTTTCCATGTAAAATGCTTCATAAGCCCAATTAAACTTAGTATGTTCAATTAACCCTTGTCATAATAGGATAGAATGCTTGATATGCCTAGTTAAACTTAGTAGGATGGAACGTTTGATAGTACAATGGCACATTCCTGTCTTTCTAAAGCCAAATCTTCTGGATTCATGCTTAGATGGGTAACCTTAGTGGGATTGATATTCTCATTCATTTTGAATGGCAATTGGACAAAGAATTATAGGTTTCGCCATAAAGGATTTGGGTGATCAAATTGATCATAACTTTGAGGATAGTGTTGCATTAATTGGTCTCTTATGCTTTCATATTCTTGGGAAACTTCTACGAGCCCAAATATATTGGACGCATTAGTGTAGTTACAGAAGAACTACTTAAAATTGATACCTTAGGGTAGAATTTGTAATTTATTTGTTTGGAAATAAATTTCCATCTCAATTAATAAATCTGGCCCCAAGACGTTACTACTAAGAACTTTTGTCCATACAATGTAATGCAGGAATAATTTTATGCCAATTTTTTTAATGATTATGAGATCCATCTGAAAAGATTTACCATCTGTAGTAGTGAAATATTCTTTATAAGATTCTGATGCTTCAGGGGGTAGGATTTGTGACTTAATTATAATTCTATAAGAGCCTGTGTCCATGTCTCCTATAGCCTTGATAAGTCGATGGTACTTGCTTAAACTGTATTTCCACGTAGGGACTGATGTATAATGTAACATTGGAATTTGCTTTTAGGCAAGACTCTCTTATCATAATCATGTGCATAATAGCCTCAATAGATTTTAAAAGTTTCATGACTCTTTTGGATTTAATAGGACATCTTTTGACATAATGTCTAGGTTTTGTCATAAAGATTGCATTGATCTAACTTCTTTACTCTAGGAAATCTGTTCTTAAAGAGTATGAAAATTATTTTTTTCCCTTTTATGAGGTCTTTGATGTTGTTGTTATTATGTCAACCTTGTCTTGTAAAAATGAGACTTTTTCTTGTAAAAGCATCATACCATTTTCTTATATTTAATCTTCAAGTAGGTTTTTTATGGGCTTGTGGGAAGTAGGTTTTTTTATACATCATAGCCTTGAGGAATTTTTGTTGTGTATATAATTTGTTAAGAGTAGCCAATGCCTGTTGGTATAACTCACCTAATGAGATTTCTATCATGTCACGGTGTAAAGAGTTTATTGTTCTCAACAACTTTGATTTGAGTTTATTAAGTAGAGAGGCAATAAATGTATATATGAGACTGAGATCATTAAACTCGTTTAACATGTAATTTCTTAAACATTTTTGGAAAATGCTTATGAAGATCTCTCTTGCTTAGAGAATAACGCTTCATTTCTGTTAAGTCAGAATTTTGACTTCACGTATAAAGAGATTTTGATGACAAACAAAAAGCAGACGGAAGCAAAAAGCAGACG
>JAOSBN010000179.1:44953749-44978668 GCA_027563595.1 Erythroxylum suave
ATTCATGCTAACTTTATTAAATACCATATTAAATTACCCCATTAATCTAATCATGCTTGATTTATCATTAAAAAAAATTCTGGGGGTAACAGATCTCATATAAGTTCCCGATAGTTTATTGGACAACTTCAGATCTAATTAGGGTTTTGGATAGATTGTCAATTAAGAGATTGCAATTTTCTATAATCTGATTAGGGCTTAAAATTTAGGGTTAATAGTTATGACTCGAGAGAGACTAATCAACTCTAGGATCGTCTAGGACCAAAATCTAATAATTCATAATCAATAAGGTTAGTGTTAAAGATAGGTAAAAATTCCCCTTTCTCTCAATTGATAGTTCCTTTAGGTTGATTCTTGATAGTGGTTGCAACTGCTACTTGTTAATATTTTCGTAATTAATTCTTGGAATTGAGTTGTATGATAGAATGAAATTCTTGCCTTAGTTTTGTTACATTTTGAATTATTGCGAATTATTTTGTCCTTAGATTTTAGGATTAGATTATCCCTCCTCATGGGATCGATACCTTAGGTACGATGCTAACAACCTGTATACTTGCGGATTATCAAGGTTATTACTTAGAACTTATAAACATCGAAAAACCACGATCAAACAACCTATTATAGCTAAAAAAAGAAAAGAAGCCTGAAGGAAAACCCAGATTTATATCTACTTTTCAACCAAAGCATCCTCATTTAGTCCCCTCTAACTTGACTTTAAAATATTCTAAGTCTATCTCTGACACAAACTGATAGTTGACTTTCATAACTATCCTAAATCTTCATGAACATTTTAAATACTCCTCTATAGAAAGTGGAGGAAGAACCTAAAGTTGAAGATGTAGACTCTTTAGGAGTATAACTGATCCAACAACATTCAAAGACCACAACCCTGACTAGCCTCAGGACCTTGGCTTACATTTGATGATATTCCATTCTCCAAATGGAGAGACATGTTACATGAATTTAGAGCATGGATCGACTTACAAATGACTATGCCAAAAACTATCTTTAAAGAAATACTAATAAATTTTGTCTCCAGAATGACTGGAAACTTATGAGATAGTTTCAAAGCTTAGGAGAATATAGGGAGTTTTAGGTTGTCAGGCTTCTCGAGGCAAAATCTCTACTAGGAATGATCCATAATAAATTTATTAGAGGCTTTCAATTAATTGACAAGAAAAATCATAAGGAATACTTAGAAATGAATTGTTATTCTTAAAATAAGGGAGATCTTTAAAGGCATTTTCAAAAAATACCTTAGAAATATTATATGTTATAATGTTTATTGATGTTAATCTTAGATATAAATTTATGGCCTCTATTTCTAATAAACTCCAACTAAATTTTTAAAGAATGATAACCCTTTGTACTTTGATATGACAAAAATCTCATTATGAGATCTACTCTCAATAAACCATATGCATAATAAAAATGCTTTAGGACTATGATGTCATGAAAACTATACTTCACACAGGCTTATAAAAAGCCCTAATTGAAGATTTAATTTAAGAAAACAACAGGATGCTCTTGTAAGAAAAACTCTCATTTCCATTAGACAAGGTTGGCAGAATATCAACAACAACAGGGACCTCATAGAAGGAAAAAGAAGAATTGTCAGATTCTTTAAGAAAAGAGCTTATACAGAAATGGAGTTAAATCAATTCTATCTTTGTGGAAAACCTAAATATTATACTAAAAGATGTCCTAATAAAACTAAAAGAGACATAAAAATTTTAAAATCTATTATAGCTATTATGCCTATCAAGAATGATAAGTGTGTTAAGTCCGTATTCGAAGAGCAAATAAGTGAAGATGAAGACACCTTATTTACAGTCCCTATTTATATGTTTACTAAAGTAAGTGATTCTTTTATGGAAGAAGAGACAAGAGAGGAAAATTACATGTTTATGATAAGAAAGACTTGCCTAAAAGTAAACTCCAATATTACATCATACACTAGGCCTTACGTAGAAATACGACTTTTAATAAGTATCATTAACTTGTGAATACTATATGATATATGGAAACAAACTCTTATAAAAGTATAATCCAACCTCAGATCCTACCACTTAAAGCATGGAAATCTTATAAAGAATAGTTCACTTTTGTAAATTGTAAATCTTTTAAGATTGATCTCATAACTAGAGAAAAAATTAGAATAAAATTATTCCCAGATTGCATCATATGGAGAAAAAAAAGTCCTTGACTACAACCTGTCACTGCTAGATGTATTAATTAGGATGGACATTTATTGCTAAGAAAAGAAATTGCAAATTTTATCCCAAGGCATCAAATTTAAGCAATCCTTTTGCTAATGTGACTAATATGTTTGGGCTCTAAGAAATTCCCTAAGAATATAGAGGCATAAGAGACCAATTAATGCAATAGTGTCCTTACAGCTTGTTGATTTTAAAACCAATTACTTGTTTTATGCTGAAACTGCAAGAATATGGATCATTACTTATAGGAAAAAACAAATATCATCCCACAAAGATTGTTTTTAGGCACCACTTAATTTAGGTTGTGCTTTGTTTAAGACTCAAATTTGACTATTGAACTAAAAAGTAAACTAAATCAAAACAAACTAGCAACAATCGAATAATATAACAATGGTGATTTGTCAAGAGAATTAATCAAGTTATAGGAGAGGGGATTTTATCTATCATTAATGGTAACCTAGCCTTTTATGTGTTTATAGGGTGTCAGTTCTAAACAATCATAGAGTTGATTACTCTCTCTTGAGTTATAATCATTCCCTAAATCGAATTATGGACTTGCAATCTCTCAATTCACAAATTACCCACAATTCTAGTTAGTTCTAAATCTCTCTAATAAACAATTGGGTCTCGCATAGGATCTCTTTCTATGAATTATCGACTAGATTGATTAAGTGGTCGATTAGATCACTTAAGTCTCATTAATCCAATATAATCAATTTTATCTAGTTCACCCTCTCGGTTTGTTACCAAAATATGCAAAAGCATTAATCAATCACAATACCCAAATCAAGTAAACATAGTTCAACTAGACTGACATTAAATATAAGCAAAATCTCGAAGGTAAAGTTAGAACATCATTAACAACTTAAAATCCCTAACCATACAACCCATCTCAATCTTACCCATTAAATGAATAAAAAATAAATGGGGAGGAAATGGAACTCAGGTTGGATGATTCAAGAAAGCAACAGCATCGAGAGATCATCTATTCCGGGAAGCTTCAACGTCGGAACCCTCCTCTTCTTCTTTTCTCTCTCCCTTCTTTTTCTTTCTCATTTTGGGTTTTCAAATGTAAGCAGAATGTAGACTCCTTTTTAAGGTTCCATCTTTATCCTTTTATAGTCTTTTTGTCTTTCCAGGGTTGGAAATGTCTGAAATGTCCCTCGAAAACTCAAATCCACAAAGTGACTCTGCCTCTGTCTGCACGCAGGCCAGGATCGTGGCCCTTAGTGCAAGATGGTGGTTGGTTCATCTACCATCTGTCATGATCGTGGAAGATTCCCCAGGATTGTGGCCCTATGTTCTTGCTTCTATCATGATCGTGGAAAATTTTTGGGACTGTGTTTTGGTTTGATTCTCCTCTGAAACTCCTCTAAATGTCCTGAAACACTAACAAACTCATCACGACACCTCATATATATACATTTGAAGCTTCAAAAACATGTTCTCACCCAAAGAACGTTTAAAACACAAATGTTTATTAACTAATGCAATTATTAACCTAAGCACATACTAAACAATCAAATTAACCACTAAGCACATATCAAATTACCCATAAAAATACAATGCAACCTACATTTATCAACATCCCCACACTTAAACTTTTTCTTGTCCTCAAGCAAAGATCAAATACAACCAATAAAATTTTATCACTTCATTTTTACAAAGATTAAAACATGTAATCCTTCAAACTTTGGCCAACTCAAATGTCAAGCTACTACACACATCATGATTAATTTTTATTACTGCACATAGGCAAACTCAACCCATGAAACAATCACTCAAAGATAAGTATAAATTTAAAATGGACTATCCTTACGAATTTCACTCATTTCTCTCAAGTGTTTGATGGTTATTGTTTTGCTCAAACTTCCAATAGGAAACCACGCTATCATAGGCTTGATAATACACCAATTCTCCTCCACAATGATTACACGCTAAGATATATCAAAAGAGCTTTGTTTCGGATTGTGATATGACTAGGGTTAAAGTGGGATAAACATGTTTTAGGGGTTTATCACAAGCATTTATAAACTACTAAGCGTATAAAAGGATGACAAAGATAAACTTCTAAGATGTATAATACTTCTCCGCACTTATTGAAGCTACTACTTGTTATTCCTTTTTCTTTATTTCTCTTTTTTTAATTTGATTTTGTTCTTTTCTCTTTTTTTCTCTTCCTTTTTTTAAGTAATAAAGAAATAATGAACAAAAAACAACAACTATATGCCCTGTGCTCTTAACTTGTGATTCCATACTCAAGTATCACTTAGCACTTTATTAACTTGTGATTGGGTAAGCTAATAGGGTTTATGGGTTTTAAAATTAGGTGATTTCAAGAAACAAAAAGTTAAAGGCTCAAAGGGGCTAGCAAGGGATAATAAAAGGGTTAGTCATTTAAGCCAAAAGTTAAAGTAAAAAGGCCTTAATCATTTCTATCTAGCATACATCCAGTATATTTAAACTGATTCAAAGCAAGTTATGAAGGTAATTACCTAAGGAAGTATCACACAAACAAGGAAATGAAATCACTATAGAATGGAGTCATAAAGGCTCAATTTCTTGCATAGGCTCAAATGAAAATCCATTATGTTTCTATACATTACCTCATTGCTTAAGTTTCAAGTTCTGAATAAACTTATGCGGCCAACTACTTTCATCACTCCATATGATTCACTCTCCACTCAAGTAGTATTTAACCTCATTCCAACTAGCATGATAGAATCTCATGGCAATGCATTCATCATAAAGATTCAAATGTAAGGAAAATGATACACCTAATACTAACAACCTAACGTGCATCTTAAATGACATGCAAAAATGCAAACATAAATGTAAAGACTACCTCTCCACACTTGAACAAAAGATTATCCTCGATGTGAAAAGGAGAACACCCAAAACCAATAAACAATACAATGAAAACAAAACACAAAACACGAGAAGAATAATAGAAGAGATTATAGGCAAGATGGGCTTATGGTGATGTTGTCGATGGAAGTCGCATGTCTTTCCTTTCATCCTTTGGTCCTCCAACAAGCTATGATGCACAACAAATCTTCAAGTAACCTTAAAACATATCATTGGTGTCCTAAACAATAAGAGAATGAAGGGCGAAATAAGTTAAACCAAACTAAATATTATCAAATCAAAATAAACCACACTAACAAAAAGACAAACAAATGAAAGACAAACATGTTAAGTTAAGGTCACACGAGTGAATGAAAAGAAAGAAAGTACTTCCCTTTCTTGTGAGAATGGCCCTCTAAAGTAAAACTTGCATCTATGCCCGTTAACCTTAAAAACTTCACCCTTTTCATTTTCTAACTCTAAAGCTCTATAAGGAAACACTTAAATAAGCTTGAACGGCCCACTCCATCTTAAATTGAGGTTTCTGGGAAATAACTGAAGTTATGAATTGAATAAAAGCACTAAGTCCCTACTTTTGAATTCCTTCTTCTTAATGTGGCCATCATGCCACATCTTAGCCCTTTCTTTGTACAACTTGGCATTTTCATATGCATAATATCTTAACTTTTTCAATTCATCAAGTTATAATAATCTCTTCTCTCCTACTAGCTTCCAATCCATGTTCAATTTTCTAATTGTCCATTTGGCTCTATGCTCCAATTCCAATGGTAAATTGCAAGCTTTTCCATACAAAATTTGATATGGTGTTATGCTTATGAGAGTTTTGAAAGTTGTCCTATAAGCCCACAACGCACCATCCAGCTTCAAAGCCCAATGTTTCCTTGAAGTGCTCATACCTTCTCCAAAATCTTTTTTAACTCTCTATTCACCACCTCCACTTGGCCACTTATTTGCGGATGGTAGAGGGTTGCCACTCTATAAGGAATATTATATCTTTTCAAAAGAGCCTCAGAGGGTTTGTTGCAAAAGTGGCTCCCTACATCACTTATGATAACTCTAGGCACTCTAAATCGAGTAAGGATCTTCTTGATGAATCGTTGCACTACCTTGCCATCATTTGCTGGAGTAGTTATTACTTCACCCACCTAGATACATAATCAACTCCAACCAATATATAAGAGTTACCTAAGGAAGATGGGAATGGTCCCATAAAATCCAAGCCCTACACATCGAATATATCTACCTCTAGGATGATTGAAAGTGGCATCTCATCTCTCTTCGAAATATTGTCCACTTTTTGGCACCTATCAAAATGTAATAAAAAATCTCGGGCATCCTTGAACAAATTTAGCCAGTATAATCCACCCTCTAAAATGCGAGAAACCGTGTTGTTCACTCCATAGTATCCAGTATAAACTGAACTATGACATTAAGTCAAAACTTCAGGCATTTGATTTTCAGGGACACACTTGTGAATCAAACTGTCAACATATAATTTATATGACACAGGTTCATCCCAAATATAATGAGAACACTAAGAATCACTTCCTTTGTTGACGCGAGATATTAGGGGGAAGAATACCACCTAAGACATAATTGGCAGTATCTATAAACCAAGGGGGAAAAAAAGGATTTTCTACCATCATTAAAGCCTCATTAGGAAAGCTCTCTTCAATTTCTTTTTCTTTTTCATTTTGTTCCCCTTCAAGTCTCGATAGGTGTATCATCTTATTATCCCATATTAAGGGTTAGCACCCTAGAATACAGTACATAAAGGATTGTTAAATAGTTAAAAAGTACATTTCATGTTCATGTATAATATGACATACACACACATATGTGAATATTAAATTTTGCATATTAAAATGATTATACATGTATTCATTAACAATTTTGGGGTATAATTGAGTTATAAATATGATTTTTGATATGAATTGTGGTTCATATGACTTGAAAATTGATTTGGAGTATATAAATACTGATTTTGGAATTTTGGTAAAATTTAGGAAATTTTCTGAAATTTGGGGTATTTTTGGACTAGGAAAAATGTCAAGTGGCAGGATAATTGATAAATGGTAATAGAAATAAGAGTCAAATGGCAACGAAAATTTTTGTAAATGATATTTAGATTTAATGACATATGTCATTGAAATTTGGAGACAATTGGGCTAGAAATTAGAGTTTACTGGAATAGTTAATGAAAGATCATGTTCTAAACCAATAGAAAATAGACATATGTCACTTGCCACACCATGCATAACTCACGAATCTTTGCTTTATTATGATCATGATCATGAAAGAATGTATATATATGTGTGTTGAAACATCGATGAGAAAAATGGATACACAAATGTCTTGTTTTTGCATATAAGATTAGTAACATTCCATAAGTTGTTGTAGAGATGAGTTTGAACTTGAAAGATCAATAAAATGGTGTAACAACAAGTGCAGAATTTCTGAATTGTAAATTGGATAATCATGTTATGTTTTCTTGGTTTATTACATGAATTTCTTTTATTGTTTTAGAGATACAAGTGTAGAATTTCTGAATTGTAAATTGGATAATCATGTTATGTTTTCTTAATTTATTACATGAATTTCTTTGATTGTTTTAGAGATGAACTAAAGTTAGTTTAAAGCTCATAAAAAGGAGTACTATGGTGTCATGAAATAAAATGAATTAAGGTGACAGTTAGGGACGAAATGAAGGTGAAAAAAAATGAAGTGGAACAAGTGCAAAAAATTTGACAGATAAATGGAGTTTTCATGTTCTGTTTTAATGCTTGGTTACATGAATTTTTGAGTGGTTGTTATAGGGATGAACTAGAATAATTTTGAGGTTAAAGAAAGGGCTAATGTGGTGTCTTGAAATTAGGTAAATTATAATGATAAGTTACAAGTGAAATGAAGGTAGAAATGATGATGAATGTGGATATTAACATGTTCTATTTTGGTGTGAAATAAAATGGATGTTTAGTAATTGAAATATAGGTGAAGTAGAGTAAATTAAATATAAAGAAAGTGATAGTATAATGTCTCAAAATGAGGAGAATTAGGACGATAGTTTATAGATAAAGGGAAGGTGACAATGGAGTAGAATGTGAGCTGAAAGATCAAAGAATGTATAAACATGGTTGATATTATGTTTATGTGATTATGATCAACAATATTGTATGATGTGTTTTGTGGATGTTTTGAGTTCTAATAGAGGTGAGAATGAAGAGAAATTGAAGTAGGATTGGTAAATATACATAATATGGGTTAGATATAGCTTAGGGGTTGGAAATTTAGAAATTTGACCCGTAAAGGTCCATTGGGCAGATATTCTCTAGAATTTTAGAGTTCAAGCTCCGTTTATGACCCTCTAGAGGGACATACATGTTGGCCAGTTGGACATTCTTGGGACAATTTTATAAATATGCAATTTTATTTATACAATAAAATCTCTCTTTGAGGTCTTCATAAAAGTTGTAGAACTCGAAGTCCTCTTCGAAACCATACTTAAATGACCTTAATCTGACACCAATAGTGAAAGTTATACCTAATGTCCCAAATCATGTACATATATAAATTTTTGGTAAGTCAGTGTTTTCCTATGATGTAATTAGGCTTAAACGAGATCTTAAATGAGCCTAATGGTTGATGAATGAGGTGATTAAAGTAATGAAAGTGTATTAGGTATTAAAGAATGATGTTAATTGATTATGAGATGCGTATTGGGGAAATGTACCTGAGATTTAATTGATTATAAGATGTGTATTAGGGAAACGTACCCAAGATTGTCATTAAACATGCATTGTACATAATCCATATATACATATGTGCATAAATGAGTACTTATATAATTGTGCAAAATTGTAATGTGTGTAAATGTATCTGTTGCATGATATAGAGGAGCAATTAAAGCAATCACATCTAGACGTTGACGGAATCTTCAAGGCAATAAGTTATCTGGAGCAAATTGTGAGTAACTTAAGATAGTCTCACATTGAATTATTGTTTGTTTACATTCCGTATTGAATTATTTTATGAATGTGATTGTGTTGATTCTAGACAATTGATTGTCTGAGGAGTTCTATATTCGAGACTTTATTGGAAGTGCTACTTGAATGTGAATATGACTGATTATCTATTCTCAACTTCAATGTTAGATGTCAGACTAAAAGTTCGATGACAAATGTGGAAAACAAAGAATGTGAATGTGACTGAATGAGTATAATCATTGAATATGCATGATGCATTTCATTACATGAATGCATGAAACATAAAAGAAGTTGTGACCGTAGTTGCCAGTAAAAAGAGTTTAAAGCTCAGACACTTGTAGTAAGAGCCTATAACTCGATTTGTATGATAGAGCCCAGTATCCACAACAAATATGGGACATAATGATAGAGCTTGGAATCCACAACGGATACGGGACAATGATAAGGCCATTCGGTCACAACAATGTATTAATTGAATTTGTGTTTCATAAACATTGCATATAATGAATTACATGATTTGCATGATTGAAATTGAAATGTGAAAATAAATTGAATGGGAAAAAAAAGGTGAACATATATGTACAAAGTGTCTTATGAAGATACATGAGAAATTAAATGTAGTGAATTATGTGTTATATGTATTAAAGTAATATGTGTGAACCATCGAGGATGGTTACTTAACTGAGTTCACAAAACTCATCAAAATTGTAATGTTGACTTTTCAAGTACGACAGTGTCGACTTAGTTGCTAATACCACATAAAAGGGATCTAGCACAACTTTTTGGTAGAAGACATGACTCAGAGATCGGTCAGTTAGGATATAGGGCTTTAGATAAATTTTTGTATATTTCCTTATGTATGTAGCATATTCTGTCGACAGAGATGTGAACTTTGATTATTTTTTAGAATGTACACATATGGATGTTAATGTAAAGCTACAATGTATATATTGGTTGTGAAATAAAATGAGGAATTTTTGGGTTTTAGAAATTGAGATATTTATTTTTTAATTTATGATGCCATGCAAGATATGAAGGGATATAATTAGCACACCATTTCTATCAAGCATGTGCACAAATGCCCAAAGAGCATATGTGTACTGCAGAGTGGGAGTGGGGTTTTACAATAGGTGATCTGCCACAACATTTTATGCTCATTTCTTCTCCTTAATCTCAATGTTGAATTCTTGAAGCAAAAGCAACCATCGAATCCTTCTTTGCAAAGAGAAAACTCAATGCTACATAATATGTAAAAATAATAACTTATGAGCCTAAAAGGTATAAAAGAAAATTTTCATATGTAAATACCAATGTAAGCAACTCCTTCTTTGGAATAGTTCAGTTGTGCTCTTATCAAGGTTTTGTTGGCATAGTAAATTGCATGTAACTTTTTCTCCCTCCGTTGTCCAATTACACAACCAATAGCATGGTCACTTGCATCATATATGATCTTGAAGGGAAGTGACCAATATGGTGATGTCAAAATAGGTGTTGTTGTAAGTGTCGTCTTTAACCTATTAAAAGCATCTAAACAATCATCATCAAACACAAAAGGCACATCTTTAACTAACAAGTTTGTTAATAGTCTAGCAATAAGAGAAAAGTCCTTGGAGAACCGTTTGTAGAACCCTACATGACCAAGGAATGCTCGGATGCCCTTGAAGTTGGTAGGAGGTTGAAGTTTTTCAATCACTTCAGTCTTAGCTCGATCTACCTCAATCCCCCTAAATGAGATCGTATGAACCAAAACTATTCCCTTTTGGACTATAAAATGATACTTCTCTCAATTCAAGACTAAATGAGACTCCTTGCATCTTTGTAATACTATATCTAAATTAAATAAGCAATAATCAAGGGAGTCTCCAAAAATAGAGAAGTTGTCTTTAAAGACCTTCATGAAGTCCTCATTCATATCTACAAAGATGGCCATCATACACCTTTTGTATGTGCCTGGTATACTGGATAGGTCAAAAAGGCATCCTCCTGTAAGCAAAATTCCTATAAAAACAGGTGAAAATAGTTTTCTCTTGGTCTTGTGGGTGTATGAATACCTAATTGTATCCTAAATATCTATCAAGAAAACAATAAAAAGTGTGGCCAGACAACCTCTCAATCATTTGGTCCACAAAAGGTAATGGAAAATGGTCTCCCTTGGTGGCCTAATTAAGCTTCCTATAGTCAATATACACTCTCCAACTTGTGATGGTTCTAGTAGAAATCTATTCACCTTTTCATTTTTCATCACTATCATGCCTACCTTCTTAAGCACACTTTGCACCAGACTCACCTACTCGCTATCTGAAATTGGGTATATAATACCTTCATTTAAAAGCTTCACCACTTCCTTCTTCATAACCTTGTATATTTGGATTAACCTTCTTTGCCTCTCCCCCACTGTCTTGCATCCTTCTTCAAGGTTAATCCTATTCATCATCATATCAGGGCTAATCCCCCTAATATCATAAATTTACCACCCCATGGCTCTCACACTCTTCTTAATGGTCTCTACCACTTTCTCTTCTTGCTCAACATCCAATTGGTTTGAAATTATGATGGGTATGGTGTGATCCTTGCCTAAAATGTGTATCTTATGTGAGAAGGTAAGGTTTTAGTTTTACAATGGGAGGCTTTACTATAGCACCCCACTTCCATCGAATAGGTGCCTGTACATCCTGAGGGCATCCAAGCACGTGCCCCGTGGAAGTAATGCGCTAGAGCAATCACATAATTTATTATGGCCTCATCATTTAAAAACACAAATATTAGCAATCTAAAAACTCAATTCCTCATTTCATTGATAAAACACAATCTACATTGTAGCATTACATACATCATCCAAAAATATAAAGTATGGAAGCTTATCAGAGTTTAAAGCTCCATTTACAAAAATTATGCGACATGAATGAGGAACTAGACAAAACTCTATCTAACTCTTTAGTCTCAACTGACCGATCTTTAAGCCATTTCTTCTATCAAAAAACACAAGAACTATTCTTCTTATATAGTCTCTTAGACATTAAGTCTCCTCTCGCGTACCTAAAAAGTCACGTTGCAATTTTAATAACTTTTACGAACTCAGTGAACTAACCATCCTCGATGACTCACCCATATCATATAACACAAGCAATTCATATTCCAAAAATTTACAGACAATTCATGTCATCATATAATGCACATCATTTCACCAATTATCATATATCATTTTTGTGCACTTAGTTTACATTTTCATTCAGAACAATTCAAACCACTCATTGCGATCATTTATAACATATATATCAATTATATATGCAATGCACATGTAACTCACATTCAATTATTATGTTATTGTGACCAAGTGTCTTTTTAACTGTCTCATATCTATTGTGGATACCGGGCTCATTAATAACTGTCTCATATCCGTTGGAGATACCGGAATCATTTATATAGTGAGCCAAAGGCTCTTACCACATTTTGAGCTTTAAGCTCTTTTTCGCTGGCAACTCCGGTCACAACTGCCTTTATCTTATCATGCATATCATTTAATGAAATGCATCACAACACATATTTTCATTCAGTCACTTTATTTCAGTATGTAGATTCACTTTTACATATCATCGGACCTAAGTCCAACATTCAACGCCTATGTTGAGTACACTTATTTTGTGTTTGTAAACGTTGATGATAAGATGACATCGTTTGGATTAAAACCAAACGATGTTGTTTTATTTTATGAACATTTCGACATTTACTAGTGGAAATGGGGTTCCGTCAGTAATTCACTAACGGAAATGTGATATTGTCGGTATTTAAGTTGCAAATTTCCCGCGCCAACTCTTATAGTGTAGTTTTGCGACGGAACTTCATTTCCGTCAGTAATTCACTAACTCTTACAGTGTAATTTTGCGACGGAAATGTGATACCGTCGATATTCAAGTTGCAAATTTCTTGCATTAACTCTTACCGTATAATTTTGAGACGGAACTTCATTTCCGTCGGTAATTCACCAACTGAATTATCGATGAAAATGTGATATCGTCGGTATTCAAGTTGCAACTTTCCCGCGTCAGCTCTTATCATGTAATTTTGCGACAGAACTTCCCATTCCGTCACTATTATACGTTGAAAACTCACGGGTATATTTCTCTTCACGTTTACCGATAAATTTTTAGTCTGTCGGTAAATCTGTCAAATTTACCAACGGAAAGTCAATTTTTATCACTAATTTACAGCAAAATTTATTCCACCGGTAATTTTCCATCGGTAATGTGTTATTTTCTTGTAGTGTATGTGTGTATGTGTGTACGAGTAAGTTAAGAATAACCATTATACATATAAATAAATGGTTGTGGTCCCTAAGAAAACATTAGGGTTTATTTTATAATATCCTATTGTTATACAAAGGTAGACAACCAATATATTTCCTTTGGAAGGCCTTGGTATGTGTTCATATTATGAACTTTATATTGAATCTATCAAGCTGCAGATGTTTGCAAATCAAAACCTCCTAATGAAACAAACTTGTTGTCCTGGAATAAGCTACTATCAGAGCAAACAAAGCATTAAAATAAGGGAGGTGAAAGTTAAAAAAAAGATATAGAACCAAAAAGACTGAAGAACACTTGGGAGGTGATTAAGCACGCAAACTTGATGTGCTGATTGAACTATATAGGTCCAAGTTCTCAAAGCCGAGTTCTGACAAGCCTGTGGTAGCATACAAGTTACTAAAAAACTTTAAGGGACGGTTTGAATCCTAACCCGTATTCACTTAGCTTTGAAACAAAGTTAAATAAATATTTTGTAGTAGGAAGTTGTAGACGCAAGATACATTAATTCCGTATGTTTTCTACGACCTAAAATTTTGACAAATGTGAGGTATATGTTATCCTTAATCGACCCGTTTAGTAGAGAATGCATGATTCCATTCTACATTTTCCTCTTTTTGTATATTTTTAACATTTTTAATGGTTTTAATGTTTATCATTTAATTTTAGGATGTGGCTTCAAAATAGTTATTATGTATAAAATACATTTTATGTTAATTTTATTAAACTGAGTTATTAAATTAAAATTAAAAATTTTCAATTTTGATTATAATAGGAAATTAATTTTTAGTAAAGACTAATTTATTATAACTAAACATAGTTTTACGCTGGTTAACTATTAATTTATTTTTCAAACTTTCCTTATTTGTTTGTCATAAAAAGTAAATATGAACATATATATTTAATTTAGGCATAATAAACAAATAGAACAAAATATGAATATAAATATTGAGGGTCCGACCTTATTTATAGTTTTCTAATATAGGTATATAATTTTAATTTATTTTTATGATACATAACAATATTTTTCTATTTGTATTTTTAAAAATATATTTTTTATTAAATAAAATTATTTAATATTAACTATTAATACAAATTAGAATTAATAAATTTTAATTATTTATTTTCTAATATTAAAATTTTCAGGAAAAACTTCACGTGAATTGTAATTTCTAAAATATAAATTTCATAATAAAAGATTAAATATTAACTATATAAAGTGTAAAAAATATTTGAAATGATATTCAATATAATTTAATACTGACACTACATTAAACAAAATTGGAACAAATTTTGGGAATGTATTAGTGTGCTAGGGTCAGCACATAATGGAGAAAGACTAAACGGCAACGGTTTTGGACGCCATTTTAGAATCAATTCAAGTAGATGCTCTGGGCTGTTTAAGTTGTTGATTATGGAGTTGTAGAACAACTCTTCCTACTTTTCCCAGTGCATATGCAGCCTGCTACTTGAAACAGAGATTGCTTCCATGTTGAAGTTGTGTGTTGGTTATTTGATTTCCAAGGTGATATGTTAAGCATATATGACGAAAAGGGCTTAATCTAAGCTTACTTGCCTATCACTTCACGTCGAGCACCGGAGACGTTAGCCGTTAGCCCCATAAATTCCAAACATTGATGCTGTGATTAACAGTACTGTGCATTTAAGGACAACCAAATTGCTTTGGGCTTACTTTTCATAGTATGAACGTTACGAAGTCCATCTTCTATCAATAGTTGTCATGTGAAAATTACAATAGTAATTAAGTAATTATATGTGATAGCTCAACCACGACAGTGACGTTTGATAAGAAAAAGCTGGAAAAGAGACATAACAATGCTAAGAGCACATCTGTTTTCGGTTTTTCCTTTGTAGTTGTAATGTTGTTGTGCGAATTCCACAACTTCACTGGTCTTTCTCTACATTGTCTCTATCTTATTTTAGTCGTCATTCGATGAATCAAGATAGACCAACTTCAGAGCCATATCTCACACCATGCCTAAAGTTTGGAGTTTGGACTCGTCCCTAAATATCACTTTTTAATTGCGGAGTCTCGCACGGGTATTTACTATTTACCGTCTATCATGGTTGGTGGGTCACAACGAGTGTCCATCTTTTTCTAAAAGCTCTTGTTGCCATACATGGACCAAGGTCGTAATTTTACTAGTAAACTAACAGAATCCTATGTAATATCACGTACGTCTTTGCCCAAGCCACACGCAAACTTCTTTTGCTCGCCATTGGTTATGGTGCCCATAAATTAACCACCATATTAATGCTGTCAATACCTACTGAAACATGAACTTGTTTTTATTTTATCTATTAGGGTTTTTTTTAATGAAAGTTAGGACACAATAAGATGTATTGACATGTTTTTGAGCGGTAACAGTTTGGAGTCATGAGAATTGCATCATTATATACACGCCAATAGTCTATACATGCAGTACAAGCATGAATTTGCAAACACATATCTTGTGTGATTTGACCCCATTTGATAAGAAAAGTATATCTTTACATGACCTTAACTTCACGTCATGTAGACTGGTATGAATATAGAACAGTTATATCAAGGAAATTCAATCTCATTTAAGTAAATTAACTATTCTGTTCTATGGTTCTCTCTCTAAAGCACAGCTAACGCCCCAATAACATCATTCTACAATTATTGTGCTCTGCTTATAATCAAAGCTTTAATTCTAAAATAATGCCTGGATAATTTCAAATACTATGTAAATGGATAGTTTTTTTCTTTCAACATGTATACTGAACAAACGTTAGTGTTATGTTTTGTTCGGTCAGCAACTTTTTATCAAAACTGCTGAACTGAACATTGTGTTATGCATAGAATCCATAACTTTACCATCTCATAACTCTTTTTCTTTTCTCATTCTCAGTTTATTTACCTGCAACTGCAAATAGTCACATAGGCCAACTGTGAACGCTTCATGACAAATAAACCTTTGTCTTACCTTCATGAGGGATCCACTCTATAGCTACCTTTGATTCTCTTTCTTCCCACATGTTTCATCTTTTCTTTTCCTCACTTCCTTAAACCTCTTTTACTTTGTCACTCTCTCTCTCAAAACAAAAGAAAAAATGGAAGCTAGCTCAGTTACCAAGTGGCTTGCTCTCTGTACAGTGTTACTATGTTTACGTCTCCAGTTGGCAAAGTGTGGTGTTACCTATGACAGGAAAGCTCTGATCATTAATGGGCAGAGCAGAATTCTCTTCTCTGGCTCCATTCATTATCCCAGAAGCACTCCTGAGGTTAACTCTTTCTCTTTTTGTTTTCATGAAATGTTATCAGCAATGTAAGGTTTGAGTGCATTTAGTAACATTTCATTATTCATTAATTACCACCATTTTCATTTTCTATATAAAAAAAAAGGTTTCAGTGCATTTATGGCCATGCGACCATGTTTATGCCATGTAGCTACAAAATGCAGATGTGGGAAGGCCTTATACAGAAAGCTAAAGATGGTGGTTTGGATGCCATTGACACTTATGTTTTTTGGAACCTCCACGAACCTTCTCCAGGAAATGTAACTTGCTTTATCTCTTTGCTTACTTCACTGTTCACCTTTGTTTAATCCTGTCGTGATTCACTGTTTTCTTCACAACTAATTTAGTTTTCTGTTCGTGAATGATCGTTTAGTATAATTTTGAGGGGAGAAATGATTTGGTTCGGTTCATTAAGCTGGCTCACAGAGCAGGACTTTATGTGCACCTTCGCATTGGCCCTTATATATGTGGAGAGTGGAACTTTGGGTAATGAAGCAAACTCATTGTTGAGATTTTCAGTAGTTTTACTTTTGTGCTCTTCAAATTATCTTTTCCTAAACAATGTTTTATTTTTCTTCATTTGTTAGAGGGTTTCCAGTATGGTTGAAGTATGTTCCTGGCATAAGCTTCAGGACAGATAATGAACCTTTCAAGGTCTCGCACTGCTTACCTCTTCCTATGTGTGTCTGTGTGTTTGGAGGGTGTATTTCACAATGCTGAATTAATAAAAGACTAGAAATTGGTTAAGTAATTATATCTCCAATGAGTATTATCTCTTTGAAATTCTTTAACAATGAGCAACTTGACCACTTTTTTATGTGGATTTGTTCTTAGTATCTTACAGTCTCGATATTTATTGCAGCTTGCTATGCAAAAATTCACTAATCGAATAGTCCAAATGATGAAGAATGAAAATATGTTTGCATCTCAAGGCGGGCCTATCATCCTCTCCCAGGTGTGCTTTCTGCTTGCAATAAATTTATTCTGCTCATTGATTTCACTCAGATCAATGACTTCACAGAAGTGCGTCAGAATTGCAAAACTCAATGGCCTTCATTGCTTGCTAAACTTCTGTTGGATGCACTATGTTTGTTTTCATGATTTGTTTCCGTTCCATTGTGCAGATTGAGAATGAGTATGAGCCTGAAAGCAAGGCATTCGGTGCTGCAGGTCGCGCATATATGACTTGGGCTGCTAATATGGCTGAATCAATGAAGACTGGAGTTCCATGGGTTATGTGCAAGGAATCTGATGCACCAGACCCTGTGGTAAATAAACTAACACTTCTTTTCTTTAAGCTATTTACATCTGATACATATTCTTTTCCTTTCTCTTAATATTTTCCTTCCTTGCTCTTACTCTTTTATCTTCTTGCCTTGGGAACGTCGGAGAGCTGTTTAGGTGCAGGCATAGATATTAAGCAGTTAGTACCCATCAAACTACTTTTATCAGTGAGTGGAAAAGAATGAACTATAGGATTTTATAATTAGATTAAGCCGAACATTAGTTTGACTACAAGGAAATGAATATCTGAATCATGCCTGTGTTTCATTTGATAGATCAACACTTGCAATGGTTTTTACTGTGACTACTTCTCCCCAAATAAACCCCACAAACCTACAATATGGACTGAAGCTTGGAGTGGCTGGTGAGCTTGCATCTCCTATCACTTAGTCACCAGTTTCCCTAGGAATTTAGTTGACTTGCAACTTCTTTCGATAGGTTCACAGACTTTGGAAGTCCAATTTACCAACGCCCCGTTGAGGATTTAGCATTTGCAGTTGCTCGGTTCATTCAGAAGGGAGGCTCTTTTGTCAACTATTACATGGTAAGTTTACAAAACTGCATTAAATTTGGTGCAGCTCTTAATTCATTGTAGTAAATTTGTTCCCAATACTCATTTTACGTACCACAAGAAGGAAATGTTAACTGTTTCAGTAGCTACTTTTGTCTCTAATTATCAAAGATAAGAAAGGCAATCACAACTTGCTTTATTCTGTCCTTGAATTTGAAGGAAACACGAGTATCTGAGCTTTACACCAGACACAAGTTTAGGTCCTCGCGGGAACTCTACAACCTATCACTTAGTTTCTGCAGGACTTATTCCAGTAATATCACTTATTCATTGAGGGCTTCTGTTTCAGTTACCTGAAAAAAAAAAAAAAAACAGAAGAAAGAGGTTATTAAAAACTAGTTGCATGGATGGGGTATCTTGTCCTTGTGGACATCACATGTGGAATGGGGCAGTCATTTGCAAAGAGAGTTCAAGTATACAAGCCAATCTGATTCCTTTATTGTTCTTTATAGTATCATGGAGGAACCAACTTTGGAAGAACGTCTGGAGGCCCTTTCATTACTACCAGCTACGACTATGATTCCCCCATTGATGAATATGGTGACTAGTCTAAACAAAATTTCAAAGTTAAACTAGTGTCTTTACTGGATTTCTAACTAATAACGGTTTTGTCCTCCTTTGATAGGTCTGATTAGGCAACCCAAGTATGGTCATTTAAAGGATCTTCATAACGCTATTAAGTTATGTGAAAAAGCACTGCTCAATGCTGATCCTATTGTCACGCCTTTGGGAAATTACGAGCAGGTATAATTTCTAATCCCAATGAAGGCCAGAGGGACTTATTGAGTATTGTTGCAGAATCACAACTTAAAAGCACCTTTATACTGAAATAATTTTAGATAATAGACAGTTCCATTGAGGCCAATGATAAAATCATTACTAGCTGTCTGAAGACATCTTTCCTAAAGGATTCTTTACATTCAAACAAATCGTTAGAAGGACTTGAACTTAATTTGTGTTTTCCAGGCGCATGTATTTTCTTCAGATTCAGGTGACTGTGCTGCTTTTCTATCTAATTACAATCATGGATCGACTACAAGGGTGAGATTCAACAACATTCTCTACAGTCTGCCTCCTTGGTCCATCAGTATCCTTCCTGATTGCAAAAATGTTGTTTTCAACACTGCCCAAGTAAGTGATTTGAACTTAAACAAATATTTGACAATCTCCAATATAACAAATAAGAAACATAAAATGTGTCAATCTCACAATTTTTGCAGGTAAAACGGAAGACTTCTCAAGTGCAAATGCTGCCCACTGATAACCAAATTCTCTCGTGGGAGACCTTTAATGAAGACATATTATCAGCTGATGATGACCACATGATGACTACTGCTGGCCTCTTGGAGCAGTTGAATATCACCAGAGATACAAGTGACTATTTATGGTACACAACCAGGTGAGTTCCCGTCAATTTGCTCCACCTTAAGTTCTATTTGTTGATCATAATGAATAGATAAATTATATATACTGTTATTGTATTTCTACGATTGTACGGTGATCCCAGCATCGAGATAAGTCCGTCAGAATCATTTCTATATGGAGATAAACTTCCCACTCTCTCGGTGCAATCAGCTGGCCATGCAATGCATGTCTTCATAAACGAACAGCTTTCAGGTACATCTTTCAACTCCAACATACACCAGGTACAAGTAGTTTAGGGGAAGTGCAAACGCAAAGAACAAATTAAAGGAAGAAAAAACAACAAAGGATATGAAGAGTAAACCGTGTCTCATTTTGATAAGAATGTGTGGTTTTGTGCTCCTATAATGCAGGATTCGCATATGGCACTCGAACAAACAGGAAATTCACTTTTACAGGAAACGTGAAGCTGCATGCTGGAAGAAATAGAATCTCACTACTCAGTGTAGCTGTTGGATTGCCTGTAATTTCTCCATTCCCTACCAAGTTCATACATGAATTCTGATCTTTGTACTAATTTAGCCAGTTTGTATATTAAAAGAATTATCAAATAACTGGATAGAACCTTGCTGTCCTGTTTTTGGATTATCATCATACCCTGACTTGTAAGAGACTGAAATTTGGTTTTTCCCGCCTTCTTTTTTTTCCCTATTGTCTGCCAATCTTCTTGTCCGTCTCTAATTTCACGCTGTCAATGGCTGAAGAACAATGGTCCCCATTTTGAGGCATGGAACACTGGAATACTTGGACCAATCGTTCTCCATGGTCTAGACCAAGGGGGCATGGACTTAACTTGGCAGAAATGGTCCTACAAGGTACAAATACGCCGGTCTCTTTGATATCTTCATTCCCAGTTGTGATTCTTCTTCTTTCTTAAATCTTTGTCCGTAGTAAATTTTCTTTATTCCATGATTTCCAATGCATACATTCTTCTTTGTATAGGTTGGTCTTAAGGGAGAAGAAATGAATCTAGGATCTCCCGACTCAGTATCGTCAGTTGCTTGGATTCAGGAGTCCGTTGTAGGCGGCAAACAGCAACCTTTGACCTGGTTCAGGGTAAGCCAAAGAAAACATGTCTATAATGTTCCACAGAATATCCAAGATTGGATAATCCTCTGTTCTGATTGAACTTGCAGGGATATTTCGATGCACCCAAGGGAGATGACCCCTTGGCTTTGAGAATGAGTGGCATGGTGAAGGGTCAAATATGGATCAATGGGCAGGGTATTGGAAGATATTGGATCGTCCCTGCCAGTGGAAATTGCACTGCCAGTGGTTGCAATTATGCAGGCACATACAGGCCGCATACATGCGAACTTGGTTGTGGCAGCCCAACTCAAAAGTGGTAAAAACTTTACCATAATCAACTAGTCATGAGTCTAAATTTGAACATATTACATGGGCAAATTCTAACTTGGTTTTGACATTTGGACATTTGCAGGTACCATGTACCAAGGTCATGGTTGAAACCAACTCAAAACTTACTGGTAGTGTTTGAAGAAATTGGAGGTGATGCATCAAAGATTTCTCTTGTAAAACGATTGGTGACGAATAGATAAAATATTTGTTCTTTTCCAGTAGTACCACATGAAAAAGACATTGCCCAAAGAACAGCGATGCTGCTCTCTCTCTTCATTTTCTAAAGATAAGGTAATGGAAAAGTAAGAAATTCTTCTTCCTGGTATACCGAACTCTTACCTTTTAAAACTAAAGCATTGCCAAAGAAGTAACGAAACTTTTTGCAACAAAAGCAATGCTACAATCTAATACTAAACTTAGGTACTCCAAATAAATCTTAAAAGAAGATTGGAATTCTCTATTCCATATCGCCTAATTTGACATGTAATGCCCAAATGCTCAGAGTATGCCAAATGGTTCAAAGGAATGAATACTAAAATACATCATCCCACATGCAAATAAACAAACATATCATTTAGTGGCGAAGCTAGCGAGGGACAAGCCCCCGCGCCAGCCCCGGCTTCCGCCACCGCTAGCCCGCCACCACCAGCCGCCGCCGCCACCATCAGTGGACTTGCTTAGTACTTGGGGATGGTTAAGTCGCCGCCTATTCTCACCAAAAACATCTCTTCTTCGATTATTTACGTTGCCGCCGACTTGTCTTCTCAAGTGAGTAGCTAAGCCGAAAGATTCCGCAAAATGCATTTTTGGGTCTTTGGGTTTCCAAATGAATTCCCCTAAAATAGGCGTCAGGTATCAAATTTGTTTTCCTGAGAAATTTGACTTTGGTGTGTTGAGAAATTTTATGAAATGAGATTAGTCAAAGGTTTGTTGGTATTTCAAATTGGAATGTTTTAGGTGATCTGTTGGTATTATATTTACATTTAAAACAACACAAACACAAGTTTGATTCTTCTATGACGCGTTGATTATCTCACTTTCGGTGTTGAGGACTGTCTTTGCAATTTTTTTCTTTTTTTCTAAAGATATCCTTTCAAAATTTTTGTTTGGTTCGACATGAGCATTCTGCGTTAGAATGAGTTGCAGCGAAAACCTTAGATCAGAGTTCTTGGTCCTTCCAGTTGTAATTGATCTGCTGTTGAGATAGACATTATATAGATATGCTTTCTTATTCCTTTGAATTCAATATTGAAATTTATAACATACAGAGGTTTCATATGTGTGATTTTATAGGCTGCTATTGATGTTGAGGCATATGCATAAATACGTGTTCTCCAAAGGTTGGGAGTGATTTTGTGCTAATTATAACATACGGAGGTTTCATATGTGCATTCTTTTTTCAGATGATTGTGCTTCCAGTTTCAGAAACATATGATTTGGTGAGAACAGCACAGATGGGTGGATATGGGCTCATAGTTCTGGGACCAACGTTACATTTCTGGTTCAATTTTGTGTCAAAATGCTTCCGCAGAAAGATCTGACCACTACATTCAAGAAAATGGCAATGGGACAGACTATCTTTGGCCATGCCATGGCTGTTTTTTTTTTCTCCTTAAATGCCTTTCTTCAGGGTAAGCTAAAATTTCCTTTCAAATTAAGTATTTTTGTCCTAAATTTCCAATGTAATCTGCAGTGCAGCATTATTGGAAAACCAATATGGTGCATTTTGGCATATTTGCTTGAAACAAATCAGAGAAACTTGAAGATAATCAACAAATTCTGTAAAACTTTCCAAGATTATGCCTAATTGGTCCTTCTGTAAATAAATTAAATTGAAACTGACTTGGGCGCGACAATAGAATAATCATCTCCATGACTGATCTTCCAAACTTTCCAATCACTACTTGCGCAGCTTCCCACTGTATATGGTATGTAAGTGCGACATTTCTTAGGTTAACAGGTAAGGTTGGATAAAGTTTCCTTTGAATTAATTTTGAATTTGCCAGATGTTTTCGCCGTCAGTCCATCGCTGTCCAATTAGCCCCGGCTCCAAGACATTCTTGGCTCCGCCACTGATATCATTGGCATCAAACTAAGACGAAAACTACTCTCCCCTCATTTCTCGCTCCAGAGCTACACTCCCATTTTCAGCTACTTGCAATCCGTCTTTCTCCACTAACCGACGTTCACTGTAACCACACTTAGCTTTCTAATCACACGCTTCATCAAAGCTCTTAGTAAGAAACTGCACTTTGTGAATAGGGATGTCAATTTCGACCCGGCCCGGCTTGTGGTCAACAGATTTAGCCCGGTCAAACCGGCCCGTGGGTCAGGCCACGGGCCAGGTGGGTATGGCCCGTGAAACGGGGGGCTACTACTTTATTAATTTAATAATTTTTATATATTAACTTAAGTAAATTAAAATTTTTAATTAATTTAATTCATAATTTTAAGTATAACTATTTACTTATTAACTTTATAAATTTCTAATTAAATGAATTAAATGTCCTAATTAACCATATCATTACATACATCTCAATAACTTTATTATATCTTGATTAATCACCTATATGTTGCTATAATTAATTATTAATTCTATCTTATAATAATTAATAAATAATTTAAGTAAATCAAAATTTTGTAATTAATGTAAAAGATAATAGATTAACTACAACTATTAACTTATTAACTTTTCATATAAATTTCTAATTAAATGTCCTAATTAATCATACCATTACATACATTCAATACCTTTATTATATCATAATTGATCACTTATATGTTGCTATAATTAATTATCAATTATATCTTATAATAACTAATAAATAACTTAAGTAAATAAAAATTTTGTAATTAATGTAATAAGTAATTTTAACTACAATTATTAACTTATTAACTTATTAAATTTTCATATCAATTTCTAATTAAATATCCTAATTAATTATATCATTACATATATCCAATAACTTTATTATATCATAATTAAGCACTTATACGTTGCTATAATAAATTATCAATTTTATCTTATAATAACTAATAAATAACTTAAGTAAATTAAAAATTTGTAATTAATGTAATTCATAATTTTAAATACAACTATTAACTTATTAACTTTTATAAATTTCTAATTAATTGAATTAAATGTCCTAATCAATCATGTCATTACATACATCTCAATAACTTTATTATATCATAATTAATCACTTATACGTTGTTATAGTTAATTATCAATTTTATCTTATAATAATTAATAAATAACTTGAGTAAATTAAAAATTTGTAATTAATGTAATTCATAACTACAACTATTAACTTATTAACTTATTAACTTTTCATATAACTTTTTAATTAAATGTCCTGATTAATCATACAATTACATACATCTCAATAACTTTATTATATCATAATTAATCACTTATATGTTGCTATAATTAATTATAAATTCTATCTTATAATTACTAATAAATGACTTAAGTAAATTAAAAATTTGTAATCAATGTAATTCATAATTTTAACTACAACTATTAACTTGTTAACTTTCCATATAAATTTCTAATTAAATGTCTTAATTAATCATACCATTACATACATCTCAATAACTTTATTATATCATAATTAATCACTTATATGT
>JAOSBN010000179.1:44978768-45007167 GCA_027563595.1 Erythroxylum suave
TGAAAAGTTAATAAGTTAATAGTTATAGTTAAAATTATGAATTACATTAATTACAAATGTTTAATTTACTTAAGTTAACTATTAAGTTAATATATAAAAAATTATTACAAGTTAATAAGGTGGTGGGCGGGTCGCGATCTGGGTCGGTCCATGGCCAACCCGTGAGCCGATTTGAGCTGACCAAACCTATTGACCACGGGCTGGACCAGGCCAGAATTAACATCTGTAATTGTAGCTACGAAAGCGACGAAAGAAGCTATGTGGATCAAGAAGTTCGTTATAGAACTTGGAGTAGTTCGGAGCATAGTAGACTCACTATTGTTGTACTGCGACAATAATGAGACCATTGCTCAAGCTAAGGAACCAAGGTCTAATCAAAGGTCTAAGCACGTACTCAGGAAATAACACCTAATCAAAGAGATAATTGATAGAGGTGATGTGAAGATAGAGTGAGTGCCCATAGATATGAACATTGTTGTTCCTTTGACTAAACCACTTTCTCAAATAAAATTTGATTATAGCATACTCACCTATGGTATTAGATACAAAGGTGATTGACTTTAGTGCAAGTGGGAGACTGTTAGAGTAGTGCTCTAAAGGCAATCACATTTAGTACTTTTAAACAAACTTTATTTTGATTAATAAAGTGAAAGACAATTATCATTAATTTGATATTCATTTATATATAAATTGATGTCGATCTTAAATCAAATTAATGAAGTCCATGACACAAAACATAGTATGAAGAAAATCATCATGTGATCATGTTAATGAGATTCCTATCATGTGCAATTATGTTAATATCTAAATAATCCCTAGTAATAGGATTAATAAAACAGGACATTATTATTCAGATAGAGTAGCACATGTTATACTCCTTGAATTTGTTCAAGCAGTGGATCTCACAAACTGTAAACATGATATGTTTAGAGTTAACATGCAGATGCTTACTAAGAGGAGTATGTGCATCGGAAGACCTATTATGAGATTATCATATGTATGATCTATCAAATGTCAATGAATAATCTCATCATAGCAATGGTACAAAGTCCTTTAGACTTGAGATACTCAAGGATATCTTAGATACTAATCTTGTGATTTGAAATCATTCCTTGTTATCTTAAGATGAGGTCGGTGATTGTGTACAGTTATTGGTATTCGAAGGTAATTGGGTAACCAATAAAGAATTCACCACCCCTAATAGAAGGAGATGATACCTACGACCTCTTATCGGTGTCATTACTTAGGAGTCTTTAGCCAAAGCAATTATGTGTCATGAAAAGAGTCTTAAATGACACATAGAGTAATGAAATCCCAAGACAAGAACTAAAATTACTTGAATTATATGTGACGTAGTCAGTCTAGTGAGAGTTGACACATAGCTCATACTTCGAACCAAGTGGGGTATAGTATAGTGAAAAGATGAATTACAAGGTTATTGTCTATGGAAAAGTTTGTAAGTCAGAGAATTAACTACCAAATAGTTCGTGCGCTAATCCACTTACATTCCTGTAAATTGGCATAATAAAACCTTTCATGATTTCCTTGAATTAAGAGATAATTCAAGTGCCTAAAGTAATTGAGAACCTAAGGGTCACACGCATAAAAGATCGGATGAAAAATATAGTGTTTATGACTAGTAATAAGTTGGTCACGATCGTTACTGAAGGTAAGGCTAGTTTTTAAGTAGGCCACGATAAAATACTACCCTTATGATTAGACCATTTTCCAGAGATTTGATAAAGACAGGTGCATTAGCGATTAATACGTTGTAATTGGATAAGTTATTACTAATATGATAGAACAAAAGATCAAAGAAACAAAGAATAATACACCAAAATGCAAGTGTTGCACCAAACGCCAGTGGTTCTTTCTTATCAACGAAAAGACTCGAAAATAACAAAAATGAACCAATTCATATATTGACATTGGAATTAGAGGAATTAAAAAATAGTTCGGAATAGCCCTTAATAATTTTTTACTAGTTCTTACACACTCAAGTGTGAGAGAAAGGATTTTAGAAGAATTCTAGAGATAGAGAGAAGAGGTTTTGAGTTATCTTCATGTAAGTTATGCAATTGATGCATAAATCTAGTTGCATGCAAGATAATCTTGATATATCTCTTTATTTGAACATCTACTTGAACTCATCAAGTTTGGTGTTTAAGCACCCTCACACATTGTTCTTCTTCATTTTTTTGTGTTCTTAGGTGATCAAAGAAGAGTTTAGTATTTGCAACAACTCAAACAAGGGGAAAAATCAAGAAAGGAGGAGAAATTTAAAGATACAATAGTTTAAATTTTCATGTTCTTAACAATCTTATACATGCATGTGTGATTCTGGCTTTCTGAGGTTGTCATGGTGTCAAAATTTAGATTCCGACACTTCCACTGCATTCTCATGCATGTGATGCATGTACAAATGGCCAAACCCAACAGCAATAAACCAAAGAAAGTACTAAACGTAAGCAAGGTGTCACAAAAGTGTCAAAAGCATAAATGTAAGAAATGTGGTGCTTTTGAACGCAATAGTAGAAAGCGTAATATAACAAGACCTAATGAATAACTTGTCAAAGTAAATAACTACTATTTTTTATCTTTTCTGTCTAATTACTAATCTTATTGTTATACATATTATTTATAAATTGAGATAACTTCAATAATAGGGATAATAATAAAAGAAATATCATAAGTACAAACATATTATTTTATCTTACAAAAAAATGATTATACGAAATATGCAACTCATTTGACCTAAATTTTATTGAGCATTCAAAGTAACATATTCGTCACTAATGAACTTCAAGGTAGTCAATAAAGCATTAAATTGAGTTTAACATGTACTTGTATATATGCTCACTATTAAACTTATATGCATGTTGATTAATAGGTTAGTTCATAAGTTACTAGTTTTACAAATATGACTAAAAGGATATATAAACATATCTATCTAAGATATTTCAAATTGTTATTTAAACCAAGAGGTCTTAAGTTTAAAAGTAAATCTAGCATCACTTCAAGATAAGAATAACTAAAAGAAGAGCAATAATTAGGACCAATGCCCAACAAGTTGACAAACCAGACAATTAGTATATTATATAATTGGTATATCAATGTGATTGGTATATTATTGTATTATGTAAATCAATTTAATAAACAAGTTTGTTTTCTATTGTTACAATTGATGTTTTCCTAGAATCTATGCATTATATTTGGTGTACTTTGCAATTATATTTTATATCTAACTGAACGAGCAAGTTCATTTGTAAGCTAGTTGAATTAACAAGTTTATTTAATAAACCAACTTAATGAAAAGGTTATTTCGTGAACTAACTAAATTAACAAGTTTAATTTGTAAACTAACTGAATAAATTCTCTCAATGATTAAGCAATTCTATAGAATTACTGATAATAATAGATAAACTTTTATTCAATAATAAAAAAAGCATAAGCATATTATACTATTTATACTCAAATTTTACAACCATATTGAGGATGAACAATAAAATAAAACTAAAGTAAATCCTACAATTTTGTTAAATAACATACCTCAACTTTTTCTTGTTTCATAATTTTTTATTGCTCTTCATGTCCTTTGTTTTATGTAAGCTTCTCCTTATTTCAACCTCCTCCTTTAGTACAAATATATCTTTCCTTAACTTTTGAATTATACAGATAGCTCATTCAAAAAGTTGCTTATCACACCATTGAAAAAATTTACAATTACAAACTAGATCATTGGGACATATTAAAAATATTATGATTGAATCATTATCACTCCATGAAAAAAAACTTATTTATATTATTGTAATTATAACTGCCAAGCATTGATAATTCTATCTGTAAGGTTATAAAAAGAGTTCCATAATCAAGCACTTATGACATGATCCAGCATATCATATTCAACTATTAAAAAAAATACTCCACAAGCAAAGGAAGGGAACCTGTACGCTAACAAGACAAGAAAAGAAATTGTGCAAACCTAACATTTACATAAATATAATTAAAAAAATTCATGTTTAATCAACAACGTGATTATTTCAACAAGGACAATTAATAATTCCATCTAAAATGTAGAACTATTTTACATATTAGAGTGCAAAAGAAAAAGTAAGAGAGTTAAAACATGGTTAGTTGATATGTTGCATGATTCATGAGATAGATAACATAATGCAAAAATAAAATTGTAATGCCAAGAATTCAAAATCTGGAAGTTTTAGCAAAAACATGAGTGGTTGATATGTTAAATTTAGTTTTGCAGCAATTATGCAATGTTTAATTATTTATCCATGCCTAATAGCTCATCTAAAATTTGCATGGTCAAGAAAAAAAAGCATAACATAGCAGTAGTGGAAGGTGTAACATAATAGATTGTAGCAACTTGTAGCTTCTTCATGACAAACTTAAACTTAATATGTACTAAAACAAGGCATACTAGAAATATAGCAAAAAAATAAGACCAAAAAAGTTTGAAATTACTTTATAACATAGATTGTCAATGGTATAATAATAATAAAAAGTATTCAATTTTAGAACTGAATGGCTAATGGAGGTATGATAACATAATTCCATTACCAAAATATGCAACAATTTGAGTACAATTACATAAGTTTTGGAAAACTCGGGTAACAATGAATGGGTTAAGTACACATCCTTATATTACTTATACTGTGAGTAACAACGTAATCTTGTAATTCTATTAGGAAAAAAATTGAGGATACACAATAAGCTTTATAAGAAAATTTGATATATGTTTGTGACCCTTCTGGTTTAATACTTAGCATAAGTAAAAAGTCCAGATTATAAGCAGTAACTTGAATTTTATACTAGGAGCAAGAATGCTGTAAGAAAATATAATGAAGTAAGTCCCTGGCATTCATGTGCTAACTTAAATGCATTGGGGTTTGGTACATCATGCATTAGAATTTATAAAGTATAGAGGAATATAAAAGAACATAAATCGACAATATGAAAACAATAAGCAAAGAACAACTACAAAAGATAAGTGTGGAGGATCTTTAAAGGAACACAGAAGATAAGAGGTGTAAATTAAGGATTAAAGATTGTGAATAATAGACGAAGGAGTCGGCCAAGCGAAAGATTAGGGATTCCTAAAAGAGGAAACATCCCAAAGCTGGGCACCAATGTTTAAGATTATTTTTAGTTAATTTTTTTAGTTGTCACTTATCACATAAGATGCACATCTAGTATAGGAGTCCATAAAAAAAATAAACAATGTTAGATAAGATTTCTATAATAGATACTTGACTGAGATGTTAAGTTAGAATTTAAATTGCTCATTTATAAAAGTTGAAATTCTTCTTGAATGATGTAATGCAATTTAATTCCAATTTGATTATGATGAAAACGTTAAGATATAATTTAAACTTTTTTATCTTTTTTATTTTTATGCTTATCAAAATGATTGTCTTACTTGTTCTTATTTCTTTTTTGACGCATTTAGTTAGCTTTAAATTACTCTAAACTTTTTTGTTTTCATAATCTTGAGATGTTGATTCAAAGTATTCATAAGTTCCTTTATGCATTACTAAGTTCAACTACTCGCTAAAAGTTTATTGAATACTTTATCAGATACCATTGCATATCTTAATGCTTATATAGTTTTACAACATTGTTTTCCAGAGGATTTGTAAATTTTTGGTTAAGTTTATGTAGGTATGGTCCTAAGATTTTTGTTATGGTAAGTATTGCAAACGTGAGATGCATTATAATTATAATGACCTTATAGTTTAGTGCTAGGGCTACATTAACTGGTAAAAAGTACAATATTTCTTACTAATTAGTTCTTATGAATTGCTCTTGAATTATCTTCCTTAGTGAACCAAAATGTCATCCAGATTGTAATAGCAATAAGATATGAATATTCACAATCATTAGTGAACTAGTACATGATCAAAAGCATAGATTGATAAAAATAATAGCTTAAGATTAAATTCATTAACGTGATAAATAAACAAGGAATGTAGCTTGAAGACTATTATTTTTTGTCCAAGGTTGAGGATAACTACTGAATGATGATAATGTGACATAATCAACTTAGATATGCATAAGTTTTGCCTATCTTTATATGGTCTTTGTAGAAAGTCTCATTACAACACCAATCTAGTCCTAGTCCTAACATGACACTTCGTTTCATTTTGAGAAGAGAGAGGGAGAATGGAAATAGAGTGAGTATTGGATCCCTTCTGAAGGCAAGCGAATGATATTTGTTTTAGTTGGTTAACTTAAAAGTTTAGTTTGTTTTATATTATTACTAAGGATGTTAAAACCTTCTTTAAATTCTTAGTTTTTGCAAAATCTACTTTTTGTTTTTATGATATGAACACTCGACCTTAGAGTGTAGTTTACAAACTAATGAAGGACCATCAGGGATTTGTTATAATGTGGCATTCCTTTTGTATTATATGTGAATATGAAAGTCAGTTAAATTAGGATCCATTTGTTCTAGATATACAATTCAAAATGTGCCAATGAATAAAGTATGCATAGATTAAATTCTATAGATTTTAAGGGATTAAAAACTTGACCTGTAATCATTTGTTTGGTTAAAGAATCATGTCTTTCATTAATGTGAAGTCACATGTTATTCCAAATGTCTTCTTTCTTAAAGATGGATGTGGTAATCTTAAATGCATATTCATTGTTAACTATATTATTTATTTTCAAGCATTACATACTTACCTTATATAGTTTATGCAAAATATATTTGGATGATTTAGTACTTATACTTTTGACAAGTTTTGTCCTGCTTGTATAGAAACGAGCATTGAAGAAGCTAAAAAACTTTAACCACTTCTTCTGTGAAAAATACTCATTTTGAAAGCCAAAAGAAGTTGTAGAACTTTAATATCAATGCCAAATAACAAATGCGAAGGTATTCTGAAGTTCTTATAACTTTTTCAAAGTTTGGTTCTTTTATTACAATGATTTCTCTTTCTAATAAATTAATAGATAAAGGGTTAATTAATAAAAAATATTAAACTTTATACAATTTTTCGATTAGTCTGAACTTTAAAAAATAACAATGAAATACTTAAACTTTTAATTCTTCGTAAAAATAATATGATGTTAGGCTCTTCTTTAATCAAACTGATATGAAAAATGATGTCAATTTTGTTAAATTACCCTTAAAATGTCAAGTATAAGTAAAATTCTACAACATACTATAATAAATTATATTAATTAATACTAAATAAAACATAAACTAACTTTTTCTAACCAATCTTTCTCTTTACCAGATCACCACCATATATCTAAGTTGTCATATGAAAAATTCTATTTGGAAAGAAAGCAAACCTGGGTCAGTATGTCACTAGTTTTAGGTTTCCTTAGATTTTGGGTTTCTTTGTCTTTCTCTCGAAAATAGTTCCTTTTAGGGATACATTCCTACCAGCTTATCTCATTGTTCAAAATTTGAAACCCTTCACTTATATCTTAACCAACTTTTTGAGAAGATTCCATTTGGACTTAGTTATCATTCAAAACTTACAAAATTAAACCTTGGCGGTTTGTAGGATAAATTTTCCTTTTCTGGAAATCTTTCCATGCTAAATTTGTTGGAAAATCGGGCCAAAATTTGATCTCACGTATAGCAGAATAATGACGAAATTTTTTCGTATTTGATTTCTCAAAGAAAAGATTACTAAAATTCTATAAAATGATTAACGTATAAATCTTAATTCATATCTTATTCCGAAACTTGATCATATTCTTATCGTAGCTTGAACCATTTCTGAAACTGGTTCATCTCAACCAAGATAGCCAATCTCTAACAATATCGACAAAACAAGTTGAGAGAGCTCTGCAATTGTTGTAAAGAGGGTTAAGAAAGGGGTAATAGCTCTATTAGAACTTAAGCCTATTTATAATAGATTTTTGGAGACTTAAGTAATTTAATTGAAAGTAAATTCTATTCTCAATTAAACTTTAATTAGAAATACAAATAATTCTAATTAAATATCAACTATGTCTAAATAAGATCTAATATCTTATGTTGATCCTTATTTATTAAATATCTAATATTTAATTATAAATCTTTCTCAAACTTTATAATCAAGTCCAACTTGATTAAAATGTATTGGTCTCTTCAACCTATTTTTTATGTGTTACTCATTAGGATCCTAAATATATTAGCAATGAATACAAATTAAATCATATTTAAGATTAGATAAATTAAAGATTTAATTTATCTTTAATTATCTAATTAAACAATTTATAATCATAAATCAAGATTAGTGTCTAGAAATACACCATAACTAACCAAATATTTAGTAATGTCAAAGTAATTTTGACTAACCTTTTTGTATATGATTTTTTTCATATAATTTAATTCTTTCATCATACAATGTTCCAATTAGACAATAAATATTAAATTAATCTTTGATCTATTTGAATCCAATCATATTAATCATCCACCATTAGATATTGATTTAATTAATGAAATTTATAAACTATTTATAAAACATCATTTCTCCTTAGCCAAGGATTTCTCGAATCAATACCAATCGAAAATAACAAAACATTCTCCTTAATTACCTTAGGGTGATAAATATTATATTGATCATTCAATTACCTCTATATAGTTTGTGCTACATATAATGAATACCGTCTAAGTTATCCTTGACTAGAATTGGTCATAAGTGGTGTCAAAACATAACAATCTCTATACAAAATAACTTTGAAGATCTCAAGTTAAATGATTACTTATGCAATCATCATAATAGGAATTTTCATAAACATATAAGAAATGTTCCAAATGGATTTCTCATATGGGGTCAGTTCAGTGAATTTTTTTCTCTAACAAGCACCCACATTTTTGTTTAAGTATCTTTATACTTTAGTCTATAAGATCGACTTCTTTCTTCATAAGAAAGAGCATAGTGTGTGCTAGTCTTTTTACTTTCTATTAGTGTTCAGTCTTAATAAAATAATGATTAAGAATAATTTAGAAATAATATATAAATACAATATGAATCTCACAATTAAAATCTCATTATAATTTTATTTGCAATGTATAATTATCTCATGAACTTTATTATACACACCTAAATATGTATATGATAAAAAATGCTTTTAAATTATTTTGTTGCTAAACTACACCAACTAATTGGTTGTAGGGTATAAACCAACATAATCGTCTTTCTTTAACAAAAGACAATTTTCAAAGGGACATTCTTGTTGATCTTGGATGTTTAACCAAATTAATACACTTGAACCTTGCCATGAATATGTTGTCTGGTATGATTCCTACCCCTATTTACAACTTATCTTCCTTATCACTTTTCAATGTCTCGTTAAACTCATTATATGGACAAGTTTCCGATGATTTTAGAATTAAAACTTTCAATCCTCTAAGGGCTTTACTTTGTAGCCAACTAGTTCTCAGGACTAGTTACATCTTCACTGATCAATTCTTTAGGACTTGTAATCCTTGAGCTAATTGATACTTATTTTACTGGACCAATACCATATTTAGGTAATCTACAATTGCTACAGAAACTTGAAGTGTATAAAAACAAGTTTGGTGTTAATAATGGCAACAAACTAAGCTTTATTACTTCATTATGTAATTGTACTAGCTTATAAGTGCTAGAATTAGGTGAAATTACCAACTTAAAGGAGTGATGAAGTTAATTTTGGATATGAGTTTTGAGGAAACTTGGAATAAGTTACACCGAGACCCAAGTTTGCTTTGTTTGGATTCCAAAAATAGGGTCTTATTATTTTATTATCCATCCAAAACTTAAACCTTCAAATAAAAACCTAGGCATAAAAATGTGATTCGGCAAGGAGAGAGATGGGTAAATAGGAAAAAGATGTAGAACATTACGTTAGGTAAGGTTCTTTTCTATTTTCTTTAATATTAATGAATTTAATTTTATTATAATCTGACATGAAATTTTACTTAGCTAGCATCACATATGTAATTTAACATGGCTAATATGACTTGTTACGCCAGCTCTATTAACTCGAACCATTTTTGCAAAAAATTGAAAGTTTGAGTATTTTATTGCTACTTTTTAAAGTTTATAATATAATTTATAAAGTTGTGCAAAGTTTGAGATTTTTTTGGATAATTAACCCTTAGATAAATGTAGTAGCATATGACTAGTGTCCTAGTATTAGGTAAACTTTAAACTATAAGCTTTGTCCGTTTTTCAAAATAGTAAGTTTGAGCTTAGCTTGTATTTCAGTTATCAAATATGTATAACTTTTCAGTAAGATTGACAATATTGGTATGCTCTAGTTGAAATTAACAGGTTAGATCCGAGTTGACCTGATTTTAGGTTGAAATCGAGTTTGAAGTTTAGCTTAAAACTCATACCTAAAAACTCAAAAGACCGAACATTCTATTATTAAATCAATTTTAGGTTGAACTCGAGTTTGAAATTTAGCTTAAAACTCAACCTAAAAACTCAAAAGACCTAACCTTCTATTATCAAAATGATATCATTTTGGTATAACTAAATAAAATAATATTTTTTGGTTAGTTATACCAAACGGCGTATTCAACATTAGGAGTGACAATGTATTTAATTAGTCAGGACGACACCTATTGCTAACAATCTGATGAACTTAAATTACATTAAAATGATATCATTTTGATATAATTGACTAAAACAATGTCGGCTTAATTATTTACACTACAACGACATATTGAATCAACTCCACCACTGTAACCTATATTATAAAGTACCTAACAAACCATTACATAGCCCAAACTCAGTCACGCAAGGGCACTTGAAAACACACAAACAAATTATTATTCTAAAAGACTGAATTAAAGGATTGTTCTAAAAGACTGAATTAAAGGATTCCGACCTTCAAAAGTTAACTCTGATGTACTTGAAGACAAAAACCATGTCCAAGGTTAATTGGTCATAGCCTTATCTGAACTTGGAAGGTGAAGGTGTATGATGTGTCACAACTGCATTGAATCCATTTGTATGCTATAATAACTATTTAGTGCTTAAAACAGCTACTGTTAAACCCGTAAGTTCTAATTGCAAAATTGTGCAAGCATTGGCAAACCTTGATCAATGTTTGACACTCAAGGTGACAAAATTAGGCAAAGACTTGTGAATAGGCGAGGAAAACTGGCATGGTCGATGAGTTGGCATGTGTTGGTGCACATTGGCAAAAATTTTTGACAAGATGCAAGATTCAAATATGAGACCAAAAGATACCTTGAGATGGACTTTAGATTGAAGATTAGTTGGATCGCATGTATGAGGGAGACATATGAGAGCTCCAAGGACTTAATATGTGCTCAAATAAACAAACCATGACTGATGGACTTAACATGGGTAAGCATTAGATTGGACCAATGTGCTATGAAAACTAGTGTGCTATGAAAATTTTTAGGCTCGAATGACTCATCAGCAACAAACAGAGATCAAGGATAGATCTTGAATGATGTGGCAGATAAGATCACAATAGATATACATTATCCCTAAAAGATAAAGACCATGTGGTTGGATCATCTGAAGATACATGAATGTATCATTCCTAGTTAAATATAATCTCTTATCTTGTTGGTAGTGATGTAGATAAATCCTATCAGATAAAGTCCACTTTGGATGAGTATGGCATCCAATTGGTTAACGTGATATAATCTTATTAGAATAAAGATAATCTAGTTAGTTCAGTTCAATTAAGATTTTGAATTGTAAAGGTAGAAGTGTCAATAAATAGCTTATTTAAGCCTTGCTTTAAAGGAGAGATAGAGAGGAAGCGAGTACATTGAGAGAGAACAATCTTTTGTATACTTCTGGGATAATATTAGTTTTTATCGTAGTTCTTGTATGTCTATTGTTACGTATGATTATTTGATAATTTCATAGTATTCTTACTCGAGTGTGAGAGTTAAAGATTTTAAGAGTCGTAAACTATTCGGGAACAAGGTTTTATTGGTCAACAATCATGTGAAAAGCTTAAGTTTTGCTTCAAAGGACCTAAGGGACATTGTTATATAAAGGAGTACACGCGACTTTGGTATAAGTTTGTTCTAGAAAAACCTTTCTAACAACTAGTTTTCTCTTGCTTTGATAGATTAGTTTGAAAATGAAATTAATCAACTAAATACTTGATTGATGAATCATCATTAACCAATTTCTACAAATATACGAAAAATTTGATTTGATTATTATGAAGTTGATTTTTTTAACTTTAATTATTTATTTTATTTATTATAATGTATCCACAAATTTGATTTGACATTGACATATATTGTGTTTACTTTTGAAATTAAAAAGAGATATATTTATAATATATTAAATTTTTATGTATTTTTAATATAAAAATGAAATAAATGTTTTAGATCTAAATTATAACTTTCCTTTACATATATGTATGTATGTATATGTATGTCTATATATTACATATAAGAATAATGTGGTTATATGATAAAGATATCACGTGTCATTAAAAGGCCTTAATATTTTGATTTTTTCTAATATTTATTTCATAAGAGTGAACAATTACTTATAATCTTATATAATGTAAACTGATATGATTATGTAAATGCAAACAATTTAATTTATTGAATTTTAATTATTTTGAATAGTTTGTCATTTAATTTACATCCATATCATAATTATCGCTGAAAATATAGATATATATTTGTAACATTTATATGGAGAACATCTATTATGCTTAACGTGTAAAAAATTATATTCCAGTAATAGTATAATAATGTAACAATCAACATATGAACATCAAATAAAAATATAATTGTTTTTAAAAAGATGTTGCATTGAAAAGTGCTTCAAAGAAAAGCTGGAAGATTCAGCCGTCTTTAGTCTTTATGGTTTTATAAGGATAAAAAGAAGCTTATTTCATTTACATAAAACAAAGAAAAGAATTAAGATTATGACACGAGTATAAATGTGTTTTCACTTTCACAAATGTTTTTCCGAATACGTTAAATGGAAAAGTGCCTTAAAAGATATTTTATCAGGTTGTTTTGATCAACACTATTTGTTGCAAGAACAAAAAGGCATTATCCACATATTTCATTTACATAATCAAAGAAACGAATTAATGGCGGATCTGAAAACATAGGCCGACAAAATTATTTCTAAAAGAAGCAACTTTAGTATTACTTTCTAATTTTTATTACCAAAGACAAATATATTATGATTATCAGATTGTAAAAATACTTTCATATTGTACACCCAACAATTCAGTGATTAAATAGATAAATTAATTATTACACATGCAACTATTGTTTGTAAAAGAGCAAAAGTACGACATAGTTTTATCATAAAAGTTAATAATGCCAAAGAAGGCTTATCGAAAAATATAGCAGAGGAACTTACAAAAATTCCTTGTAAAATACATCAATGATATTTGTATCTTCTTTTCAAAACTCAACAAAGAAGACGAACGTGGAGATTATTAAGAATGTGAATAACGAATGCAGATCTTTTTTCCACAGCTATTTTTGATATTTTCTATACATGCATTGCATGACTTTATGAAATGAGTGGAGAAAGGTCAGGTGAGACGCGAATAACGCTTAACCAAGTTGACAAAAAATGCTGAACATAAAAATGGGTTGACTTTCTCCTTGTCACTGTGGAATGTATAAAAAGAATCTACCGCATAGAATTTGGTTTAACTTGCCTTTGCTCTCTTCCATACAATGACGATGCCGTAAAGATCTGATGAAGCCAATAAGTTCTCTCCATGGTTCCATGAGACGTCGACAACCGGGAATCTATGGCCCTGCACCCACAGATAGTTGTCAAGTTGGGAGTCTTCATATAGGCAACGGATACAACCTCCTATATAAACCAACCTGCAGCTTGTTTACACATGTATGTTTTGGACGAGTTAAGTCATAGAAGTATACGTTAGAGTCCTCACTTCCAGCCACTGCATATTAAGTGAGCAAAGATAAAAACTTGGAATCACTATGCACAAGTGAACTCTTTAAGTTCTAATATTCCCTTTCGTGGAGCAACGTTTTGAGAAGTTGACAGTTACAAACTATCTGAACTGAAAATTAGGTGGGTTGGCATGGTTTTGGTTAATCTAGGGTTCCAGTAAGCACAAAGTGTGATGAACGGAAAATCATACAGACCTATGTATTCTCCTTTTTCAAGGGAGAGAAGAGGACAGAAAGAAGCTCTTATCTTGTGCACTCGAGGAGCCAATTTGAGAGAGCAACGAAGAGTGAGATAACCATTTATTTCCAACGCAATACTGCATGTAATCAAAGCATAGTTAAGTTAATTCAAGTTACCAAACGACTAAAAGTAGAAAATATGCCATTATGAAACACCTGAAGAAAGATAAGCTTCCATCTTGAGTACATGTCAGCAACACAGGCCCTCGTGCCAGTAGAGAGAAACTTCGGTACTGCACAGTAGTTACTGGATATTTGCTCTTGCTGCCACTTCGATGGCGATGTGAACGGGATAAGGCACCTGTACGTGAGTCCATACTCACCGAGTAAACACAACCCTGCATGCATCATTCCATGAGTACTTGTCCCATGTGACTTTATCAAATGTAAAGATTAGCTGGCACATATATAGAAGGCTCACTTGTGCATCACCACAGAAAATGAGGTGACCAGTGTGATCGTGGTCCATGGACGTAACCTGGTCATCGAGGACCAATTTATGTATAATCCTTCCGGTGCTGAAGTTGAATACCTGTTATCTCAACAAAGACATGCAAACAAAAGATGCGGTGAACTGAATTTCTTGGTTCTGTTGAAGCTAGAATTGGAGTTTCCAAATCAGCATGATTTTAACAAATAAATTCTCTGATGGCCTAATACTGTTGTAAACTTCCTAAAAGTTTTACTGCAGACCATCATCATCAAAGTTGATAGTGCACTACTGACCAATTTTACAAAATGATTTCAATTGAATATTGCAAGTTGCTCATTCCACCATGACTCATTGTAACGCATTAATGAAAGCATGTTGTACCGTGATTTCTTTGTTAGCATTTCCAACTGAAAGAAAGTTGTTATTTACCTGCATTGAACGAGTTAAGAGAGATGCATAAATTTAGATCATTTGTCAAGAAAGATGTGTAAGACAAAGGAAGTAAGTGACAAAATCCTCAGGGCAAAACAAGGTTATGGCATCAAATAAAACAGTAAATTCAGAAAGCAATTTAATTGACAGAAAAAAAAACCACAGAAAAAGAAAAAGAAGATAAGACAATAAAATAAGAAGAGAAGAAGAAAGGGAAGCAAACTCCTGGTATAACATGGTAATAGTTTTGAAATATGTGTCCACTATAACTAGAAGGTAAATGGGAATGAAATTTGACAGTTGACAAGAAATGCATGCTAAATTTAAAGAAGCAGAAGAATGAAACTGAACTGTCATACTTACAGGATGAAAACGAATACAGAATTGTAAGGAAACTCCATATATCACTCGAATGCAGATGCCTCTTGATAACTCCCATACCCTCACAGTCTTATCCATGGATGACGATGCAATGTACTGATTGTTGGATGAAAAATCAAAATCTGGTAATAAATTATATATCAGAAAGTTTCTAATTAAAACAATAACGTACATTAAAAAATCTCCCTTCATACCTAGCATAGTAGCTTATCTTTTAGTAAGACAACTTTTATAAATCAATGGTACAACCACCAAAAACAGAACTAATATAGAATAGTACTAGAAGACAAGACGTCATACAAAATATAATTTGTGGTTCTCATTTTTCACACTACCCACAATGTGAGATGCACGAAAAGGAAAAGTACACACAAGCCAAAGTATGGACTACAGGAAAATTGTATTAAGCAATGATTTCAGTGGTCAATGCAAAATAGGGCCTTGGAGATTATGAATTTATAATGATGCAAGCAATAGAGTTAACAAACAAGATAAGCAAGGCAGGACTTGTATGATATAATGATTTATTAAATTTTTAGACGCATCAGAAACAATACCAGTTAATCAAACCTGTAACATCTTGTGTGTGCCCTTTCAACTGTTTGAGGATTGAAGGTGGCTCAGAGACGGTGCATACTGTCAAGGTTCCATCCGATACCCCAAATGCAAGTAGATCAGAGCTCATGTGCCCAAACTTCAAAACTGTAACTGTATATGAGCCCAATCAGATTGCAGGATCAAACAAATAAACATACTACCAACATTTCATGAGACAGAAAAGGTTGTCTATGTTACTAGTTATGGTTACCAGCTGCTTTGCATTGATCAAAGATGCAATGCATGCCTACAAATGAATATGCAGGTTCAACTCCTCGACCCCGTTGGTGATCACTATCACTGACACTTGAGCTAAAGCTTGCTCTACGAGTTGAAGGCAGTTGTAAATCCTACAAGCAAATATCACAATCACATGGAAGAAAAATGACTAATAACTTCAAAAATATTTTATATTGTCATGAACCGACTTTCGATGATTGTAGAAGTAAATCCATAATCAAAATTCTGGTTCCACAATAACACCTAAACAAGATAATGGCAAGCAGGAAAGAAGTGGCAATTTGAGATTTGAGGAAACCATCATCAAATCAGCTAATTAACTCATTCTTTTTCATAACAAGGGGTAGATGCAAAAAAAATGAGCCAGAATTGATCATGGCAACAAGTATACAGTAAGCATATACATAAGATATGGGCATCTTTTTGGTTAAGTACATATATGAGTTTATAGAGAAATCGAAAACAAAAGCTGTTAGTCTTTGTGAATATACTGGAACCTAGCATACAAAAGATCTGTAGAAGGTGAATATGGAACCTTGAAGATGGATGATTAAAGTACAAATTGGAAAAAAATTTCTCTCCTCATATGTTGCATATTATAAATCATACTGATGTGCGTATGCTTTCCTTGGTCGTTTTGAGGAGACCTGTGGAAATTCAGATAAAAACAACTTGAACAGTTGGACTGCAATTGCGTAAAATGCACGTTGGCCACAGTAAAATCAACTTTTATCTTCAAAACATGTTACAATATTTGAACTGTTGGGTCTGTTACGGAGATTATGAGAACAGGTAGGCAATGGAATGGAAAAGCTAATAAAAATCTTAGCTAACTTGACATACCCTGCTAGAGCTCGAGCTCTCCACCTCATATAAATGGGAGAGTGGACTTGCAGATGGAAGCCATCGCCCACTGATGCATCAACCAGTAAATTAACCTGATGTCAGAATTGTATGGAAAGATAATTTAAAAAGGACTCATAAACCATAAATCGCACTGTCATAAATGTTCATCTTGCTTCTGTAGATGAACAAAGAATATTAGGAGTTTTATGCATGGAAATACAAGGGAGGAGTAGAACTACGTAAAAGAACACTCCATCATGAAAATTACGCAACTATTCTTCATAAATATGAGCATATTTGATGTAAGGATTCTCAACTCCCTAATAAAATTTCTAATGGATGGATCCTTCTGTACCAGTGAGTTTGTAACTGTTACTATACGACTGGAATAGCTTATGCTAGTTTCTCAATGCTAACTTGTCAAGATCTAGATAAGCATACGATTGCTTTGACCACTCCATTATGACTAATTCTGTAATTAATATAGTTCTGATGACAATAATTGGAAACTTATACATAGACTTTCAGCAACCTGTTTCCTGGAGTGCTTTGCTGGCTTAGTATCTGCGTACTCTCCCAATTTCTTGGCCTGCGAATGTAGTTACGGTAGCTAACATAACCTCTTCCATTGCATTTCCAGTCCTAAGAGAATTGACAAATTTCCGGCATGAGCTTTATTGCCTTCAAGTTAACCAAAAAATACCAAACAATCTGAATCCATTCGTATAATCTTAACTAACGTGATCGGTGAATTTTCTATTTTATCGAAACGAAGTTGAGTTCAAGTAAACGCATAATCTGTTCTCCTAAATAAACTTCCACAAGTATCGACGAAGTAAAATCAGATTTGCTAATCTCCTTTATTTACATTTCCCGAATCGGCGAGTTTCTTAATCTCTCACCAAATATACAACCAACATTCTTAAGCCATCATATAGTTCCAGTTCTTCTCTAAGGATCAAAAATTAGCATCTAAAAACCCAGATTTATCAACTAAGTTACTCGATTGACTTCTACGCGACGAAAGCCAGAAGTACAAAAATAAACAACAAACATCTAAAATATAGAGCTCACGAGACGGCGAAGAACACCGGACTCCGCTTTCCGATAGAGAAGAAAGCGGCGAAGGCCGACGTAAACAGAATCGGAATCAGTGCTCGCAGGCTGAAGCAAGCAACTGAACAACTCAGGATCTACACTCTTCATCTTCGTCTTCTCGTCGATTTCATCTGCATTTCTAGCACCGTTACTCTTATCAACCTTAGTTTCTCCAAAGCACCTCTGGTTCTTGTCGATCGCTTCGTGCTCCGCCATTCTACGACAATTCCTCCGGCTGATTCTTCATCAGAGATCGCTCGAATCACTCGTCTGAACGATCAATGGCGAAGTTTCGCCAACGATAGAATTGATGAGAAGGAGAATTCAGTTTGGGGGCCAGAGGATTTGAGGGGAGTTTGGAGAAGGACCTAGATTTGAAATTGGAGAGAGAGAAAACGATGAACTTGAACGAAGTGTTTGGGTGCTGATTCGGAGGTATTTATATGTTTGAACTTTGGTTCTTTTCTGTGTTTCCGACGCAATATGCCATGCCTTCATTTATAAATATAATTGATATTTATTTATTTATGTAAATTTTATTAAGTTGTTAATTGAGGTCAATTGTGTCCATTATGTTTCTTTGGTAATAATCTATAATTATTTGCAATAATGGTCTTGCAAATTGTTTTTATTCATATTTGTGTACATAAATAATTTTTTTGGTACAAATCCATAAATAAGTCTCCTCTTTTTGTCTTTTGCTGCCTTTTTCTCATTTCCATAGCTTTTATCGTTGAGATAAAGAGTAGTTAACGTGCTTCGAGTTTCAATGGCAAACAAAAGCAACCTTTTCGTGCTTTTTCACTATTATCTACTATAATTATGTGTTGACGTCCCCTTCCTCAGATAATTAAAAGACACCAGTTTTTAAATTTAAAGTTTCATTAATTTTACTAAAAATTTTGGAAAAACTCTCTATTTTATTAAAATTTTGAAACCCATTAACTTCATTAGATTTGATATTTTTAAAATACATAAAATTTTACGTAGACAATCAGGGTGATTATGAATTAGCAAATTATAATATATATATATATATATATATATAATAATAAATGAAATGATCAATTTCTTATTTTATTTATAATTCATATTTTATAAATAATTGATGATTAACTTGATTGATTTTTGTTATTAAATAAACATCTAAAAATTATTATTTTGTTGATTTTTCCTATTCATATAGTGCTACTCATATGAAAGATGTAAAAAAAATCATAACTACTATAAATTTATTTTATTAATTATCAATAGTACAGTAATTTATCATATTTTATTAACAGTTAATTTATCATATTTTAGCAATAATTATAATATATTAATATATGATATTTCATCAATAATTAATAACATATGAATCACTTTAAAATAATAGTATAATCAAGTCTTTTTAGAATTTTATTGCATATATTAATATACATTAAATTGATATATTATTAATAATTAATAAGATAAATTAACATTATTTAGTAATCATAATTTTATTTGTTAATACAGAAACTCAATCAAGTTAGTTATTTATTATTTATAAAATAAAAAACAAAATTAAAATTTTGTCATCTTTTTTATTATTGTTAATTGATGTTCTTACATAACAAATTACAAAATTAATAAAAAATTAATTTATTATCATAGTAAATTTTAGTTTAATTCGATCAATTTCATAATTCCAATGTTTGTCTCTTTCTCTCTAAAATTTATTAGAACTATTTAAGTGGAATATTTCATTTAATTTAAATTTGTGAGCTGAGGTAAATTATTCAAAATACGTAGTTGAAAATGTTAGGAAATCAAGGCAAGATCTGATCTCACACTCTACAGAATAATTATGAAATTTTTTCAAAAGTCAAGATCATTTAAAATTTTATAAAATGATTTTGACATATAAATCATAATAAAGAATAAATCTTAATTAGCACTTTATTATAAAGCTTGATTCTTTTTTTGTCGTATCCCTCAATCCGTTTATAAAATTTGCTCATCTCAACCATTATAGATGCGTAAGTATTTGAACTCTAATAACAGAACTTGTTAAGAGAACTTTGTAACTATTACAAATAAAGTTAGACAAGGAGTGCTGGCTTTTTTAGAGTTTAAGCCCATTTATAATACGTTTTGGACATTATAGTAATTTAATTAAAAAAAGTTAGGCAAAGAGTGTTAGCTCCCTTAGAGATGGAGCCTAATTATAATAAATTTTGAACATTATAGTAATTTAATTGAATTTAAATTCTAATTTCAATTACATCTTAATAATATTTACAAATAATTCTAATAAAAAACCGATTATGTTCAAATAAAATTCAATATTTCATATTAATCCTTATTTAATGAATATCTCATATTTAGTTATAAAATTTCTCAAATTTTGCAATCAAGTCCAACTTGACTAAACTATCTTTTTTTTTCTCTTTAACTCGTATGCGATTCATTAGGTTACTAAATGTATTGGCAATGAATATAGATTATAGCCCTAAATCATATTTTGAATTAGATAGATTAAACTCCTTTAATTTATCTTTAATTATGTAATTAAACAATTTATATCTATAAATCAAGATTATCGTCTAGCAATGCATCATGACCACTCAAATATTTAGGAGTGTCAAAGTAGTTTTGCTAGATCTTTTTTAAATGATTTTACCATATAATTTAATCTTTTTATCATATGATTTTACCATATAATTTTATCTTTTTATCATATAATGTTCCAATCATATATGGAGCATGAAATTAATTTTTTACTATATTTGAGTCCAATCATGTTAGTTCTCTAACACTAACTCTATATAAATATCAAACATATAAATAAAGTATGCAACTTATATACTCATAATCAAATTATAAGTCTAATCAAGTTTTGTTTGATTCTAGTTATTGATATTCATAATTTAAAATAATATTTCCAATTCTTTGGAAAAATTAGAATAAACTCATTGATTCCCAAATGTACTAAATTCTAATTCTAAATAGAAATTTAATTTGATCTGAAAATAATTTTCAAATTCAATTGAAAAATATTTCCAATTATACTAACTCTTTTAATAAAATTTAATTTAAAATTTCCAATAAATTATACTTGAAGATATTCTAATCCAATTAGAATACTATTTTTAATATAATTATAAATTACTTTTCCTTAATTATAAACTTTTTTAATATTAAAAGGAAACTACTTTCAAAATCAAAAAATAATCTTAGCTCCAACAGACTTAGAATTTTTTATTATGCTGTACCAATTGATAAAATGACAGTTAAAGTTAGGGTTGGGGCGCTCGTTCCTTATCTTATGCTGGTATAATGGAATTGATTAAATTTGTGCTTTGTGGTATTCAAAACTTTAAGTGTTTTATCTTTCCCATTCCTAAGTTTGTGATTGCCAAGATTCAATCTATTTGTAGATCTTACTTGTGGGGAGGTGTTGATGTTAGAAGGAAAAGTCTTGTGAGTTAGCAAATTGTTACTCTTCCGAGAAAGGAAGGTGGGCTTGGTTTTAAGGAATTGCTTACTTGGAATAAACGTGCAATGATTCAATATTTAGTTGAGCTCTTGTCAGAATATGATTCAATCTAACAGAAATGGGCTCCTACAAATATTCTCAAACGTCACTCCATTTGGCCTGTTAATAGTAGAACTGGATGTGTGGTACAGGAAAAGTTTGCTGAAAGTCAAAGATGAATTGTGGCAATTATATGCTCAAACTTGTGCAAATTTGTTTGATAATATGAGGGGAAGAATGGTAGACCGAATGTTGGTGCTGCTTATGATATGTTTCCAAAGAAGGGTCTAATTTCTCCAATCACCAAGAATATGTCACATGGTTTTCATATCCCAAGATGCTCTTTTTTGTATGGCTTACTAAAAAAGATATGTTGTATACATATGCTAGAATGCAAAGGTTAGCCATAGCTCATGGTTTTCTTTCGGATTGTAGATTTTGTGGGCACTATATTGAAAATGTGGATCACATGTTCTTCCAATGTGTTTTTTCCTAATTTGTTTTACAAAGAGTAATGAACTAGCTTAGAGTTTCTCGTATTGATGATAACCTAATTTCTTGGTTGAAGTGACTTAATACAGGAACTAATAAGAGTATGATGAGAACAAGTGGTTTTTCCACTATTGTTTATTATATTTGGTAGTTTAGAAATCAAATTGTTTTTCACTAGAAAGAGGCTTTTGTTGATAGATGTGTTGAGGTTATTATTAAACAGTCGAAGCTTAGATGTAGGATGTTGATTTTGCCATATAATAGGAAAATTAGGAGTTTGTGTAAGTGCTTAAATATCTCTCCTAGAATGATTGCTAGTTTATTTCCCTAGTTATGTCGGCGTATAATTGTTCTACAATGCTTTTTGGTGTAATGGATTTTAATTCATTTTATTCCAAAAAAATTTTAAAACAGTTCTTTGTGTTATGTCCGCATGTAATTGTTCTTTGTGTGTGACCTATTAAGTTCCCAACTATATTAACAACAGATATAAACTATAACCTTAAATCATATTTAAGGTTAGATATTAAACTCTTTCAATTTTTCTTTAGTTCTTTAATTAGACAATTTAGATACATTAATTAAGATTGATGTCTAATAATGCATCATAATTACCCAAATATTTGGAAATATCAAAGTAGATTTGACAACCCAAATATTTGGAAATGTCAAAGTAGATTTGGCAAACCTTTTTGTACATAATTTTACCTTATAATTTAATCATTTCATCATACAATATTCAGATTAAATTTGAATCATGAAATTAATGTCTACTCTATTTAAGTTTAATCATGTTATTTCTCTACCAATATTAATTGATTTAAATAGTGACATTTGAAAACTATTTTTGAAATGTCATTCTACGTCGATTCACCATTTTTTGAATCAATACTAATTAAGTACAACGAACATTATCCCAAATTACTTTAAAGTGATTAATCATATATTATTCACTCAACTACCTTCATATAATTCATATTACATGCAATAACTGTCGACTGAACAATCCTTCACTAAAACAGTTCATAAGTAGTATTAAAATATAGCAATCTATATATAAGATACTCTGAAGATCTCAATTCAAATGATCACTTATAAAATTATTACAATGAGAATTCTCATAGACAAACAAGTAATATTTTAAATGAATTTCTCATAAAGTATCAGTTCAATGAATTTGTTCTCTAATAAATACTCATACATTTATTTAATTATCTCTATACTTTAGTATATTAAAACGATTACTCCTTTTATAAGAAAAAATATAACATGTGTTTTTTTTTATACATTTTATTAATATCTAGTCTTAATAAATATTAGTTATGAACAATTTAGGGATAATACATAAATGCAATATGAATATTATAATTATAATTTTATAATAGTTTTCTTTGCAATGAATATTTCCTTATAGAATTTATTATATATATTTAAATTTGTACAAGATAACGTATAACTTTAAATGTTATGTCGTGATCTCATACTGAAATCGATCTATAATGGGATCCATATGAAATACATCCCCGGTAGACAAGACTTACATCCATTCACGGTGCAGAGTACTTTCCACAATCCTATAACAATTTACAATATGGTCTCTGTAATAGATACAACGTAACAAATAACCCTTTAAGATTTACGTGTATTATGGTCTCAATGGCAGACGAAACAAGCAACTATGGTCATGCTTTGAATCGTGGTGGGTTCATATTGTATTTGGCTACTTTTATTCAGAGGATTAGAGAAGTAAAATTTGCTACATCATGAGTTGGCACTAGTAGAATCATCAACAGGGTGCCAGTATCTGTTGAAGAACCACATTGAGTCAGCCTCCACAGCATAGCCATCCTGGTCGCGGTGCCAACTGTAGCGAGCATGAGTTCGGTTCTTGATGACGAAAATGGCTTGACCAAAACTGGCCTCGCGGTAGGCCGAGTAAGATGGCTGTGGCTCAGTCATGCTGCACCAGGAAGGAAAGATCAAGAGCCTGCTTAAAAAGAATCCAAAACAGGAGCATATACTAGGAAAAGGGTATTTAACGGTCTTACTTGTTTGCCAAACCTTCAATATTCCCTCCATCGCTGATCGTGATGTAAACTGGAGCAGATTGATCTTTCCTGGGAGTGCATTTTCCATTGATAATGTTGTATTCAACATTAGATATGCGTTCCTGAAGAGACGACAGATGAAAATTATGAGCAAAAATAAAGGAGCCCTGGACGATTGACGAAGAAATATCTGAAATTCAAAGAGTATCGACTTTGCGTGGCATACAAAATGAATTGTTAAAGAGGTTTCATCTGAAATTCGTTTTGAGAGAGGCTCTCCTTGAACCAACTAAGGGTTAACCAAAATCAAAATTCTGTTCGGAACCTGTGTCGTTGTGGGAGAAATTCCACGAAATCGCCACAAGAATTGATAGGAGACGTGAAAAAGTACGTAGGAACTAATTACAAAAGGTAAACTTACTGATCGCTCATAGGCATGAACATGGCCAGCAAACACGACATCTACCTTGCATTGTACAAACCATGGCTCGAACATTACTCTCATGGTTTCTCCTTCCATGCAATGGTAGTTATAGCTATTATACCATGGGGAATGCAAAAGGACAATCAACCATGGTGTCTCGCTTCTATTAACTTTTGGCAGCTCTACTTCAAGCCAGCAGGAATGGCAATTTTTTACCTATGGGCTTAAATTTAGTTGATTTTAATGGGCTGGCCCATGAGCCAAGCCTAGGTCCAAATAAACTTAAGATCCGATTATTCTAACCAAAATAACATCGTTTTACGTAAAAGAGTTGGGCCTCTGGTAAGCCTGAGTTTGGACAACCCAAATCCTAATATAATTTAAAAAATAAATTATTACATATTTTTAATTTTAAAAAAATTTAACGGGATCTGGGCCATGGGCCAGCCCATTGCCATCCTTACAAGCTAGTCATACTGTGGAGTGTATTTACCTAAGAAATGATAGAAATGGACCAATGAAATCTACGATATATAGAAGTCAGCAGCACAGTCACTGATATCTGATACATCTGGACATTGTCAGGGAAGTAGATTCTATAGCTTAGATTCCATTATTTAGGAATCATGGCATGACAAGCACCATTGCACGTCATTTCCTAAGCAACAGCTTAGAGGAATTTAATGCCTAAGATGGATTCAACTGCTACAAAGACATGCAATCTAAAATATAAGATGGATTCAACTGCTATAAAGACATGCAATTTAATAATATTTGTTGCTTAGTATGTTAATCTATGAACTATTAACTCCTACCGTATGCTGAGTATGACGACAAGACAATTATGTATGCAGAAGCTCTCTTAATTGAGTACCAAAATGGAGCTGAACTGCCTGATGCCTTGTAAGGAGTATGATACAGGTGAGAAAAAGGCTTGAATGGTTGTCTCCCCCTGCAACAATAACACATTGAGTTGACAAGCATAGATTAGATCCAAAAGCTTTAGCTGTCATCTGTTTTCTTTCGCCCATACACATCGTAAGAATTAGTAATGATAGAAGATGAGGGATGTAACTTGGGGCGTGCTTACAAGCTCAGGGGCAAAATCAATTTCATGATTTCCCACAGCCCTTATCCAAGGTTGATAAGCAGCACTTCTCTCTACAAACCTTCCCCTTGTATCCCATCTCACGTTGTCATGGTTTGGATAATTATCAGCATACCAGAGGTCTCCAACAAACAAGACTGTTTGGCCTTTTTGTGGGCTATTTTCATAGTGAGTGAGTGTTCTATTCGAATCAAAAGTCTGAACAAGGTCACCTGCAAGTACAGTCCAATAGTGAGCCTATAAGTACAAGCTCATATGTAAGGAAAGAATCCTCACATGTAGAAAGATCAACCTGCCATATTCTCATAATCAAAGAAACTCCAAAAAAAAAAAAAAAAGGTTGGCTAGACCGTTTTGTGGTACGAAACTTGTAGAATTCATAGTGGAAATAAACTCGAATTCTCATAACCACGAAGCCGGTAATCTAAACAAATCAGACATTAGCAAGATCATAACCTATAAGACCAAAGGCGTAGGGGACATCAGGGCCAACAGCAGCAGGGGTTGTGAACCAAAATTGCCGCTTAGTGTGAGAAATACCAACTTCATAGTAGTATTTGGTGTCGTGCTGTTTAAAAAAAAAATAGAAATGAACCAAATCAACCAAAAGTAAGCCCCTAAGTATGGTCCATATCAGAAAGCAACAGAGATCGACAAAAAGCCAAATTAAAAAAAGAAACAACAGAAAAGCAGGGGATGCAACAATTTCCTTAAAACTTTACCTTCAGATTTTTTACGGTGGCATGATGAATATAACCAGAACTATAATCGAAGAACTTATAGGTATAATGTTTGCCTTTGGCCGTTTTCTTATGGTTGCTACCTTCACTCCAATAATGCACTTTACTTGAACCTGGTTTGTCCTTAGTCACCCATGACACTATCACTGCTTTCCCTTCGTGATCACCTTGTGTTATATGTATTAGTCATATCTGAGACTTAATGAGGCTGACTCATATTATCATTAATGTACTAGATACAATTACGTGTAATTATCATAATGGATAGAAATCATCTCCTAGGTTTTAGCCTTTATCTCTGTAACTCTACGATAGAAATCATCTCCTAGGTTCTAGCCTTTATCTCTGTAACTCTACCTATGTATAGTACTATATAAACAGATGTATCAAGGAATGAAAGTATCCTTTGCACTGTCATATCTTATATGGTATCAGAGCTTTCCGATCCACACAAAACAAAAACAAAAAACTGTATTTTTTTTTCATTTTCTTTTCAACCTGCCTTTGTCTCGTTTTTTCAATGGCAGCCATATCACAATCATCAACACACACAACTCCGTTTCTGTTTCACCCTGCTGATCCAGAAACACCTATTATCTTGCTTAATACGGCGGCGATGAACACAATCAAACTCAACTCTACAAACTATATAACATGGAGATTGCAGTTTCAATCACTATTGAGAGGACATAATCTTCTCAGATTTGTGGATGGATCCACTGAAAAACCTCCACAGACAGTTGTTAATGATGAAGGAGAAACCATACACAATGACAGGTATGATTCTTGGGTTCAACAGGACCAACTAATCTTCTCTGCTCTCGTAGGATCGCTCACTGCCACAGTTGCTCCCATGATCAATCGTGCTGAGACCTCACGTGATATCTGGGAAACCCTTGCTACTACCTTTGCCACACCTTCACGTGGTCACATCAAACAGTTACGAGCGTCCATCAAAAAGCCAGAACAAGGATCCAAAACAATCACCGAATATGTCAACTCAATTCGGACAAAGGCAGATGAGCTTGCCTTACTTGGTGCCCCTCTATCTGATGAAGACTTGCTGGATAAGATCTTAGATGGCCTCAACCCAGAATATCAGTCGATTGTGGAAGCAGTCAATGCCAGGGACACTCCGCCGACGGTGGATGAACTACATGAAAAACTCTTGAATAAAGAATTGGTTGTTCGCCAGCTTATGTCTCCAAACTTGGTGCATCTTCCTGTCACAGCACATCATGTCTCGGCTTCTCCTAAGCACAGTAAAAGCCGTCAGCATAATTCCTACCAGGCACAGCATCTCCCACACACATGGCAGCCGCGTGCCCAGTCACGACCAGCAGGTTCTCGCCCGCCGCCTAGACCATATCTTGGCTACTGCCAAGGATGTGGAACTCAAGGACACAAAGTCCTGAATTGTCCTCAATTTGGCTAGTTCTTTCAACAGCAACAAGGATCTGGAATGACCACCGTGCCTCGTCCACAACGTGGTCCTCATCCGTGGCAGCCCCGAGTGAACTTCGCAGCACAAATGCAGCCCTCATATGCAGCAGATACCCAATGGCTCATGGACAGTGGGGCATCTCATCACGTCACAGTAGACTTAAACAATCTGGCGATACACTCGCCTCATGCAACGTCTGAGGAAGTACAGATTGGAGATGGTTCTGGTTTGCAAATTTCCAACACTGGTTCTACCTCCTTATCTACTCCTTCTCGTGATTTTCAGCTTGATAACATACTTCATGTTCCATCTATAAACAAAAACCTCATCTCTGTGTCTAAATTTTGCGAATCAAATAATACATCAATTGAATTCTTACCCTATTATTTTGTTGTGAAGGATCTAATAACGGGGTCTCCTCTGCTGACGGGTCCTTCTAAATACGGGGTCTATGAATGGCCCTCC
>JAOSBN010000179.1:45021865-45044928 GCA_027563595.1 Erythroxylum suave
TTTACTTCAGTTTATCTTTTATTGTTAAACGTGACTATAGAAGTAATTTGCGATTTGATTCAATCACAAGTTTCATACAAACTTTACGATAATCTTTTAACAAGTTCAAGAAGTTCTCATTATTTGTATTTACGAAAAGGATACACCGTTCAACCCCCCCTTCTTGTGTATCTAGTTTATCATATACAAGTATCTTATTGACGTGTGATTTACATCACAGGGTAGTGCACCATTATCTGCAAAGCTATGTATATGAAAAAGAAAAAGAGAGAGATGAAATATCTTTATATAAATGATGAAAATGTAGCAGTTGATGCCCCTACATAACGTAAAAGGTTTATATGCATGACCTAAGAATGGGGATTTTGGAAGCGTTCACTCACTATAATTAACATTTTGAGGTGAATAACGTTAAGATGAGTAATAGTGTAAAACTATTGGTGGCTTATTGAATTTGCATTCACATGTAGGTTTACGTGAATATATTTGCTATAGCAATGCTGCTATAGGGATTGTCATTAGGTATGGTGAGCTTCTGTCATTTTGTTTATCTATGGTTCTATTCCATCTACCTTTAACTCTTCACCTGCTTTTTCTCCTATATAATATCTATTACTTCTAGCATATAATGCTCTTACTACTTCGTGTAATGAGTTTTGGATTTTAGTTAGCATTAGACTACAACATTATTCTAATAAATAGTAATTTGTTAGCTGGAATTTTCTGTGTCGGATTCTTATTTTTTCTATTAGGCATGGCATATTATTCGTCTTCTTTCCACTTTTAGCATATTTACATTTTCAGTATGGTGTGTTGTTACTTATATATATATATCATGAAAGGTTGTTTGCATTTATGTATACCTTTTCATCTTTGGAATTGTGTTTTCATGACTCATATTATGATTGAAAATGAGAAGAGTTAAATGTATTTACATTTCTCTATACTTATAAATCTAACATGGTGTCAAATAAATGCTTACATATTTATTTCAAGTGCTTGGAAGATTCTCTTGTTGGTGTAATAATCAAGTCTAAAGGTGAGAAAAAAAAATCACCCATCCTGTTGACCCGATATATAATTAGAAGAAATGAAATTGATAATTTTTGTAAAATCAACAAATGAGTTGGTTTTTTAAATTAAAAAAATTGAAGATTTAGTTCATTTTTTGGTTTTAATCTAACTGAAACCAAACCAAACCAATATTCTTAAGTTTACTTTTTTTGGTATTATTAATTTATATTTTATTTTGTTTTTCTAAAATAAGTTATTTTGCATCAGTGTAATGGGTATTGTTTTTCAAGAGCATACCACCTGTCAAACAATTTATTTAATTTCTTTCTTTTTTTCTATTATTAAATTTTCTTTTCTTTGATGAAAATAAAAATTTTAAGTATGACATTCTAATTACTTACTTAAATCTTTTTGGTAATGATGCTAAACCCATTCTTTTTTAATTTAAAGAATATTAAACCTTAAATTGTTTTTATTTAATATTGCATTCTTATACATTTTAATGGTATTAGATAATTGTTTTGATTTTTAAAAATAAAATCAATTAAATAATTGCCCTTGATATAATATAAAAGTGCTCTCTTATTTTTAGATATTAAACTTTCTGTTTTAACTTTTTTTACTATTAGAGTTAAAATTTGTTAGCTCAAAAAGTAAATTTTTTCCTTTTTTTGAAAGGTAAAGAATAAATTGACTGGAAGAAATTAGAATAAGACTAGTTTAGGACAGTAGAAGAAATTAGACTAACTAACCTGCATGTAACAGCTTGAATAAAAAACGCCCTAATTTTTGTCCAAAAATGTCTTAAATTGAACAGACTTATGAAATTTGACTTTCTATGAGCAAGTTACAAGTTTAAGTCCTAAACTAATCAAACTCAAAAAGGTTAAGTCCCAATTTGGGCTTTTAGCCTTTTTTTATTCATAAATGCAGTGAGCAATAACCACAATACTAAGATCCACATTTTATTTAAAGCAATAACTAGACAATAAATGAACATAACTCCAATGTTGGGCATAGCATTTTTGATTCATTTTCTCCATTCAAGATACCACAAACCTACCAATACTCAACAAAGCAAGAGAGTGCTTATGGTAGAAAACCCTTTCCAACTATCACCACACACATCCACCGAATAACACATTCTCACCTATATGTTATATTTATAACATGTTCTACCCTAAGGGGTAGAATGAGGCTAATTGTGACATTTCAAAATTGTGATGAACTATGATTTAATGGACCAACCTATAGTTATTAGGATACTACCAAGTGCCTCAAATGCAATTAATATATTATTAACCATCCCATTATGGTTATTAAACATACATTAGGCAATTCAATTAATGGTTGTGAATATGGAATTAATGTTGTGATTATATTAGTCTATATACTTCTAACATTCTCCTACTTAGACAATATAATCAAACCATTATACCAATCTCCATCATCCAAAGGCGGTTAAATAAATAATGTGCGATATCATATCGATAGGATATAAACTACATATGATTAGGCCTTGGAAATATTCAAATCCAACAATAACCATTAAAACAACATGCATGCAATACAATAAGTGGGACTATACATTTGTCTCCTTTTTTACTTGTCATTTCGTCAAACTATATATATATACATCAACATATATATGTCAGTATTAATAAAAAGTGACTGCAAATATCATTATGCATGTTTCATATATACAAGTCATAAGCAATTCGTACAAAGTACTAACATGTTCAATATAAAATAACAAATTTTCACTAATCTTATCATGCTAGGCTCCTAACAATCCTATGCGGGAGACGCATTCTGTAAATACACATATAAGTAAGTCGTTTGTAAGTGAATCTACTAATATGCTAGCTGTAGGCATATACTCAACACTAATAAGGGATTCAACAACTTTCTCTTTGACAAAATAATACTTTATATTAATATGCTTTAAGTGAAAAGTACTTATAGTGTTCTTAGAGAAAGGTTTAGTTGCGAACTTATCATAATACAATTTTTGCAGACTCAAAATAGAGTCTACAATACCCTATACCGAACTGAAATTTCTCAACAATAGTGCTTGACAAACTACTACATAACATGGCATATGCTCTGCCTCCATTGTAGAGGACATTGTGAGTGTCTGTTTGATACTTTTTCATGATATAGCTCCTCTAGCCATTATATAGATGTAGCCTGAAGTGAACTTTTTATCATCCATACATCTTGCATAATCGGCGTCACTGAACCCAACTATATCAAGAGTGTCACTTCACTAATAAGTTAACATATGATCCTTGTTATCCTAAAGATACCTCATGACTTTCTTAGTTGCTTTTCAATGGTTAAGTCCAGGATCACTTAAGTATCTTCCCAACACGCCTACAACAAAAACAATATCAGGGCATGTGCATATTTGAGTATACATCAAACTGCTTACAAGTGACACATAAGGAACAACTTCCATTTCATCTCCCTCTTTATCATTTTATGGACATTAGGCCTTTGAGAATTTGTCACTTTTCACTACTGGTGCCTTTCCAGGAGAACAAGAATGCATATTGAATCTTTTTAAGATCCGATCAATGTAAGTCTTTTGAGACAATTGAAAAATCTCATTAGCTTTACCTCGAAGAATCTGAATTCCAAGTACATAAAAGGCCTCACTAAGATCCTTCATATCAAAATGGCTAAATAATAGTTATTTTTTCTCAAATAATATATCAATATCATTATATGCAAGTAGAATGTCATCAACATACAATACCAAAAAAAATGGAACTGCTCCCACTGAACTTCATTTATATAAATTGATCAACTACATTATCCTTGAAGTCATTTGCAGTGACAACCATATCAAACTTGGGATACCACTACCTTAATGTTTATTTTAAACCATAGATAGACTTATTGAGCTTGCAAAACCATGTGTTCTTTATCAATCATTTCAAAACCGACTAGTTGAGTCATGTAAACATCTTCATACAGATCTCCATTCAAGAAGGTGGTCCTCACATTCATTTGATTAAGTTCTAAATCTAAATGAGCAACTATAGCGATGTTGATTTGTACTGAATCTTTGGTAGAAACTAGTGAGCAGGTTTCTTTGAAATCAATCCCTTCGTTATAACCTTTAGCCACAAGTCTAGCCTTATACCTTTCTACTTGTCCGCTTGAGTTATGTTTGATTTTGTAAACCTACTTGCACCCAATGAGTTTGTAACCTTTAGGTAGCTCAACCAACTCCTAAACTCTATTTTGTGACATGGAACTCAAGTCAGCTTCCATTGCATTCATCCATAACACAGATTGAGGACTATCCATGGCTTGTTGATAACTGACTGGTTTAGTAATATCTCCTACATCAAACTCATGTTCCTACAAATAGATAATATAGTCATCAGGAATAGCAAATCTACATGTCCTTTGTGATCTCCTCATAACAACTTCATCATCCCTAGTATCAACAATTTCATCTTATGGTTGATTATGAGGTTCAGTATGAGATTCTATTATAATCTATTCAATCATAGGGTCATCAGTGGGAGCGAAAGTGACAGGTACAAGGATTAGAATATGTTCTTCCCTCGATACAATTTCTCTTGACCGTTGACTTAAACCAAATTCATCTTCAAAATAGACAACTCCATTTGTTTTGGCCTGGCCCAGACTGATTTTGGCCTGAGTGGACCTGGCCATGGGCTAGTCACAGGCCAAAATAGTTTAGCCCGACTAGGCCACGGGCTGAACACGAAGCCCGTGGCTCAATTAGAACAACAAAAACAAGATCGTTTTGTAAATTTTTTATAAAAAGTAATGATGGGTCGGACTGGCCCATTGACTTCCCTAACCATCCTAAGACAATTATGCTTCTTCTCTATGTAAGCTTTGAGCTTTTGACAACTAGCTTTCTTGTGCCTAAAGTTTAGACAAAAGTTGCATTTCCCTTTTAAAATTTATTCGTTAACTAATAGAAGATGAGCTCACCTCTCGATTTCCTTTAGGACTAACAACTTTCACCTTGAAAGGCTTTTGGTCATTTGAGCTATTAGAAGTGAACTTTCTCTTTTGAGAATTGTTGTGGTTTGTCATCATGAAGATACTTCTTATCCTTCCTTTTTTCATGTCATCATCTTCCTTAGCAAGAGTAGCAGTCATCTCCTCAATAGTCCATTGCTCTTTCTGAACATTATAGCTTAATTTGATCGAATCAAATTTGGAAGGAAGAGTCCCCTAACAAATCATACCACGTAATCTTTACCAAGATCCGTATCCATAGCCTTAAGCTTATAAGATGGTAACAACCCATAAGTTTATCAATAAGAGCCATAATGTCACTTATACCATCTAAAATAGTGTGATGAAGCATATTCAATTACTCATTCTTTGACAACTTGTACTTCTTCTTAATGTCAACAACAAAATCCTTTGCACTATCAGCCTTGAGAATACTATCACTCCTCATAGGATTTCTTATCCTTCTCTGTAGCATCATAAGTAAGTTTAGGTGGTGCATCAATTCTTAAGGCCAAGTCCATTTATATGATAGTCAAATTCATCATGAGAGATTCAACCTACTGCTTATGGTTCATTCCATTCATCGTCAAAATGGTAAAGACTCTCGGATTGCTTAAAGTTGAGTGAAAACGAAGAGCAATAACCATGATATGCATGTTAAAATAGAATCATGCAATTTATGCTCTTTTTCTTAAAATTAATTATATCATTCATACTAGAGTTCCTTAAATAAATATAGAACTCATTCACACTCAAGAACAATATATTAAATATTACAACTAAATCATCAATGTACTATTGAAAGGATAAAAAATTTGTGTAGTTTATAATATTTCAATACATTTTCTTCACCATGTTAAGCATCCTACTAAGTAGTAATTATCGACAAGACAATTAATTACCTATATGGATCTTAATGTTATTTTAGAGGAAAAACACAAAATTTAAACACATATTAATATTTAGACGTCCCTCATCACAAATAGTTTCACATGCTCAATTTTATAATAGGTAAAAATAAACGTTTACTATTTTCAACAAATAATCATGTTTATGCCACAATAAGAATAAAAACAATTAGAATTATAAGATAAAAAATCAATGATTGATCTTGTGCATAAATATGTGAAGAGATAGAATAAAAAGATGGAGCAAAATGATGAAAATTTGGTCAAAAAACTTTTCATACGCCACTATACAAAATTTTATTTATTTTTATTTTTATTTTTAATTATTATTATATTCGGGCGCACGGGTAGACTCGTGAACACGTGAGTCCGACCTGCTTGAAAGTCAGCCTCCGACCATCCATTTTCGACGAGGCTTGAGGGGATTTCTTGCATTTTTCATGCTTTATAGATTTCCAATACCTTTTTCAACCAAAAATACTCCAAAACCCAAAAGCTTCTAACCCATTTCGACGATTAACAAACCCCCCAAAATCTTCAAAAAATCTCACCCTAGAAAGGAGATTCATTTGCCCAAAACAAAGTTAAAAGCCAATAACAATAATTAAAAACAATTTCTACACCTTCAATGCATCATTTTGAAATTATTCATGCCCAAACTAGGTTTGGGAAAAAACAGGTTTATACCTAAATATAAGCCCTAAAATCAAATAACCATAAATCTCTTATACTAATTTGTATTCATAAATACAGTGAGCAATAACCACAATACCAAGATCCACAATCTATTTAGAGCAATAACTAGACAATAAATGAACATACCTCCAATGTTGGGCATAACATCTTGATTTATTTTCTCGATTCAAGAGACCACAAACCTATCAATACTTAATAAGCATGTGCAAGAGAGAGCTTATGGTAGAAAACCCTTTCCAGCTATCACCACACACATCCACCAAAAAACACTTTCTTACCCATATATTATATTTATAACATATTCTTCCCTAAGGGGTGTAATGAAGCTAATTGTGTCATTTCAAAATTGTGATGAACAATGGTTTAATAGGTCAACCTATAGTTATTAGGATACTACCATATGCCCCAAAAGCAATTAGTAAATTATTAACTATCCCATTATGGTTATTAAACATACATTAGGCAATTCAATTAATATCTGTGAATATGAAATTGATGTTATGATTATATTAGTCCATATATTTCTAACATCTTTTTGTCATCTCTTCTCCAAATTTCCATGTTTATTATCTTCTCATTTTGTCGCTTTAGTGATCTTTATGGGAAATATTTTTATATTTTTAAAAGAAATAAGATAATCTTAATTTATAAAATATGATTAATTTATAAATATAATAAAATTTGCTTTTCATTTATGAGACTTCTTTTTGAAATTAATTATTAAAATGAATTATGACAAATCATTGTAATATTTGATCTTTAAAATTTTTTACTTGAATAAGTTAAGAAAAATATACAAGTATATATCGAAAAGTATGTCAAGAGTGTTATCTCTTCTAAAGTTTATTCTTAATTATAATATGATTTAAATTTTTTATTAATTTAGTTAAAATTAAATTTTATTAAAAAAATTTATACCGATCAAGTCTCAATAAGATTCAATATCTAACAACAAATTATTAATCCTTATTCATCAAGTATTTTACATTTAATTCTAAAATTTTCCAAACTTTACAATGACATTTAACTTGTTTAAATTATTTTTCTCTATTTAACTTTTTTAATGTGATTCGTTAGGTTCATAAATACGTTGACAACAAATATAAATTATAATCCTAAATATATGAAAATTTTCTAATTTATCTTCAAATTTCTAATTAAATAGTTTATGTAAATATATTAAGATTGAAGTGTAACAACACATCATAACTATCGAAATATTAGAAATATCAAAGTGATTTTGAATTAACCTTTCCAATCCATCTTTTTACTAAACATAAAGTATAAAATTAATACATATTTTATTTGATTCCAATCATATTTTTCTCTAACATTAATATTTTATTCTTTTAATAAAATTTAAAATTTATTTTTAAAGTTTCCTTTTATCTTAACCAAAGAATTTTTAAGTTAATACTAATTAAGAATAATGAGTCATTATTTCTAATTACTTTAAAGTAGTAAATCACATATTAGTCACTCTGCTACTTTTATATAGTAATATAAGAAAATAACAATTCTTACACATGATAGTTTAGAGATTGTATAAGACAAAAAAAATTTAAGAAAAGGATTCATCAGATGAAATCTGCATATATAAAACTTATCGCTTTCTTAGATGAGTTTCTAATTTCTACAAATTAAAGGATCTTGTGCCATCCTTTTGTTTTCTTCACAGAGAACACATGAATTTTGTTTGAATGTTGTATTACTTTATCTTCAGATACTAATTGTAATCTTATCTTTAGAAATTTTAAATGATAATTTTATACTATGTTTAAATATTTAACTGCTCTTTAGCAATTACTATTAAAAGTTGATTCCTAAATCATCACGTGTGTGTAATAGTTGTCATCTCTCACTTATACACACGATGGGTTTAAATGATGATCAATATTATACGATTTCTCATACTTATCGTGTAATCAATGTGACTAGCATACCACGAGAGCTCATAGTCTTATATCTGTTGGGAATATATGATGTCTTGATTAATAAATAAATTCTTGAATAGATTTTGTATTGTATACCCTAGGCCATATTTTGCATTTTAATCTCCTTTGACCTCATTTACTTTATTGTATCATAAATGTATTCAATTTTCTTACTAAGAGTTAGTGGCCACCTTTAAATACAAAAATTTGTATGTGTTTTTCAGATTAGAATGACCTTCCTCTATTCTAAATTCTCTTGAATTTAATTTAATTTACTTTCCTATAATTGTTTTATAAGATTGTATCAAACATGATTTTTTAATAACATTTTGAACCTAGCAAGCATTAAATTAATTCTTAAGAATTACATTAATCCCCTTTATGGTCGTTTCTATACACATAGTAAGAGTCACGTGCTACGATATTAACTCCTATTAATTTGGAGCATATGTATTTTATAAATATAATATCGTACAAATGTTGGATCTTACATACTTAATATATAACCTAAATTCACTTATCTACAATTAACTTTATATTTCTGAACTCTCATTTGGTAACTTAAGACAAATAAATTATCATGTGATCACTCCAGACTAATTTTCTTTTGACTTATTATTTAAGTCGACATTCACAGTTTAAGTTTCTTACTTTAGCACTTAGTTGTCACCTCGATAATAAGCTTAAAACTTGCCTCTTCTCCATTCATCACAAATATTAAAGTTGATTGCCCATGTGAGAAGACCAATCTTTTGTATGTCCCACATACTCTTTGATTCATATAAAAGTATGTCAGACAAAGTAATCATATTTCATAATCAAGTAATTCTTATTATTTAATAATCAATGTCAACTTATAGACAATACATTAAATTAACATACATGGAAAAATGATAACTAATTACATTTCAATATATACGTAATCCTAATGACTTTACATGCCTAATGTATATATCTAAGACAATTGGTTTTGCCACTAGGTCTCCCACCATATCTCTGGTAAATATATACTTTATGTTCACTTCTCCTTATGCAAATATATCTTTTACGTAATTGTATTTAATATTTATATGTTTGGTTTTACAATCAACTTTAGTATGAACTATTCTTGCTTGACTGTCACAATTATGCTAAATGTCTCACTTTGGGTGACTCCTAAATGCTATAAATTAAACTTCCATTATGGACAAAGTAACACATGGTTGTTTCTTACTTTTCTAGAATATAACATCATTGTTAATTAAACAGTTTATATCAATAGATTATGATATAACATCATTGTTAATTAACATTTTTAAATTTTAGAAATGTTAAAGTGATTTGATTTAATGTTTACAATTTATGTTTCGACTAAACATAAAGTATAAAATTAATATATAGTTTATTTGAGTACATTTATTGACAAGAATAATTGATTTTTTAATGACAATTGAAAATTATTTCTAAAGTGACATTTACCTTGACCAACGATTATTCAAATTAATATTAATTTACAATAATAAGGCATTATCTCTAATTACCTTAAAGTGATGAATAATATGTTAATTATTTTATATATAATAATATGAAAAATAACAATTCCTATATGCCATACTTTTGAGATTATATATAGGAATTGTTCATGTCATGTTTCATGATCAACAGTCATTGGCTAGAATGGAAAATATTGATGTTTTGGAGATCTTAAATAAAAAAGTCTATTATATAATTATCATAATAATTATTTTCATAAATATACTAATAATATTTTAGATAAAATTTGTATATTGAAGTTATTTTCAAACAATCCCAAACGTTAAAAGACTTTAGTGTGATTACAAACATTAAAATGCAAAACAAAGAAGATTAAACGTATCGTACAACTCCATTTATGTACACAAATAAAACAAAAACCTGTGTCGCAGTCCCAAATCCGAATGTAATCCCAATGGACCGTCCAGATTCATCCCATTCACACTCCGCGACAAAACCGCCCACCCAACCCAACTCTTACATAAGAAACCCCAATCCGGTCCAGTCCAGCTATCATTCAAAACCTCCATTCAACGAACTCGACGTGGCATCGTCCCATTGGCCTCTCGCTTTCCATTCCTTTAAGTAATTAACGCCATCAACACTAGTAGCTTTGAAGACACCTCCAATGCCTTTATACGCTTATCTATACAGACCTCTTTAGATCATTTATTTTATAATCTCATCTATTTAGATTAATTTTCTCATGTCGTTTCCATCTTTTTATTATTGTATATACAATAATTAAATACTTGAAATATTTTTAGACATTATTTTTATATTTACTTTCTTAATTTTAAGTATTAAGTATGCTAATTTTGTTATAAAAAATAAGTATCAAAATATGATAAAAATGTATATTGAATTAATAAAAAATTAAAATAAATCAATAACAACATCATCCAATAAAAATCTTATTGAAACGTAAAATTTGAAGAAATTCAATAATATCTAATTAAAGAGATTGTTTCCAAACGACTCATACGAAAGAAAATTAAATTAAATCAGTAAAATATAAATAATATTAATACTTAAACTTGATTGTTGCATAATTTTTATACGTATACATCAGTTTATCGCAATGCAGTTTAGTTGTTATAACTTATAAGTTTTATACGTACACATTTTTCATAAAAATATAGGATCCTACTGCTTTATGTATAACTCTTGAGTTCTGACCTTAGCGTATAGGTTCATTCAACTCCTACAGCAATGTCTCCAAGTGTCTCGCTACTCGCGATCTTCTCTCTCCTCTTCGTCTCCGCAGTTTCGGGGGAGCCGTTGACCTCTTCGGACGGCGAGGATACGCTTATCAGGCAGGTCGTCGACGGTGGCGAGGAATCTCCTCTCCTCGACGCCGAGCACCACCACTTCGCGCTCTTCAAGAGAAAGTTCGGCAAGTCGTACGCTTCGCAGAAGGAGCACGACTATAGGTTCCATGTCTTCAAGAGGAACCTGCGACGTGCGGCGCGTCACCAGAAGATGGACCCCACGGCGACGCACGGTGTCACACAGTTCTCCGATCTGACTCCGAGGGAGTTCAAGCGGCAATTTTTAGGATTGAGGAGGTTGCGGTTTCCTAAGGACGCGAATCAAGCTCCGATTTTGCCGACTAATGATTTGCCAGAGGATTTCGATTGGAGGGAGAAAGGAGCTGTTACTCCTGTTAAAAATCAGGTTTGCGTTTTCTTTTAAATGTTCTCGTGATGAAATTACATAAGCGATTAAGTTATTTCTTAAAATAAAAAAACTATGGTGTTGATAACTTGATATTAATATGGATTGTGTTTTCTTGGTGATTTAGGGCTCGTGTGGGTCATGCTGGAGTTTTAGTACGACGGGAGCGTTGGAAGGAGCTCACTTTCTTGCTACTGGTGAACTTGTTAGCCTTAGCGAGCAACAACTTGTGGATTGTGATCATGAGGTTTGAATTGTTTTTTCTGTTAGCTTTGCGTGTGTAGTATAGATACGTTTCTTGTTGGTGATTGGTAATCAATTTATTGCGTGGCGATGTCTTCAGTAGATTATGTTATCCAATAGACTGTATAGGGGATGGATGGTAAAATCTCATTTTCATATTATCTGAGACACTGCGAACAATTGGTGAAAAATAGTTGAAGTAATGGGCGCTTGATGGTGCTGTAAGCTATATACCAGTTGGAATGTATTGCGTAACATATTTGGTAGAAGCTCATATAATGAGTGAGGCAGGTTAGGGTCATGCCTCGATGTTATCAGGATGAGAGCTAGATGAGATTGATGTATTCGATAATGGGTGGACGAGTAATTTGCAATTCTTGATGTGTTCGATGATATCTAGACGTGTAATGTAAATTGTTGACGTCATGGATGAATCTAAGAAGTTCTCAGTGGTGGGTGTCTGATGCTACTGTGCGTTCTATTTTGTTGGTGTTATTTGGCGAAATTAGGGTGTTGCGTGTGTTTGCAGTGTGATCCAGAAGAGGCAGATTCATGCGATTCTGGGTGCAATGGAGGGCTGATGAACAGTGCCTTTGAGTATACTCTAAAAAGTGGTGGCCTAATGCGCGAGGAGGACTACCCCTACACTGGTATTAATGGTAAGACTTGCAAATTTGATAAGACTAAGGTGGCGGCTAGAGTAGCCAACTTCAGTGTTGTGTCCCTCGATGAGGATCAAATTGCGGCAAATCTTGTGAAAAATGGGCCTCTCGCAGGTACATGAGTTCGGGACCTGGCATCTGACTAAACAGAGACCATACCTCTAACCTATAATCGCCATGACATTTGCTTTTGTGGAATTTGCAGTGGCTATCAATGCTGTGTACATGCAGACATATATTGGTGGAGTTTCCTGCCCATACATTTGCTCAAAGAGGCTTGACCATGGTGTGCTGCTTGTGGGATATGGGTCGGCTGCCTATGCCCCTATCAGACTGAAGGACAAGCCATATTGGATTATCAAGAACTCATGGGGAGAAAGCTGGGGCGAGAGTGGATACTACAAAATCTGCAGGGGCCGGAACATTTGTGGAGTGGACTCCATGGTTTCTACCGTTGCTGCCGTTTCTACATCATCGACTTAATTTCAGTGATAGGAATCACTTTGGGCCTTTGTATTTGTACATAGATTGTGTCATAATTGTAGGCCCTACTGGGTATTTGTCTTAGACTCAGTTACTGCCTCTCAAATTCAGCCAAACCACAGGGACAGGGGATTGGAATTTCTTTAAGATATCCTATCCTATGCACTTGATTTGTCCGAACAGTTTAGTTGTCTTAGCTATATTGCAATATACTCCAGTTCAGGAGTGCTGCAATTATTTTCCTGTTTTAGGACACGCCAAGACAGTGAAGTCCTGCCACAAGGACATGGTGCTGAAAATAGAATCTGTTTCGTTATAGTATCGTCGATCTTGTTGTGACGTAAATGTGCCATGAGCTATTGCAAATGTGGAAGCAGTTGATAAATCTAAATGCGGGAACACAATAGTCCTAGTAGGATTTCGTTTCAGATTGTTAAAAATACTTATGATTGACAGAGACTCGGCTAATCAGTTTCATCTTGTGTTCTACGTAAATGATATTTTGTACAGAATCGCTGCTTCTTCCTTGTGCTCCGCTCAACTCTCAACCGTATTTCTTGTCAAGGAATTGCCATTCTTTGGATACAATTTTATTAAATGGTTAACTAATTATCAACAAATTTCAAACTTCCCTCAATTTTTAAAATTTAGCTTTAACTTTAAAAAATATCGATAGAATGTCAAAATTATCAATTTTTTTCAATTCTAGCACGAACTTTAAAAAGTAGCAATAAAATAACCAAATATTCAATTTTCAATTCTAACCCAACTTTTGTGTTTAGGTTACTTTTCCTGACATGACTTATCACGTGTTTAAGAAATTTTGACTATTAATATGCGTCAGTCAAAATTAATACAAAAAATGAATATTGATGAACAACATCGTTTAATTACATAATTAAAATAATGTCATCGTTTAAAAATGACCTAAATCAGATTAAGTAACCCCGACGACTTTATACTTCGATTTTATTTTTTCCTTTCGTTTTCAATTTGTTCTCTTGACACCTTTACCCTTCGATTTTCAGATTACGTAATCCCGACTCTCTCATACTAAGGACATAAGGAAAAAGAATTAAATGCGAAGAGCTTATTAGTACAGTACGCTGTAATGTGAGAGTAATTTGGGATGTTAAAAGAACAAATATAAAACAAATGGTTAAAGACATCATAAGAACAACAGATAATATTATGTTAGAATTGAAAAAAATTGAAAGTTTGAACATTTTATTATCATTTTTTTAAGTTTAGGTTAGAATTAAAAAAAATTTAAATTTTGAATATTTTAATTACTTTTTTGAAATTCTGACTAAAATTAAAAATTTGACAAAATTTTAAACTTTTTTTTAATTAACCCAGTCAAGAATTACGAATTCAACAATTTAAGTGGTCGGTAAAGTCTCTTATCCAATCAACCTATGCCTCTTACGTACTTAAGGAGTCCTCGTGAAAAACCCAAACCAGACTGGATATCGAACCGGCCGGAAAGAAAGGTTTAAGCCCAAAAAAACTCACTTGAAGCCGCTGCCACTTGACCCCACCTCCTAAGAACAACATTAATTCTAACGTTGTACATATCGTATACGGCCGGGATGATTTACCAGACAAAACTAAGATTATACCCCTTTAATTTCCAATTTAGCTCACGAATATACAAATTGAGCTTTTTAAGAATGGGGGGTAAGATGAATTTTGAGTAAATGTAACATATAACTGGGAAATGCAATTTACCATTTTTACATTTCATAAATACGATGAACGCTGAACAAAACAAATGTACCAATTATTACATAGCCCACAACCTGTCACATACAAAACCACCTCGCCCAACTAAAGAACCACTTATTTCTCCCAAGAACAGATGAACAATGGGAAGAGAAAGGAGCAGAGCTCAAATAGAGAGGATGCTCCCAGCAACTGTCCCCCGAGATAAATACCAATCACGTTCTCATCTTAGTCCTAAAGGAAAAGGATTAACAAAAATAATACATAATGCAAGCCAGATTCAATAAGCTCCCACAGCAGCTAAATTTGACTTGATGCATCATTCGTCTTCATCATCTATTAATGCAAATGAAAATGGAAGGAATTTGTAACCATCTCCTTCGTAGAACTTGTTCTGGAATTCCACCCAGTGAAGTCGCAACGCGTGTAGGAAAGCACTGAGAGTTTCCATTACAAGCAATACACCAACGGTTGCAAAAATAAAGATAATAAAGCCAACGATAAGGATGATCACATTGTTGAACCTGTTGCACATGGAAATTGCAAAATTATCATCTCTAAACATGGTAATGCATCTAAAAGATTTCCAAATTTGTAACTTCTGAATTCCATGTCACAAAAGGCCAGAAGAATTCTGTCTAAAATCCACGAAGAAATAGATACGTTCTTTTCTATTCCTCCGTTATCTTTACATAAGCTTAACCAATCAGGAAGAGAACCTTCTGTTATCGATATCATAAAAGACAACATTCCAATAAGAATTTAACGTACCCCCAAGCTAAAAGAAGAACCTTCTCATAGAATACACTGGACAACTCAGAGTGCGCAAGACTGCATAAAGAAAGAAACAGATAATATTCACGTACTCATTGGTTGAAACATATGAAAATATAACGCAAGAAAGAAATTAATGAATCATACACGAGTGACTAATCAGACACCAAGCATGCTCCCTTCCAAGAACATTTCACAGTTAATAGGAATTTAAAAACAAAGACATCTGTAAAGACAAGCGGGAAGCATATTTATGCCAGGGTTTTACAAAATTGTGCAAGGGTCAATTTAATATTGAACTGACATTTATCAGGTTCAGAAACAAATCAATATTTAGTATCGACCAATGAATGCCATCAGTTTCTGCTGAGTTACCTTAGGGCCCAAAGTCGAAGGTAAGAAGCTGTGTTTGAGACTGCTCCAAGTACAAACTCAATAGTGTGTATCATCTGGTGAACAAAAACTTCACTGAATTCAAATTCCTCGTGATCATGGGAGTCATGATTCACTTCCAGTTGAAGAGACTCGTCAGTGCTCTCAATGGGTGTATACGACTGACCTTGGTGCCTCTGAATAAACAAGTCTGTCAGATCATGATAAAATCAAAACAAAATGCGTAGTTCTTGGACATATAATGAAAAGATCTGGGAACTGGGGATTGCAGCTTACATTTTCATGTTGTTTCTTTAGAAGAAAAGGCTTTGGAAGCAACATCCAGGGAACAGAAACAAGGGCAAGCAATAGTAACACAAGCTGAGAACATGGTACATTAGATTAAATCAGTGAAATGTCAAGATCTCAACTAGCAGCAAGATTACATGCATAAGGCAATGGAAAAGTGGTGCCAACCTGCAGAGTCTTTTGCCCAGGAAAAAGCTGGTTTTCCCCCAACTCATCAGTTGGGCTCAGGAACATATATATCATTACATGGTATAAATCAGCTTGTGAACCAGTGCACCACTTCACAATGATGAGGAGTGATAAATAGCCAAATAAGGCATTTAGAAATATCATTTGTGGAATAAATTGGAACCTTCCAAAAATCCAAAAGACAGTAGTTTAGGGCGTGGACTAGAATACAACAGATAAGAAAAGTTGAAGCAGTTACCATCTACAAAATGCAACTTACCAGATATTCAAGCTGTTCCCAAAGTATGTTGCATTGAAATAACTTAACATAATTCCAAGATTCATTTGGGCAACTCCAAGAAGAATTGACATCTTCATTTTCAGAGAGTTGAGGAAAGGCAGCTCACTTCGAGTACCATGCCATGCAGGATCCACACCAAATGGGTAAGTAGGGCGCACCTTAATCAAGCCATCAGTGGTAGCATCCCTGAGACGAAGAAAGCAACAGAGTATCAGCCATTTGGAACTAACAAGTAAAGCTTCTAAAGAAAAATTTCTCAAAGTATTTATGTCAAATACCTGCAAGAAAGATCGCGACACGCATATGCTGACAGACCAAATAGTTCAAAGGGTACTGAGAAAAATTCATTATAAATCAAGCCAGTGTAAATGGAGAAGAGTGCCATCATCATGATGACATAACGACCGCCAAAGGTCATTTCAGTTATATCTCCCAGTTTCTGTAGTTCAGAATAAGTGCTGTATTAGGATGCTAGTGATAGACCAAGTAGCAAAAAAGATGAGGATTATGGCGATTATTTCCATACAAGTCCGCACCTATAAAAGAACTTATAGGTGTATATATTCACAACATCTCTTATCTATCTAGAGAGGAAAAAGGAAATTTGTCACAATCACGCTAGATATCCAATTGTGGTCAGCCTCAACAAAATAATACATACATTACCTGGCCAGAAAGTTTCTTTTCCCTTATTATAAAGAATAAAGTTGCAAGCAGTAAGCAAATTCCATGTCCCCAATCACCAAACATGACGGCAAAAAGAAAAGGAAATGTAATAATTGTGTAAACTCCAGGATTTGCCTCTTGGTACTTGGCCACACTGCATCAATAAGAAATCCCAGCAAATTGAATCAACTATCTATTAAATCCAACAGGAATAATTAACATATGAACACATTTAAGCACACGCAAAAATGTAAATGCACTACAAAAAATTGAGCTATTTTTAGCAATGCAAGTACATCGTCCTCCACCTTATGAGATATGTTAAACAGATATCTCATGATTCAAATAGTGCACAATTACAGAAGGACATATTGTGACAATTTTTATTACGAGACAAAGAAGCATACAACACATAAACTCAGCAACATGCATCACAAGAATGTATAGAATTATTCCAGCCAATGTACATAAGCTAGAAGAGTTAAAAATGAGGTTTAAATAAGTTCGTTTAATGATATATGATGGAAAAATTGAAATAATTCATCATTCATTAAGACAGTAAGAGCAGTAAGACCAATCTTAAGAGATACTCACCCATAAGCATCAACAATTTCCTGGAAGGCAGAGGTGAATTTGTTTGTACGGAAATATGTAGGTGGAGACTCTCTAGCGTGCAAAACCTGGAAAATCGTTCCGACTTGCGAGTTGGAATCAAATGAAGCTCGCTGCAATGCATCCTGAATCTGCAAAGATCCAGCACTAAGATGCTTGTTTAAATCAAAAAAATATATATTCAATACCAATATTCTAGAACCATGGAGATTTGAAATTTTCCTATTAGCACGAGCCATTTTTTAAATCAGGCAAAATTTACCTGCTTTGTGGCAAAGACAGGACTCCATCCCTCAGCAACAAGACACTTCTTTGTCACATCAAGACTAAGCATGTTCAAAATACGGTAGATGGATTTCTCCTTCCGCACCTTGATGTGCCCAAAAAGCATAATTAAACATACTTAAAATAAAGCAATGAATTATATATGAGAAATCAAATTGAACCTGAACTTCATTAGTCATAAGAAGCATGGTGTTTATCTTCACTATAGATCAGACACATAAAATTGGAGAAAAATTCATGAAATAGATATATTCTCAACGAACCAAAGAGTTCCACTGCTCAAATTGATCACTTATTGTTTGTAGCAAATTGTTTCTCTGAAACAATCCTGCATCGATAGTACTCTTCATCTCTGATAATCTTCCAGAGACCTGAGATTCAAAGTGAAAAACCACAAGGGTTATACTTTTAAAAGCCACTATAAAGACCACAAGGGTTATTGCATGCCAATGTAGAAATAGAAAAGTTTTGACATAAAAGTCCTTGATCTCGAGATTTGGCTAATAATTTTTGGAGATTTCAATAAACCAAGTAATAATAAAGCACAACATCATGTACATAAAAAAGCAGCAAAAACGAGCATGCAGATGGCATTGTGGGAGGACTTGAAAATAAAGACTATTCTGAGATCGTAAAGCAAATAACAGAATTTGAAAGAATGTATTGCACATACTTCAGTTATCATTTGAGCTTGTTTGCCAAGATCTTCACTGAAAGGATACCGATTTGCCCCAAATGCTTCACATATTTTGAGTATTTTAGTCTTTGCCCTTTCTCCAGAATAGAAAACAACAAAAACATTCTTCTCGGTCTGCATATCAACAAAACTCAGAAACAAAAATGCCCTTGGTAGATGAAAACAAGTTCAGAAAAAAAATCTAAACTGTAAGTACTTTGTATATCAAAGACCAAGTAAACAGGAATCAAACATCCACAATATATTAGGCCAAAATACCCATCTGTCTACACATTCAAGTTTTGCACCGACAATCTACATTTGTGTCCTCACAAACATTTCTAGAAGATACAGAATACAATAATAGAGAAGGCATACAAAATTGGAAGTATTCACTTAAACAAAGATCAAAATTCACAAGTCTCAAAAGTACGTGAATGTGAAGGTTTTTCCTGATATATATAGCAGGAAAACTACAAACCAGAACAACTTCTCTTAAAATTACATATAGATACAGTACTATTGCGCGCAATATACTGGGAGACTCTGCACAAGTGCTTGCCTGTGTGGCATAAAGTCAGCTGTTTTCCACACAAAGATTTCATTTATTTATTTTGCATGAAACTCCAGAAACAAAAGAATGCTATTCTTTCAATTTTGTACAAATGTTTGAAATGAAAGGAAAAGAAGCAAAACCTTTTCTCCAGAAACAGGATCAATAACAGGTTCGTCCACAGCAGCCTGCCTGATAAAGACATTACCCCTGGTGGCACGGAATATGATCCTTTCAAATGCCAAAGACTTCTCTTTTGGAACAAGGCCCGTAAGAAATCCCAATTTAACTTGTTTTGATGAATCAGCTTCCTAAACAGCATATCAAAAGAAAATTACTACGAGTTAAGTGGAAGAGTTAACAATACCACACATACATGACATGGCATTCATACTTGGTCCTTCAATAACGGAGTGTTTAGTGATTCTTCACCACTGTGCTGGGATTCCATTTCCCTCTGCTGAGCAGTTGCACTGCTTAGAGCTGAACAAAAGAACCCACTAGCCTACAAGGAAGAGTATTTGCATCTGGGTAAATATTATTTCATTTCACAAAAGTAGGAATTCATCAATACCCAACATGTATTATATGCGCGAAGAAAACCCCAATAAACCGTTAGACAGTCATCACATTACCTTCTCAAGAACAATCTTATATTCTACCAGCTCATTATATGTCCGCTGCAACTTTTCATTATTTACATTCATTTCAACTAGCTCTGCCTCAAGCTCTCCAAGTTTCACCTGGCAAATCCAGTAAAATAATAAAAACAAACAATCAATGAGTGAGGGAATCAGAGGATTTCATTGTTATAACAGTTCAGCCATTACTATCATCTTCTTTACATACCTCTAGGTCATCCTTATCTATGTTTGATCGTGTCACAGACTTCTTTGGAGGTGACACTCCCGCTTTATCCATTTGCTCCCTAAAAAAGCGTAATTTGCGTGCCATCTCTCCAGATTTTTTTATCTTTAAATATGGGCACAAGTAAACAGTTGAATTACTAATTATTCTTTCAAAATAATATTAGATTCACAACCAGTGCTACATGACTCAACAAGACTTACACTACATCAAAAATTTAAAAGTAAGGGACAATGTTTATAACGTATTCATAGCTTCTACTACATCCTCCTTTTAGTGAACTTCGAAAACCCCTGTCATCAAAAATTTCGAAACGGAGAACTATTTTGTGTTTCAAATTTCCCCCTCTGCCTCAAAATTTAAAACTCTTTTCAACGTCAAAGAACCGATCGCGTCAACAGTGACAAATGGCAAATGACAACCCACAAAATCATATTCTTCATCAGTTCCGCTCGAGTTCAAAAACACTGAAGCATTGGTTCAGATGCGATCTAAACTTCGGAAAAAACAAAGACAACAATTTTCGATAAACAAAAAACATCATCTTATTTCATACTATTATCAAACGAAACCCAAAATTCTAGAAAGAAACATAATCGACACCCAAACAACACGTGAGAGCCTCACCTGGGCGGCATAAGTTCTCTGAAATGGACTCTTCTCCGCATTGAGCTGCAAAGTAACAACACACACAAAAGTCCGATCAAATCAAAAACACCGTACAGAAGCAGTAGGCTACTCAAAGAAAAGAAGAATCTAATAAACTAAACAGCGGACACGTGTGAGTAATTTGGGGAGTGTACGGACATCTTTGAATTGAATGAGGCCTAGCTCGCCGAGATAAGAGACGGTGAGATGAGACGCCTCAACGGGGATGATGAGCTGGACCAATTGCATGGACTCCGAGCGGAATAGATCCATCGGCGGGCAGCATCCTCCAAGCACCTCCCCCATTTCTTCACGTTACACGCGCCGCTTCTACCGGATACTAGTCTTCAAGACGAATCGATAGAGAAGAACTATTTGATCTCTAAAGCAAATGATTTGTAATTTTGTTTGATTTTATAATTATTAACACATGAGATGATAAGAGAGAGAGAGAGCTGCGGCTCTGAGCCTGAGGACAAAGACTGAAAGACTTGTCAATTAATTGACGCTTTCCGATTTTTGCAGTTAATATTTATCATTCGCACGGCATCTGCTCTTCGTAAACGACGCCGTATAAATTTTTACCACCCCCCGGTTTGGGGATCTCCTGGTAATCAGTTCAAGCAAGCGTCTCGTGATTGATTAAAGGGGTTATGGATTTAACTCTACAATTGATTAAAGTCCTTTTTTAATTGGTCTTTGGTTAAAATAAGAAATAACTAGATTTCTATACCTATTATTTAAAAAATTGGACTAAAAGTTAAATACAAGAGATTTAAATTTTAAAATTTTAATCCATATTAAATTATTATAAATTGGTTAAAATACATAAATTAAAATTTTGAAAATTAATTAAATTATTTTAATTTATAAAAATCTATTAATTTAAAATATTAATTGATTAGTTATTAAATTAATTAATTTTTAATTGTAAATATTATGTAAACAATTAAACTAAAAAAAAAGGCAAGCTGCACAATTAAATTGATTTGATTTTTTAATTATTGGTTATATTGATTAGGAAATCCTAATCGTTTATATATTTAAAACACGGTCGTATTAAATAATATAAATTAGATACTTTACACGTGTCAAAACCAAAGACGAGAGAACGTAACCTAAAACAAGAATGAGCGAACAGAGTTGAGAGCACTCTAGAACCATTAAGAACGAAGGGAAACATTACAATTGCAGGCAGATGCGATGAGGCCGTATTTGGAAGTTTGGTTGGCCCTAGAAGGTATTAGTATTGTGGATGGACCTTCCTTCGTCCGCCTGCTGGCCCATGCTTTGCAGGTTCAAAGCTTGCGACATTCGCCTTACAAAAGTGCATGTAATGCTGAGAATGTCGCAACTATTTCAATAGGGAGCTGCAGCGACCGAGTTCTCACTTCGTCAATGACGCTTGAGGAGCTTCATCTCAGTACTAGCGAGAAGGGACCGTTCTTGAAGGGCTTTCACTCTCCATCATCATCAATGCGTTGCGACCTCAGACGAACGAATATCCAAGGTGAAGTGAACGAATATCAACCGTCTGAGGAATATCAACCGCCTGTCGAAGAAGACTGTGCAACCATGGAGGATTCTCTTATGAGTGATCCAAATGCGTTTCCTCCTCTTGAGGAGAGCCTTGCGACGAAAAAAGTTAAAAACAGAGTGGCTCCCCCACAACGAGAGGATGTCCTGATGGCCTCTGACGATGGATCGACTCAAGCAGATACCCATGCATCCATTGCATCTCAATCTGGGAACATGCCCAATCTCCCTTCCTTTCGTGAAAAGCTTGCACCAACTGCGAAAAGAGCCTTAAATCATCTGCCAGAAAGGCTCGAGGAAGAGGACGTCAAGCACGATGTCGTGGATGGTGTTCCATCCATAGAATTCTCTGAGAAAATCTATGAGAAAATTCAAGAGAACATGGCCTTCACTGTGATCATACGCCCGCTCGGGAGAATTTTCCATTACAA
>JAOSBN010000179.1:45046458-45087854 GCA_027563595.1 Erythroxylum suave
TGAGGAAACTATTGTATTGTATTTTGAAATATGAACAACATGGTAATTTGATTTCAATGCAAATTGTATTTGCAATTGAAAAAGACAAACAAATATACAATACACATTATATTATTTCATCATCATACCTTATCTCGCTTGCATGTGTAGGAAATGTATTCTCTACTATTCCTAAATATTTTGGGTCTGAGACACCATGCATTGGTGCAGTGAACATGCAAAAAGGCCTCTTTAAATCTTGTTGGCTTGTAAGAAAATACAATAACCAGATATACAGTCCAGGTTCAAGCCGGCACGGCAACGGATAAACGGGAAAAGATGAGCTTCGAAGTTCATAAACAACGAAGGAAAACATAAAAACTAACGGACTCGATGAAGAATAGCATTAAATAAATGAACAAGAAGACAAGCTCATCAAACACCTATTGACATTATATCAGATTGAGTAAACTATTGTCAAAGACACGATCATATAATCGAGCCATGTCGATTTATTTATTTATCCATCAAAGAACTTGCTACGATCTTCTTGTTAATTCACTTGTAGTTGAATTCCAGAACAACTATGGAGCAGAATTGGTTGAATTTATAATTAAAAAAGGGCAGGTGTAGAACAGGTTCTTTTCAAACTGCTCCTCCATTTTCAAATTAACTAAATGGGATCGTCAGGACTAAGATTTTGGATGCAGGAAAAGTTGCGTACCAGACATAAAAGCACTGAGAGAAAATGGGTATTGAGGAGCAAGAGATTGATGACCCGAGGTTGATGCTACTGCGGTATTAAAAGTAGCTAGGGCATTAACATTTGTAAGATTGTTAGGCTCTGGAAGCTGAGTAGAGGAGGTCTCGCCAATGCCATAACTAGCTGTTTCAGGGCCTTGATCATAAAGAATACCCTTGAAAATCCTTCCACCAATATTTACGCTTGTCTGGTATGCAAATTGATCGACTGCGTCATCAACAGAACTCACCCGAAAACAACGAAATTTCGCTATTGAGTTCACTTGAGCTGGAAAATGTCCCGCCTGTAAACCTAAAAGGTCCCCAGCCCCATTATAAAGCCTTCATCTCTGGAAATAGTTAACACAAATTTATGCTATAACAAGAAGATGTATAAAGTCTATGCCTTGACTGTCGCATCCACGTTACTGTCAGAATTACGCCCTTATTCACAGTAATAGCCACGAAAAAGAAGCTGCTAGGGTTACTATGTAGGTCATGTTCATTTCAAAGCAAAGATATGGTGCTGTTGAGCATTTATTTCACACTCCAATATTATTTGATATATAGATCTACAGGCATGACGAGAAAAAATGTACCTGTTGATGGATTTTCTCTGAGCCTTTTAGGGTTGTGTCCTTGAGGTTGCTGTTGATGAACAGCAGCAAGATTGTTGAGCCTGTGTCGCCTTCTGTAAGCAGGAACCCAGGTGCTCTTGACGTGTGTCGGGCACGGAAACCCTTTACTCTTACAACAAGTTCTGCATCTCATGTAAACACAGTCCTTCTTAGCTTGGTTTCCACAGTCCTGACATCTTGATCCAACAAAACCTTGATGTCTCAACATCATTGCTATTAGTATTCATCATCATTGAAGACATTCGCAGCTCATTTTCGTTTGTTAGCTGTCCACTTTTGCTAGAACAATTTCTCTGTGTTTCTTCTTCTGTTTCTTCCTTCTCGTTGTGAAAAAATCACCAGACTTTGACAAGGATTTTCTTCAGGAGAGTGGCTTTTTTTGGTTGTAGTGGATAATATGATGGCGATGGTAGTATGTCATATGGGTGGTTGGTTACTTGGTTTCTAATTCTGAGCTTTGGAATCGACTTTTTGCTTCATATATTTTGTTAAAACCATCGTTCACAATTCATGTGACTTACTGGGGGCTCCAGCTTTTGCAGACACTGCTTAAACTAGTGGGAATTTTCTTGTTTTAGCAGACTAATTAATAAAGGAGTGAAGGCATTCTGGGAAAAACAGATGTTGCTGCCATTAAAACATCATCATTTCAAGTTCTCAATTCGAATCCGACATGGACTGTTTTGAAGCCTTAAACTAGCATAAGAAAGCGAAGCATAATTAAAGATTTAATAAATAACTAATAGCTAGCTTCAAACAGACAAGACAAAACAAAAAACTTTCCCCTTTACTTCAACCATTCCCTCTCACCTGTAATTGATTACATTGGCCACGATTTTAGGTGCTAAAGATTGCGGTGCGTAACTGCTGTTTACTGATCAAAACCCATATCTCACCGTGACTTCAGCGGGGAAATTTCTCTTTGGAGTGCCTGATGCCATGTGACAGATCTAACATGGAACTTTGCCTGTGGGTTTACTATTCAAAGATCTCATAATCTAACACAGTAACGGTTGGATGACTTTAACGGAGTATTTCTACGGTGATGTATTGTTTACAAAAAGAAACTGTGAGTCAGACTGACAGCTTCCACAGATCTCTCCTTCCCTAGGCCTCTCGTATAGCTCCCAATTCCCAAAACCCCGAGTTATAGTGGTCCCTTTCTTATGTGGATAGGTCTTGGGGTTTCAATTGTCTCTTTTCAACGTACTTTTTGGTACTATGTATATGAATGCTTCAAGTGATGGGATTGCATAGGTTTACGAACTACTCATCAAGTCCTTTGGCTAATTTCACATCATTGATGTAGAAACATATCAAGAACAGTAATTTGCCTTCTTCTCTTTTTTTTTGTTTTCCAATCTAATACTATAGCAAGTTAGTTTATATTTCTTCGTCTTTCTAACTTTTAAGAGTGTCAAATCTTTGATTATTGCATTTGTGCATCTTCTGACAATCAAACAGGTTTGTGTATAAATTAAACTCTTTCTTCTTTCATGAAATATTCAGGAAATCCTACATGTCTTAAGTAGGTTTAGTATATCATATTATTAATTATATTATCATGCCACTTTTAGAAGCTTAGTCAAGAAAGCTAGGCATGCTTGTAAAACTTGAAATGTTGTAAGATTGTATATATAGCTTAACAATTTTTCGTTTTAGATAATTATCCAGGTCCTGAAAATAGAAACTTTAAGAATATAGAAATGATGCGATTTTCTTTTCTTTTTTTAGTTAAAGAGACCCACTTGTTAGACCTAAAAAAAACGCAAAAGAGATTATTAAATTAATGATTCACTGCCAAGAAAGGGGGTTGTAAGAATATTTAATTTGTATATTTAAAAGGTTGTTTTCTTTAACCTTTTCTTTTCACAAATCATTTTCTTTAATAATCAAGATTAGCTTTCACCACCTCTATTATTTTTCTACTCGAATTCTAGAATAATTTAGGATACCAGACAGGGTCATGAGTATCGTATCGTATCGTACCGATGAAACATTGATAGAGTATCGTGTAATTTTGTATCGTTATATGGTATCGATCAGTACTAAAATACTAATCACTTATCGAATTGAATTGCAATTTTTAAAAATTTTTGGACTAAATTATATTTTTTAAAAATTAACCCGAAACTTACACATCCTACTCTTAGTCTTTTTCCTACTCGAATTTCAGAACAATGTAGGATACCAGATAGGGTTATAGGTATCCTACCGTACCATACCAGTTAAAATATGATAAGTATTGAGTAATTTCATATCATTATTTGGTATCGGTTGATACCGGTCAGTATCAAAATACTGATCGCTTATCAAATAGAATTGCAACTTTTAAAAAATTTTGGACTAAATTATAAGTTTCGAAAAATTAACAAAACTTACACAACTTAGTCTTTCATTTCACCTTTCACTCTTAGCCTTTCTCTCACATAGCAATCATCTTCCCCTCGCCAGTCATCTCACTCACTATAACACCCCACTTCCATCGAGTACGTATCCGTATATCCCAAGGCTATTTGGACACATGCCTCGTGAAAGCGGTGCGCTAGTACAGTCAAATAGAACTCATTGCAATTTTTTTAAAAAACATCACGCGCATTTTTTTTCTGAAAAACTAATAATCATTACTGGTCCATCTCATTTAAAACACTGCCAAATACAATTAACATTACGAGCTCATGTTGGATCATAAATTAAACACATTGTAAAAATTTCGATAATCCCTTTGGGCGCATTACAAAAACAAAACGTATCTAATCAAAACTATTGTTACAAACATAATTCATTCTTACAATAAATGAAGCTTGCGGAATACAATATTTAATACTAAATTTATAGAAAATATATGCAAACGCCAACTGATCCTGACCTCTATCCTTTATCTGAATGCAGTGGTTAGACTCTAGTTGATTTAAATGGGTGTTTCTTCTGAGCCTAAAAAATATGTTATAAATTGGGGTGAGTTTTACGAACTCAATGAGTGGATCATCCTCAGTGGCTCACTCAATCACATCACAACTATTCATGTAATCATAAAATTCACATCATTTCATCAATTAACACTTTACTTATTTATTGCACGTTTCACGTTTAGAGCAATCAACAGTCCATTTTGGTCATTTAAAACATGCATATCGAATTATAGATGCAAAGTTCATGAGACTCACTTTCAATTATTATTGTTGTTGTTGTGACCAAGTGTCTTTCTATTAATCGATACCCCTCGTAGATACCGAGCTGTATCAAATAATGTCCCATATCCCTTAGTGGATATCGGGTATGTTCACAATTGAGCCTAGGGCTCTAATCACAATATGAGCTTTAAGCTCTTATACTAGCGACTACGGTCACAACTACTTTTATTTTTCATGTATTCATGTAATGAAATGCTTCACATTTTCATATTCTCAATCAATCGCAGGATTTCACATTCACATTTATCATTGGACCCTAGTCTGGCATTCAACAAAATTGTTGAGTAACATTTATTTCATCTAATTTACAGACAAGGAGCACTTCAATTATCATATTCATGAATCAAAATCTTGGACCTTTAATGTCCAGAGTCAAACAATCAGTCACACATTCATAAGATAATTCAAAGCATAATCAAAACAAACAATGAAATGAGACCATCTAGGTCGACTCACGATATGCTCCGGATTAGCATTAGCTTCCTGATTCAGAAACAACTTGATGCAAATGTTGAATCTTGTATATCAATTTCATGCAACACATATAGTGCACACACATTATTAATTGCATAATCACATAAACATTTCATTATACACATATGTATATGTGTAAGGTATAATGCATGCTCATATTGACAATCCCGGGTATATTTCCTTTCACATCTCATAATCAATTAACATCTTTCAATCGTTCTTTAATATCTAAAGAACTTTACTCACTTTAATCATCTCATTTCTCATCAACTAGAGTCATTCAAGATCTCATTTAAACATAATTACATAATTTAGGAGCACCCTGGTATTGACTTGTTCATTCAAAAATCAAGAACAACTCTTTACCTCCATAAGTATGGCCACGATCATGGTGTCCCTACCACAATCGTAACAAAAACATTTTGGGGTTGGCCACAATCGTGATGTAAAGGCCATGATCGTGATATAAACTATTTTCATCAGGTCACAATCGTGCTGTAAGAGCCACGAGCCATGATCGTGCCCTGCATCTTTCTTCCTTCATTCATCCAAATTCAACGCATATCACAACTCTAATTTCTTACCAATTTTCTCATAATTCATACACATTAATGCAATTTCATTTCATGTTAATTACACTACCCATTTATTGCATTAATCTCTCTAATCCTCAACTCATTTGATTCAACATTTCAAACTCAATCTCATCATTTATGAAATCCAATGTCCTTCTTTACTATGTTTTATTCATAATGCATCAAACAATTCATTCATTATTTTATGTCCTCATTTAACACTCTAAAAATTTCACATTTAGATGCATTGGCATCAAACATGCTTTTCCTTAAAGTATAGCATCAAGATTAATCAAAACTTATCACATATTTGTCTAACTCTTCCAACATCCAATTATGTTCATTTTAAGCCCCAATTAAGTCCAAAAGTATCATAGTGACATACCTAGTCCTTACTAGGTTCAACCATTACATAGTCACCAAATTACCACGAAAAATCACTGCCCACGATCGTGACATCCCCTGCCATGATCGTGACAGAAGCAATTCTCCAATATTCCTGCAGTTTTCCCAGTTTTTCTCTTGATAGATTTTTAGGTCAATTTTGTATGACCATTTTGACCTAGACAGTGAGGTTTCTAGGCAACACTTTCTTCTACTAAAATGTTCCTATATGTCTTAAATTTCTAATGACATCAAATTCATGCATTTTGGTTTAGTATCATGCACGTTATAGTCAAAATACTACAAACTATCCTTACACCTCGACTGAACATAATTCTCTACTTCAAGTCAAATTTCAAGCCTCTTAAGGACATAATTAAAATTAGGTTCCTCCATGATAATTGTATCCATATGTCTCTAGTTTAATCTAAATCAAAAATCATCCCATTTAGATTTATTTAAATCAACATAGGGCCAAATGTTCAGTAAAACACTCAATCTAGCATATTTCAATACACATTTAACTTCATTCCCATCCTAGTTCATCTCTTTTACTTAGTCTATCATTTCTAACTCATGTCCTCATTGTTTCCTCTTCATTCCTACTTCCACTTCAACTCAATATCATACATAATAATTTATGCTCTATGTTTGATCATTAACCCAAAAACAAAACATATAACATTCATTCATAAATCAATTTTCTGCATTTCTTTCAATCTCATCTTAGGACTCATTCTAACTCTAAATTATCTCTACATCAATTTAAATCATAAATCAAAATACACATAAAAGAAGACATGAACATATCCAGATTTGTTTCTCATTCACGTCAAACACATACAACTTCATCTTATGATCATATGTCCTCTAACCCTCATTACATATGCTTCATTCAACAAACCAAGAAGAGTAAAGCTTTTAACTTACTTGTTTACTTCAAGATCTTCAAAAATCTCCAAAAACCCTAGCTTTCCTTCTTTATACGACCATCATCATTCAAAGAGTGGTTTTGGGTCATTTTGTAGCAAGATGAAGAGGATAACAAGGATCTTGTAGTGAGTAGTTTTATTTTTAACAAAAATCAACATTGGGTAGGTGGAGGGCAAGAATCATGAATGGAGAAGAAGAAGAAATGAAGAAGGTGAGTGTGGGAGAGGAGCTTACGAAGAGAGAGGCAAATAACAAGTGAAAGACCAAAACGGAGGGTCTTTCACTTAATAAAAACGTGGTTAAACAAGTGATGTGGCAAGTGTCACTTGCCACATGTCACCTTTTTATGGTTTCTCTTGTGATCTTTTAAAATGCTAGTCCATTTGTCTCCCAAATCTAATCCAATTGGGTCCCAATTTTAAATGACATGTGTCATTAAATCCTAATGCCACTTTTCAATAATTCTACTACTATTTAATATTTATTTCTACTACCATTTATTAACCGTCCTATCATTTGGCATTTTTTCTAGTCCAAAAATTACTCATAATTCTAGAAAATTGTCAAATTTCTTCAAAAATTCTAAATCGATAATTTAATTCACTGGATCAATTTCCAGAACAAAATTATCATTGTCCATGTCAGAATCACATTAAATCAATCTTTTATACCTGAAAAATGTTAAATGAGCGCATAAACAAATTATTGTAATGTGTTCAATGATCAATTTCACGGGTATGCATACTATATTACGCATAAGCATAAAATGTATTTTTGTTTCTCTCACTTTTATTTCTCATTTACGGTATTCTTGACTCTAACCTTAATATGGGAACGGGATGTTACACTCACCCTCTCTTGCTTACGAAGTCCCCTTAGCTCTCCTTCTTTCTCTTGTGTAATGACCTCGCCTCACCCTCTGTCGCCTGTGCAATTGCCTCATCCCCTCTCTCGGTCTCGCCTCCACTATAGTTTGCCTCATCCTCACTCTTTCATAGTATGCAACCAACCAACTACTCCTACTGTCCTCCTTCGCAGTCACTCCTCAATTGCCTGACTCGCCTCGCCAAGTCACCAATAGCATCCCAGTCAAGCCTCACTGACACTAAGTGGAGCTACAAACTTTAAGCCTTAAGGTTGCAAAATGCAAATTATCCTTGAATAATTGAACTGTGTGTAGTGTGCTTAAGCATTGATTAGTTGATTTGTGTTGTATTGAATGTTGAATGTTTAATATTGATTTACTTGCTATAAGTGTAAGTGACTTATAGTTGTGCGTTTAGACTTTGCATTTTTGAAATTGAGGATAACTAGATACTAGAATGGATAGATGTGTTTGTTAATTTTTGTCTAAATTTTGGAAACTGAAAAATGATATTGAGGATTTTATTAGAATTACAATGTTTGGAATTTTGAATGTGTTTTGTCATTTGTGTTGTTTGGATTCTGAAAATTGGGGATTCAATCATTCAATATAAATTAGAAAGCTTGTGTTATTGTTTGAAATTTGAGAAATATTAAATTAAATGTGGTCTTTATTATAAATTAGGTTGTATATATTATAAACTGAATTTTTGTAATATGCAAAATGGGCTAGTTAATTTAGGCTTACATGAATTAAGTTAAAGATTTGAGTTTAGGACAGTTAGATATAATCATAGAAAATTAGTTACTGTTATGAGCTTATAGTTAAATTATGTAATCATACAAATCGAATTATAGTTACAAATTTATGTAATCATACAAAATAGGTTATAGATGTGAGTTTATGTTTGAATCATATAATCACACAAAATGAGTTAAGAATTATAGTTGTGAATTATGGTTAAATTATATAATCATACAAAATTGTTATAATTGTGACTTTGTGGTATAATTATGTAATTACACAAAATGAGTTATAGTTATGAATTGTGATTTTATGTTTAAATTATGTAATCACACAAAATAGATTATAGATGTGAAAGTGTAGCAATTAATGTATATATTTAAAGTTTAGGTTAACAAGCATGAGAATTTCTTCAATAGAATGTGCTTACTCAACAAATTTTTTTAAGGAATCATTTAGATAAGTATATGAGGGTCACTTACATGTATATATCATATGGTTATTGAGAAACTATTGTTACTCTATTTCTTCCTGTTATTATACATAACTTGATTTTGATACAAAGTGATTAAGTTAAATTTAATATATATCATCATTTATTTTTACAGATAAATGGAGAGAATTTCAAGTACACCTGATAATTCAGTCCTTTAAGGTATATGAAGATTTGACGATCCATCTCAAGCCCATGTTAGATTAGTTCTTAGAATAAAGAACCATACTATTTGTTTGTATTCTAACAAGCATTTGAAAGGTGGAAGAATCGCCATATTAAAGAAGCATTTAGCTAGGATCAAAGGTGATGTGGCGTCTTGTAAGAAAGTAAACCATGATGTGAAATGGCTAATAAAGACTTTGCTCGAAGAGTATCAATGTGAGAAAGATGAAAGACAAAGATTGAACTATGAAATTAGTAATGGAAGTTCTTTTGTTGGTGTTTAGGATGATAATGTGGATGATGAAAATAGTATTCCTACCCAACAAGAAGAAAATGTTGCACTTAATGTTAGGAAAAGAAGAAGACGTGTGTCTAATATTTTGCACCATAAACAACTCTTAGAGCTTGGTCTTCAATCCGTAGCGCCTTATAACCTAGATAATCGGCTCATAATGTAAACATGAAAATGGCTAGATAGTGTTATGATTTAAATATAGCATCTAATGTAACCAATCTTATTATTATTAGCCTATAGTGGAAGCTATTATCTCTTATGGTTCAAGATATAAAGCTTCGTCAATTGATGACTACAGAGGTGAACATCTGAGCTGCTATGTTTATGAAATAAAAAGTTATTTGATGCAAGAAGAATGGCTTAGACTACTTATAAATTTTCAATCATGTGTGATGAATGGACAAGTAGAATATATGCGTCTATTATTAATTTTTTAGTTTATTTTGCAAAATAGACAATGCTTTTGAAGTATATTGATGAGTTTTGTTACCTTTTTCAGATATTTGATGAAGTTGTGAATGAAATTGGATAGAAAATATTGTTCAATTCATTACTGACAATCATTCTACTTATAAAACAGTTGGCAAAAGATTACAAAGCAATTATAATTCTTTTTAATGGACTCCTTATGCTACAAATTGCTTTGACCTAATTCTGAAAAATATAGGAGATGTTAGATATTTTCTTATTATTGATGATACTGTGCAAAAAGTAAAAAATGTGACCAAGTTCATCTATATAGCTCTTAAATTTAGAGATAAAAGATTTCACTAATGGTGGAAATTTGTGTTATCCTGCTATTGTAAGATTTGCAACTATTTCTTATCACTCACAATGTTTTATTATATTGAAAAAGGAGTTGAAACAAATGTTTCCAAGGATAAGTGGGTTGTATCTCAGCATGTTAGGTCTAATATTGGATTGAAGATTTATAGACTTATACTTAAAGATAATGAATTTTGGTCCTAATGTCAATTTGTCATCTTTTGGTGAGGGTACTTTGTTTGGCTAATAATGATAAGAAGGTAACAATAGGTTATTTTTATGATGTCATTGAGAGGATGAAGGAAGCAATCAAGGTCAATCTAAAAAATAAGTCTTCTTCGTACATACCTTATCTTACAGTTATTAATAAGAGATAAGAAAGACATCTTTACTCTCTGTTGTTTGCAGTTGGAGTATTTTTTAATCCTTATATCTATTTCAAACTTTTACCCAAAAAAAACTGAAGTTAATAGAAGAATTTTATTAATTATTACAACAATTGCTGCTCATAAGACGTCGCAAGATCTCCTAAGTTCACAAATGAATATTTATAAGGATGCTTATGGTAATTTAGGATGCCAATTGTTGTCCTTCAAAGAGAGAAACTTAGTTCAGATATTTTTCACTTTTGTTATTTGTTAAAAATTAATCATCATTTTATTTTGTTAGTAATGCTAACTTTGTTGTTTTATAGTTGCATGGTGGGACCAATTTTGAAGTGAAGTTTTAGAATTGCAAAGGTTTACATTTCAAAATTTTTTTGAAGTGATGTTTTAGAATTGCACAGGTTTGCAATTTAAAATTTAAATCAATGTGTGAGTGCAACAAGATTTGAAAAAACTAGAGCATATTTAAATTCACCCGTTCTAAGAAAAAGAATAGTAGAGTACAAAAGATTGAATGACTTGATCTTTGTCTGATACAATATAAAGCTTTGAGAAAGATATGTTATTATCATTATTAAGTTAGATATAATTTTTTGTCATTTCTTGATAATTTAATTTTATTTGTTTCCTAAGATTCTTAATAAAACAAGTAGTTATGTAGATAAAATTTGCCTTGACCATATCAATTTGTTGGCAAATTAAGTTTTTGAAGAATTATGTTTGATAGATGAGAGTGACTTAAAAAATAATTTTGAATAGAAAAGTGTTGACAAACCATTTGATATAATGAAGTTAAATGATGGTGATGATAAGATTTCTCTCAACGATGAAAATTTTGTATCAAATGAGAACTTGGGTCAATGTAATTTGAATGGGTATTCAATTGAACGAAATCCTAGGTTTTCTGTAAATATTTTTGTTTCAAGTTTCACTTTTAATTGATTGTTTCTTGGATACAAACTCTTGGTGTAAACTATAATAGTTAGAGAGTCATAAATATTTATTATTCTTTTCATTTGATGTTTTGAATTATGTAATTATTTATTATACAATGAAATTGTAAGATTTTAATACTTGATATTGTCTTTAATTTTATATTAGTATGATAATGAAACAATTTTTTTATATTAATTGTTATTATTATTTATAGGTGAAATATGTGAAAAATAATACTAATAAAAATAAATAAATTGTCATTTTAAATTTCTATTATTATGATTTTTAACGAGAAGGTTGATGTAACAATACAATATATTAAGGGACCATTTTATAATTTAAAAAAATTGAAGAACTATTTTATAAATTTTTTAAAAATACCTATTATTAATCTACACCGATATAGTACTAGAATCAAATCTAACACCACTATGAGTATGATATTCATATTCATAATATAGATACCAAAGCCTCAATCGTTGGAAAAGATAACCACAAGACAATCAAAATAAAATAGTAATTGGTGCCCATGTCAACAAGTCTTGATTTTTCTTTATTTTCAAGATTTTGTTTGACATCAAACGAGTCACTTTTGCAAGGCTGAGGCCCGATTAGAATACCATATTTAATTAATGTCTAATCCTACTATTTCTCACGAAGTTCTAAGCACGAACTGATTATCCTACTGCCACCAAAGCTTTAGCCACATTTCATAAGTGCCAAAGGGAAAGTCGATAGTGACGATGGCAAGCCTTGATTTGCAAAGTCGATACTGACGATGGCAAGCCTTGATTTGCCCCTTCTTTCCATTTTTTAACTTCATTTCTCGAAATCCATTCTATATTTTCGCATAGACCTTAGCTTGATGAGTGCGAGAATAGCACTTCTTAAAGAGCCATCAACCTTTTACTTCAGCAACTAAATTTGCGTTCGAGCTATGGAGAGCTTAATCGCTAAGCAAAACAATGAGCGAGAGAGAGAGAGAGAGAGAAGGGCAGAGAAAGTAGTATACCTTTTAAATGCTAAAGCGGACAAGAAAGTTTTCTGCCAAATTGCCAACGGAGCGAAATAAGTGATTACTCGGTACTACAGAGCATTGTCGGTCCTGGTTGAGTCACGTTTGTTGTTGGACTAAGGCCTAAAAGAGGACAAGAAATTGTACAGCTCTGCTGGCTCCGGCCACAATGCACAACTGCCATTTTCACAAAACACCGAACAGGTGTAAATGAGTCCGAAATTGTTCGTGTCCAACAACGAGTTTCCATAGCACATTCTTTGTTGAAAATTCAACAGAGGCCGATAAGAGAAATAAGCGCTCAGATAATAATGGGCTCGGTGTAAGCTTATCCTCCAAAAGACTGAATCATGATCGTAGCTCGTCAATGAACTATTTGAATAAAAGAAGCACAACGGCCAGACTCATGAGCTTAGAAAATGAACTAAACTTCGCATCCTGAAAATTAGAAAAGACAACTGGCAAAGACACGAGAGGTTGATTGACACACAGAATTCTAACCGAAAAAATGAAGTTGATGTACATACATACAAGAAGCGGTGGAATCCATAATTTCAGGGATAGTGCTGAACAATTCTTACTTTTGCCTGCCAACTAAAAGAATGAATTCACCACAGAAAGAAGCTTGACAAATAAAATCTTCATACATTGAGAAACTGTCCTGCCTATACCGATCACCTACATATAAAAGGGCCCTTCATATGAACAGCTAACAAGAGTAGCCCAAGTCAAAATTCTCAAAGTTGTTTATAACATCAAGAATCATATTCAACTAAATAAAAACACAAAAAAGAGAGTAAGACAGCACAAACATATATTTGGAACTCAACTCTTCTATAATATCCCTCACCTTACACACTTGGAGGAACTAAGGCAATATGTTTTGCTGCAGCAAAGATGGGATGTAAGTTGGTGGAAAGTGCTTCCAGATGATCATTTTAATCATCGCATTTGAGTAGGAGAACAAAGTAGCCCTGATGCATCTGCACCTACCACTGCAAGATCACAGATGGTACACATTTGGCCTTCCTGGCTTGGCACAAACCGAGAAGTACAATATGGGCAAGAGACATCTTTCTGTCCACGATAAATTGGCACATATGTTGCACCACAAATTACAAATGGGTTTCTGAAATCATAGTTCAACTCGGAGGCATCTGTCATATTCTTCTCTGCAGCCTGTAACACTTGCCTAGCTGTTTTTGATTGGTTCTCAACCGTGGGGTTAGTCTCCAATAACCGCCTAGCAAAGTTAGCTGCAGTTGCAAGGTTCTTGTGCTTGTAGCAAACCCTCATTGCATTTAGCAGGGCAAGCCTCAAGTGTGGCTTCTGAAGATTGCAATGGGTGAAGTAGGCAGCAAGCTCCATTTGGCGTACAGGGTCTTGTATTTCCTTTCTATTAAGCTCCATTTGTAAACCCAAAACATACTCCTTAACTATAACTATTAACTCTTTGACCTCATCTACCTCCTTTCTTGAATCTACAACAATCAAAGGAACTGTATGAAGAATGCTGAGAAAGATTCGAAGCGCCTCACTAAATTTCCCAGCAGTAGTGGCTTTGTAACCAGCATTGACCTTCTCATCCAACTGAGCGAAACTGAACACTAATGCTGGAGGGCCTCTCACATTGGGACTTGCAGACTCATTCCATCCTCTTTCAACAGCTAATGACATCACAGGAAGAGACGCAAAGGGACATAAATAGGTATGGCTACCTGAATGTAAATCAAGAAACATGGATTTCAATGGTGCAAAATTTCTAATTCCAAGTTGCCTGTTGAGCAACCGCATAGCTGTATCAAAATTGCCAGCTGCAGCGTGTTCAGCAGCAAGTGAAGATTTCTGGGTCCAAATCTGGCTCACAGGCATACCAGGACTTGGCGCCACAAATACAGAAGATCGGGTACTGACAGAAGCTCGTGCCATGTCTGCCTCAGGAGGAAGCTCCAAGTCTTCAAGGTCCCATCCACCCTCTTCATTTTCTTCAGCCACTTCCTCATCGTCCAAAATTGTTATTACTTCCCCATTTTGCAAGCCCTCTGCATCAAACACATCAAGTTCCTCACCCCAGTCAGCTTCCTCATCCTCCTCTGCAGCACCTCTGCCCACGTTATCAAGCCCACCTTCCAATATGCCTTTCATAACTCTCAGAAGTGGCCAATCCCCAGCACACATAATGGGAGCAGGCGGCATAAGAAGAGAAGGCTTTTTACCATCTGGTACAGATGGGACATTATCTCTCAACTCTTTTGCTAGACGGTCAGCAATATCCTGTAGTCCATGGACTTTAGCCATGACATATGCAAGTGGTAAATGACCAGCACTTTCCATAATTTTAACACGTTCCTGCACATCACCCAAATATAGGGCATTGTGAAACTGGCCCATGACATCATTCTTAACCTCTGCAATCCTAAGCATCTTGGAAAGCTTTTCCAAATTGCCAGTTATGAGATAAAGGAATGATAACCTCTCAAAATTCTTTGTCCTCTGATAAGCATATTCAACAATGCCTGCATTGCCTTGGCGAAGAGCTTCCACCCCAAGTCTGTACCAATGATCTTTCTCATCAATTTCCTTGGCTGAAGCAACAGCAATTTGAATGTTTCCACTCTCTAAAGCTAAATTAAAACGAGTTCTCTCATCCCTCACAAAATGTAGAGCAACCTCAGGGAACCCCTTCTGCTGCAAATAAGCAATCATTGCCTGCCCACAGAGCTGAGAGTTCCTAATCATGCTCATGACATGGTCATATCTTTTTCTTAAAAGGGACAGTTTGAAGATATACTCAGTTGCATCAATGACAAAAGCCCTACTCTTTCCATCTCGATCCAAGCAAAAGATCGTATTTCCAGACACCTTGGTAATGTATATTGGGGCATCAAGGGTCCTAATTATGCCACTGTCACCATTTGGGAGGCAGTATTTGATGTGATTAAGTGTGGTATAGATGAAAACACCATTATCATCCCAGGCCCCACTCTTTACACGAATTGTCTCATGAAGAGTACACTGATGCACAAGTTTCTTGCTAGCAATGATGATGGCGTGTTTGCTGAGCAATGCAACAGTTTCCATGTCATTAGACCAAACAACATATTTGACAAAAGGTGTTTGGAGATCTCCAAGAACAATCCTCTGCTGAAGATCAAATATAACCACTCTATCCTCAGCCCTGCAAAGTAAGTTACCTGTTCCAGCATAAAATATTGCATCAGTAGCCATGGGGAGACCACTCTTTTTAACAACCTCATTCTTTAGGTTCCTGACCAAGACCTGATTGCTGCTTTTCTCAAGAACAGCAAACCTATTCCGGGCGACAAACACAGCGGAGCCTCCAGCACCTCTCTTTGCCTCCTGAACAGTATCACCCCTACTAATGCTGTCTTTAGGTATTACATACAACTCATATGAGCCTCCATCAACATCTGAGCAAACAAGAACAGCATTTTCTGTAGGGCTATATGAGAGAGTTCTAGGGCTTTGATTCAAGCTGGTCATACCAGGACGTCGAATGGGAATCATTTGTGTGTCTTTTTTAGTTGAAAACTCAAAAAATCGCAAGAAGCGATCTTTTGTATAAAAAAGAGAATCGCCACTGACTGCAAAGGCAGGCCTTTCTCTCTCCAACTTAAAAACAATCATGCCACTATCATGGCCTGCAGCCAGAAGATTCATCTCAGGGTGAGATGCAAGTATCCAAAACCGGTCATGCTCCCTACGGAAAGTTTGAAGTCCAGTCCGCTTAGTTACATCCCAAACACGAATGCTTTTATCCTCTGAATTAGATACAATTATATCCTGTTTGGCATGGAACATAACACATGACACATTATTCATGTGCCCTCTCAATGTGTCCACTTCCCAAGCCTTTGTATCTGAAAGCAAAGCAAGAATGGCTTATTCTAAATTTATGCCAATCACAATTAACCAGTGCATAGAAAAATGAGTGTCTCAGGAGCTATTAACTGCTGGATGGTAGGGAAAAAAGGAACTTCAACTCAAAAACAATATAATAACAAACAACTACAATATCAGAATTAAAAGTCACTCAAATTACTAACCATTCATGCGCCACAATTTTACTTGGCGATCATCAGCTCCCGAAACAATCAAAGGAAGGGTAGGATGGAAAGCAGCCCAGTTGACTCCTCGATCATGGCCTTCCAAGACATACTTAACAACTGCATCCACACCACCAAAAAGATCTGTGTTCATCTGACTCAATCGCAGAATGTCATCAGCAGGGGATACAGTCTTCCTTTTCAGTGACCCAATATCCCATACACGAACAGTTTGATCTAGAGATGCTGACACAACAAGATCTTCTTTAGGGTGGAATGAGGCACACATAACATAATGATTGTGACCTGTCAACACAGAAATGCAAGTCCGAGACTGCCAGTTCCAAATGCGAATGGTCTGGTCATCACTGGCACTAACAATCCATGGGTTTTCATGATGAAATTGGACACTACGAATGTAATCAAGGTGCCCGAGAAGAGTGAACAGACATCTATGCAACTTGTAATTCCAAACCTTAATTTTGTAATCATCTCCTGCAAATCACCAAGCCATATGATAAATGAGTATTATACAAGAGAAAATAACTAGCATGTATATACATTCAGAACTACTTTGTGCAAAAAAGTAAAGCCAATAGGAAACTATCAGTAAACTTATATCTTGGTAACCATCATTTCACACGAGACGACTAATACTGAACATAAAGAGCAGACGAGAGGAAGTATTAAATTCAGTCATATGCTGAAATTTCTTCGAAGATGCCACAGTTATTTCAAAAAGTTGGTCATCTAAAATAAAAAATTAATTTTGATTAGTCTAAAATATCACTAATTAAGTCAATAATCACTCATTCCCGATAATAATGAATTGGGAAACACCCTACCTTGATCCAGACGACATGTCAATCTGAAAGCAACTTCTATCCATTCAAATCCATACCTTCAACAACTGTGTAATGTATACAAACCCAAGTACTCAATTTACTCTTATGCATGCATCCATACCTAGATCCATAAACCTGTACTTAGACAATTTTATACCTCTACCACTAAGAATGCTATTGCTAAGGTATAAGACCATCATGATATTTTTATTTTCAGTGAATCCCAATGCGAAGTGCAAGGAAGCAAATCTGAAAGTGAGAGACAATCATCTCTTTTACGTGATTCTGAATTCCACCTTTCCATCAAAAAGCTAAAAGTTCTCAATCTGTCATATCTGCCTCAATAAATCATCCTGGAGTAATTCCACAAATATAGAAGAATATAAGCAAATACCAATATTTTCAAAACTGGAGCAAAAGTTAAACTGATAAGACAAAAGGTTTAAAGTTTAAAAGGCTCAACTGGCATAGAGCATCATAAAATGGCTAAAGATTAAATAAAATTTTAAAATTTAAATGATAATTGAAAAAGATTATCCTTGTTTATGGAAAATTTTGAAGTTTAATTGAAAAAAAGAAATCGTAAAATAAAAATTAATTGATTTATTTTGGTTTATAAAAACTTATTAATTTATGAAATTGACTAATTAATTAATAAATTGATCAGTTTTTAACAACAAGAGCTATTAAAGTAAATCGAATTAAAAAGTTAAAAATCAAACTAAAAAATTAGACGGCTCAAGATTATTACGGTTGAACCAGCCGAATCAATTAAGTTTTTAATCATTGGCAAATATACAGAGAAACTGAACTAGGTACACATTCCCTGGATATAACCAGCATATAATTTCGGAGACAACCAAAATTCAATTCTCTCTATTCTCCATACCCGTAAGAGTCAGGCAATAAACCTACCAAGCATTTTAAAATGCACAAAAGAATGATTTAATTAGAAGCAGTACATACAAGATAACCAACTTCCAGCATACTATAAAATTTACGATCATCTAAACAAGAACGAACACAAACAAGCACAATTGAAACAACAGTTCAGAACAGAAATGCAAGAAAAACTCGCAATTACCTCCAGATACAAAAAGAGGTTGAGATTTGTGAAAATGAACGCCGCGAACAGGACCATCGTGCTCGTCGAACCTATCAATTAAAGTCCCCATGCGATAGTCCCATAGCTGGATCACACCACTGTGAAGACTCGCAAGGATCCACGGTCTTTTGCTATGAAAACTCAGTCCTTTCACTCTATTACTCTTGGTCTCGAACTTCGTCAACATCTTCTATTATCCAAACACTAAACACACACAAACAAACAAACAAAACAACGAATAGAATAAAAAAAGAATACAAAATCACATGTCAAAACCTAAACATTCGCTTAAACGAAACGCTTAATCGAAAAGAAAACAGATCTAAGAGAAACAGCTAATACAGAAATGAGAAATAAAAGGAGAAAAGTCATGGAATTTACCTTAGATCTGATCCGTAAAGCACAAATCAATATATAAGAGATCCTGTATATGAATAGGTTTGCATAGATATAGAGAGAGAAAGTGTACGTGAGAGTGCTTCAGAGAGAGAAAGTGACGTACTAGAGAGAGAGAGAGAGAGAGAGAGAGACAGTATAGTTTCAATTTCTCATTCTAGATCCAAGGCTGTACAAGAAGTTAAGAAGAGGACATAGATTTTACAATTTTTACAAGGGTAAAAGAGTGATTTAATTATAAGTACGTTTTCCGTTCAATGAAGATCACTTTGCACTTCGCCGGTGATGGCTATGAGGATTAAAATTTTATAATAATTTTTTATTTAGTAATGGGTGATAAATTGCAAATATGTTAATTTTGCTGATGTTTGAAATAAGAAATATTTATCTTCAATTTACAACAAAAATTTATGATTTTTTTTGTTCATTTTATTATTATCCTATATTATCAATAATTATTTTTATGTTATTTGCAAAAGAAGCATGCAAATATGATTTCAAACACATATTTTCATGTCATTTGTGATATTAAATTAACATTTCTCGCTTGGATTACTGTTATTCGAGTAAAGTGCATTGTCAAATTTGTACACATTTGCATTTAGGGTGAAAGTGAAACAGGGTTTGGAAAGAAGAACAAGGAAGAAAATCTAGTGTCCTTATTCCAACATTGAATTCTATTTTAGAGCTTGTCCATTTGGTGTGTAATTTATTTTGATATGTGTGTTTATAACTATTTAACATATATTGGTATCTATTTTATTGTTTAGTAGAATATTTTATATAATACAATGATATTTGTTTAATAATATTGTGGCATGTGTGGTATAATATAACAAAGTGTAATTAATATAAGTAATAAAATGGAGAAAGGAGAATAATTTTTTAGATGCGTCGAGCTCACATAGTGAGGTAGAGGACATTGAGATAGAAATGGTACTTTAAGTGAGAATGAACTTTGAAGGTTCAAAAACAACTTTTAATTTGTATCAAACGTATACAAAATGCCACATATTTGTTGTTGTTATAAGGAAAGGAAAAAAACATGAGAATAAAAACTTCAATAACAAAATATTAATATATTACAAAGGTCAATTGCATAAATAATAAGGGGTTGAATATAATTAAATGTAGAAGTAGTAGATGAATTGGGTGCAATGCTTTAGTATTTAGAACATAATCAAGTTTGAAGATATGCACAACCCTACACTAATCCCAAGTGATGTGAGTTTTATAAGGCAACATCATATCATAAATAGTTAACTTAGATATAGATTAAACATGAATGATGATTGTAGAATTAGGTCATACATAAATATATGATTTATCATTACAGCTTCAGTAGGTATAAGAACATAACATATTTACGTGAGGACTATCTTAATCGTATAGGCAGGTTGAGAAGAGTGAGGTTAGAAAAAGGGGATGTGGAAGTGGTTTATAAGGTGCCTATTAGAATAAAGGAAAAGGATAGCAAATTCTTGTACATAATTGATTATGATGAAGAAGGAAGGTTAAGGAATAATTTATAAGTCGATGCCAGGAGTTAAGTATCATATGTTAAATTTAGTGATGTGGTAACTTTTGATATCGTTTATCTCATTAACAAAATCAAATTTATATTACACAATACGACAATATAAACTATCACAGGTAATTTACATTCCTTAGTTGTACACTTTTAGGAAGTGAGACTGCCTATATTTTTTATTGACTTTTTTATTCATGACTTTATAATTACATACAAATGCAAAATTATAGGTAACGCCATTAAGGCGATATTCTCTATTATAAGGCAAAGACCATGTTTGTGGCACATACTAAAGAAATTACTAAGAAATTTAAAGCTTATAAAAGATATAGTTATCTTTCGAATATATTACTGTCACTTTTATAAGCTACATATATATCAAGCAAATAAGCAACAACAATAACAACTCAATAAAAATTATATTAAAACACAAGGTCTAAAGAGGTTTTAAAGTACGCAGCTTTACTCCTAACTAGTAGAGATGTTGTTTTCGATAACCCACAAGAAAAGAAGAAAAAAAGGAAAAAAAAGAAAAGGAAGAAGTTTTTAAGAATTGTTTAAAGAAAACAAAAGCTAAAGATATAAATAAATGACTATATAAGAATAACAATAAATAAAATAAAATAAAAATAAAGAAATTTAGAATCAAATTTAAAAAGAAAAAAGTAAAAGTAATAAAAATAAATAATGATAATAATAACAAAATATAAATAAAAAATATAAATATAAATATAAATAATAAAATAAAGACAAAAAGGTCGTATATGATAAAAATAAAAGATAAAATAAGTAAATAAGTAAACATACAAGAAAGAAGAAAAATAAATAAATAAAACAAATAAAAAATTGAAAGAGAGAAAAAAAATAATTAACTAAAATGACTTAGCAGCAAGTGCTACAAATAAATGTGTTTAAGCTAAATACAAGACAAGAATCAAAGGAAAATGTTCAAAAGACCTATGACAAAGAGAAGAACCTCTTTATAAAAGATCATTTACTCCTATCTTATTTCGCCAAAGTTTCTCATTGAGAGCGAAGTCCTTGGTAAGCTTCAGTAGAGGGTAGTGATCATTCTTGATCACCTCCCTTATTTCTTCTTAGGTCTTTCTCTTTTGCTCTTATAGCTCGTAAGTATAATCTTCTTGTATCTTCGAACTAGGACATCAGGATTTCTCCTCTTAACATATCCGAATCACCTAAACATTATCTCTCTTAATTTACCATCAATGTTAGTCACCCTCAATTTGTCTTTTATCACTATATTCCGGACTTTATCTCTTCTTATAAGGTTGCGTATCTAATGAAACATCCTCATCTTCGTCACTATTAACTTGTGACTATGCATCTATTTGATGGGTCAATACTCCAACCCCCTAAAGCATGGCCAACCTAATTATTAAACGGTAGAATTTAACTTTTAGCTTGAGTGATATCTTCTTGTCACCTAAAATTCCTAATGCACCTTTCCGTTTAAGCCATCCTAATTTGATATGATAAACTATGTCTTCATCTATCTCTCTGTTGTTTGGACGATGGACCTAACATACTTAAACAATCTTTCTGAGGTATAATATATGAACCAATCTTTATGTCCACCTTTGATGCCACCTTATGACCGGAAAATTTACACTCTAAGTACTCTGTCTTAGTCCTTCTCAACTTAGATCCCTTTACTCTAGCATATCTCACCAAAGTTCTAGTTTGACATTGACACCCTCCTTTATCTCATTCGTTAAAATAATTTCATCACTAAATAACATATACCAAGGTATATCTCCTTGAATATTTTTGGTGAGCTCATCCATCATTACTGCAAGTAGAAAGGAGCGTAACGAGGATTCTTACTATAGCCTGATATTGATAGAGAAATACTCTGAATCTCTTATGTGGTCCTGACTCTAGCTCTAACACCTTTATACATATTTTTACTAACTCGTATATAGATAAAAAAACTCCTTTAACTTCTAAACACTTCCAACTGACTTCCCTAGGCACTTGATCATAAGCCTGTACTAAGTTTATGAAAATCATGTGTAGGTCCCACTTTCTTTTCATATAATATTCTATTAATCTTTTAAGGAGATGTATAACATATATCGTATGCCTTCCTGGCATGAAAACAAATTAGTTATCTAAGATAGGTACACTCTTTCCTACTCTCTTCTCAATCACACTCTCTCATAACTTCATGGTACGAATGAATAGTTTTATTCCTCTATAGTATTAAAGTTTTAAATGTCCCATTTGTTTTTGTATAGAGGAATTAAAGTACTAAATCTCTACTCATCAATATTTTGGCATTAAAAAGCTCAGTTAACCAAGCAACACCCTCTTCTTCTAAGCTCTTCCACACCTCTATAAGTAGCTCATCAAGTCTTACTGCCCTTCCATTCTTCATCTCCCTTAAAACTCCTTTAATTTTTCATGTTATGATATATCGGTAATAAATAAAGTTACAAGATTTATCAGACATATTAAGATCACCCAAGATGATATTGTCATTTCAACCTTTTTAAAAAAGGCTATAGAAGTATCTCTACAAGATTGTAAATTATTTGTTAAGCCTATTCCTAAGGTAAGTGCTTGAGTAATAGACAATGTCTATAAATTCCATAAGAATAGGAAGAGATGCACTAAGTTATGTACAAATAAACACATTGAAAAGTGGTAGAAACAATATTTAGGTACACTAAGGAACCTAGGTATCACTGCAAAACCACATACATAGATACGAAATATAATTTTGTTAAAGTCATAGTAGTTTAAGGATAAGCAAATATGGATATTCTTATGGATAATTGATTGCAAATTGTATAAATAAATCAATTCCTAGAGACGTGTTCTTTAGTCATTAAGATTATGTAAGAATTGAAGTTCAGTTTTATTTTTTATGTAATTATTCAAAACACTTATTATCAATGGTGATGTTTCGTTTTTCATTAAGTATTTGATGTAACATATATTTAATTGAGTATTAACTGTCAATTTTTATAATAAATCTTAAACAAAAATTCAATTCTAGTAATATGAGATTACTTGATTTTAAGTTGAGTGTTTGATGAATGTTTGAGTGGATATTAAACGTTCAATTTTAAATAAATGAAGTATGTCAAATAGATAAAAGATATCTTCTTATATAGGTAATAGCCCCCATTACTTTGAAGAAATAAAGATGAGGTAAGTTTTATGTGGTTTATTTAGGCAATAAATGCGAGCTTAAACCTTAATACACTAAAATCAATATAAAGTATATTAAAAGGTAAAAGCATTATTAGTAATAGTATACCTAGGAAAATGATACGTCCACCTAATCTGAATTAACAAGTCAAATATGAGTTATGAAAAGTGAATTTACTTGGTGAGCAAGTGAACTCAAGTTAGGCATTATTTAGGTCATTTAGAAAATTTTCAATCACCGACAACTAGTAGCAACCTGTAATGGCTACCGCTAATGTGTAGTGGCACTCATTATAAGAGATATTCTGTTATTTTCGATGATGCATGACAATTCTGTAAATAATTGTGTTTTAAAGGGATTTTATAGCAATTTTGTATTTTTTGTTATTTAATTTAATTATTAATGTCTATTAAAACACTATATAAATATACATAATTAGGCTTAACTTATTCTAAACAAGCTATTTATATTAGTGGATTGAACTAATTTTTTTAAACTTTAACAAGTGTAGCAGTTTAATTAATATGATTTAGTAAATGATTAACTGGGCTACTTTAAATTACGCTATTTGGGCCCTACCTAAATGGGATCAATTAACCTAACCTAAGTAAGTCACTTGGGCCTAATTGATATGAGTTAAAATCAATTAACCTAACATAAGTAAGTCACTTGGGCCTAATTGATATGAGTTAAATGAGCCTAGGATTAATGGGGCATAGGTTTAACCTATATGAAAGGAATCTATAAGCTTATTTAGGCCAACAAAAAATTATTCTTATTTAAGGTCCACCGATGTTCATCTTAAAATGGTGAAGTATTTAGAGGATTTAAACTTTTGACCTCTTAAAGTGAAAGTCTTAAGTCTTTTTAGACCTAGATTTTCTTTAATAGAATTCCTCCCAATTTTTTTAAACACTAATAATTAATTTGTAGTCCTGGTAAATTTCATATTTCTACATTTGAATAATATATTTATTTATATACTTTTTATCAAATAATTTAGTTTATTTGACTATATTATTTGATGACACTCTTGTTTAACAATATATTTATTGCACTAATTTTCAATAACAAATAATTAGTTTGTTTAATGGCTATACATTCTAATAATTTGTTTTTTATGATTATCTTGTGCAAATAATGCATTTATTTGAATATTTGTAATGAAGCTTTGTCTCTTGAATTGATTTTAAGAAAGAGTTATGGAGGATGAGAAGGATAAGAGTAACACAAAGATTGTTGCCTCTAAAAAGGGAATTATTGATAAGGATATGGAATACTTGTTGTTAAAACTATCTTTTATTATGGTGCAAATTTTCTTAGTAGAGTAAAGGAGGGGCAGTGTAATATGTTTAGACATTATTGGAATGATAACATCCTATAGTGCTTAGGAGCAATACTTGTTATGCTTAATACATTATTTTTCATCAGTAATCACTAATTAGCTTTAGTAATTTTATCAAAAATTAAAATTGTTTTATTACAATTTTTAATTTATAGTAAATGAATTGTTATTTTGACTCTTTTATTACTACTACTACTACTACTACTACTACTACTACTACTACTACTACTACTACTACTACTACTAATGCTACTACTACATACATACATACATAAATACATATATTCGTGTAATGTTTGTAAATAAATATGTCTAAGTAGAAGGATTAATTATTAATTAATCATTATTAGGAATGGCAATGGGTAGAGCCCTATCTCTACCCCTGTTTTCAATAACAAGCTTAGGTCAAAATCAAAATGACATTATTATGGTCGATAAGTTGAAGAACATATAGACTCGACTTAGGTAGCCCCTCGAAGCTTTAGGTTATTTCAAAGCCTAATCAACTTGATCCTGACTTGATGACTTTAGGTCAGGCAAAACCTATCTTACCAACCTTATTTTTATGGGTAATTGAAAATTTAATTAACATTTTTATTTACAAAGATACCTCAAATTGATTAGATATTAAGATAATATTGTAATATATGTGTCATTATGGAAAAAATATATTTTAAGACAAAAATATTGTTGTTAGGAATATTTTCATAAATCTTAATAAAATAATTGAACGGTACTAATTATGATATTTGGAATATGAAAATCCAACATGCATTGAAAGATTAAGAGACTCTTAAACACTTAATGAAGTCATAAAAGTTCCTTAGGAGAACACTATAGTCCAACATAGAAAAAATTGTGAGGTATATGATTTGTAGAAAAAGAAGAATTACTAGGCTTGTATTATATTACTGAGTAGCATGGATGATTATGTTATATGAGAATTCAGGAGGTATGACAATGTCATAGATACGTGGGCTGCATTGTCAACATGCTTTGGTAGCTCTTTAGAGACCAAATTGAGGTCATTCATCGTTAAGTTTGACATATACAAAGTATAAAAAAAAAAGAGGTCAATTTATTCAATAAAGAGGCATTTAAGGTTAATGTCAAACATGGTTAGTGAACCAAGGGATGTCTATCATATCTTGACATATGAGCAACAACTGTAAGATATCATACAATCTTGACCTTAAAGTTAGGAGCATATTAAAATGAACCTTACCCATATTGAGCATATCAAAACGATTAAGAATGCTCAAGGCATCTCTAATTGGAAGAAGAATGTATTGATGCTTCTAAGCCACTTTTATATATATATATATATGGATAAGTCAAGTTCATAAGAAGTTGAAAGTAAAAACAGGAAGCACTAATGTGAGTCGAAATGGAAAAAAGGAAAGAAATGATTCCACATTTGGTACAATACGAAAAGGGTAAAGCTAATTAAAATAAGAAAGAAAAAGTTCATCTGAAGAAGAAAAATATGAAGAAAGTGAAATGCTACAATTATGGCATAAGAAATCACTTCACTTATAAACTTTCGAGCTTAAGAAGAATTGAGAATCACGAACCATATAATGAAGGAAAGAGAAGCCATTATAGAATTTTGGCAAATTTCAGATGGCATAACGTGGAAAAATGTAAAAGTTAACTATAGAGTTAAGTCTTAAGGGATATTATACCACTAAGTTAGTCATATGTAATGGTCAGACCATCTCTTACATAATGTACTTTTGCTCCCAAGATTTGAGAGAATGTTATTTTCATCATGATTTAAGTTAGTCGTAGACTTTATATTAATATTCATAGTGGTGGAATGAAAATTTCCCTTAGAATCAATTACTGCGATCATGGTTTTATATTAAATGATTTTTATAGTATTAGTTGTTGTTTATTGTATAAGAAAATTTATTTTTTCTTTAATTTCATCATCTAGTATTTATGATAATGATTCTAATTTATAACATGTTGGATTTGGTGATATTAAGCAAGATCAAATAAACTGATTAAATAAAGAGGATTTTTTAAAACCTAAATAAAGTAGAATTGCCTATTTGTAAACATTATCTAGCTAATAAAACGACAAATTTTTTTTGATAAGTGACAAAGAGAAGTTGATCCATTGTAATTAATCTACTCAAACATTTGTGACCTAGATGAATGTGAGATAAGGCATAAGGTCACTTATTTCATCATATTTCATCAATGAATATATTTGGTATATTTATATTTATATGATTTTTTATAAATTTATTGCATTATGTTGATTCCAAAAATATATTAATTTAATTGAAAATTAGTTAGATAAGTAGATAAAGGCTCTAAAACATGATCAAAGATAAGAGTACTTGCTTGTATATTCAAAAGATTGTGTGATGAAATGAAATAAATAGGAAATTATCTATTCTTTGCACCCCATTAACAAAATAAGAAAAAAAGAGAAATAATAATAATAGCTCTTCTTAAAATGGTTAGGTTTATGATGGCATAGGTAAATTTACCTATCACTTATTTAGTGATATATGTACTTGTAGCCACATATATACTGAATCAGGTGTCTACCAAATCAATTACTGAAAATACCATATAAGTTACAAACAAGAGACCTATTTTATCACATCTACTACGTTAAGGACATGCTACCTATGCTTATGATCCCTTATTTAAGTATGAGAAATAAGGTCCTCGAGGGAAGAAAAGTAATTTTATAAGATATTATGGACGTTCCAAAAAGTATATGTTTATAAGTAAACAAGGTAATGAAAAAGTAATTAAAGTTGACTCACGAGATGAGATATTCTCAGAGAATGTTTTTCTAAAGCAAGTAGATATAAAATAAGACTTATCTACATATAAGATAAAGGTTCAAGCTAATCTAATAAATTGAGATCAATCAAATGAAATGCATCCAAGTTAAAGCAATTTAAGAGATGATGAATTAATCTTTGAATAAGGAAATTACAACCTAGTAGGAGTTTATCTAACCGAGTGAGAGCCATATAGAGGTAGAGAGCTATACTTCTTAAGATCCTCAATAGTGATGTAGTGCTCATGAATTAATTCCAAAACAATGTCTTGACATTAAAATGGAAGATTTTATGTTAGTTCCATAAGAAGATGATGAGTCCAGAAATGTAAAAATGTTACGTCTAATCTTGTTAAGGATGAATATGTTAAAAAAATGGAAAAAGATTTATTTCAGTAAGCTTGAATTGAGTCTGGACTTGGTTAATCTTCCTAGAGGATGTAAGGCCATCAAGAAAAAAAAATATTCCTAAAAAATTAAGCAAAAGGTTAATGGCAGTATTAAAAGATACAAAGTATATTTATTGGTAAAATGATATACATAATAAAAAGGAATTGACTATATGAAGACATTCTAACCTATTTTGAAACTTGCATCAGCTCAACTAAGTATATCTTTAATGGAAAGAATGGATCTTACAGTGCATTAGATGGATTTAAGTAACTTATTCTTCAATGGAGAACTACATGAATAATTTATATGGAATAACTAACAAATTGTGTTTAAAAGGGCCAAAAGAATGTTCATATTGTTAAAATCAATTTATGGTTTAAGGCAATATCGGAGGTAGTGTATATCAAAGTTCATACTGTAATCATATAATATGATTTTAATATAATTGACAAAGATCACTGGGTATAAGTTAAAAGATCAAATGATAAATTTGTAATTTTATTATTTTATTTATATGATATTTTAATAGTTAGTAATAATAATCAATCTATCAAGCAAATAAAAGATTAAAAGAAATTTGACTATCGACTATATTCAAGATGAAAAACATGAGTGAGGCTATCTAAATCTTTAGGGTCAATAAGGATCATTAAAGAAGATTATTATCACTTTTACAAGCTACATAGATATTAAGCATATACTTGAATGATTTCATATGCAAGACTATGTACTATTTATTACACTTATAGCTAAAGATGAGTGCTTAAGCAATATATAGTATTCATAAATACCACAAAAGAGAAAAAATGAAGAATGTTTTTTATTCTATTACAAACGTTAGTCCTATGTACATTATGTCATATGGGAACAAGCATATTGAAAAGTAGTATAAAAAATATTTAGGTATGCTAAGGACCATGAGTATCATTACAACACCAAATACACAGATATCAAATATAATAATATCAAGGACATAGTAGCTTGAGAAAAAGTGAATATGAAATCTACTCTTACTAAACAAATGATTGCAAATCTTGTGATTAAGTCGAGTCCTATAAATGTAGTTTTTATACATATTAGGTTATTAGGATTGTGTAGGATTTAAATTTTACTTTTATTTTACTTCCTTCATATCAATATTCATAATACTTGTTATCAATAATGATGTTTTATTTTTCATTAAGTATTGATGCAAAATATGTTCAATTGAGTATAAAACATTAGTTTTTAGAATAAATTTTAAATTGAAATTTGGTTATAAAATTACGGGAATACTTGATTTTGAATTGAGTTTTCAATTCTATAATAAATGTTTAAAAGTATATTGAACAATTTGATCCTACATAAAAGAAGCATATTTAACAAATACAAAATACCTTCTCATGTAAGTAATCACCTCCATAAAATTGTTAGAATGGAGTTGAAACAAGCTTAAGTGGTTTAACTTGGTGATAAAGAAGAGCTTTAAAACAATAACGTTGAAATGAAGTATATTAACACGCAAAGGAGTTAATTTTAATGATATTAATGATATAGCATAAGAAAAAGATTTGTTCACTCAATTTATCTTAGTGCACCAGATATGATTTTAAAAAGGTAAATTAAATGAGTAAACAATAGAACTCAAGTTAGGTGTTAGGTATGTCTAAATTGTCAATTGTATGGTATTATACAATAAGAGATGCACTCTATTAAAAAATAAATATCATCATATATGAATCATATCATGTGTACATAATCAACTAATAAGGATAATATAAGACATTCTCAACTTATATTGTATGAGAATCTTTGAGGTTATGTGAATCTCAAATTAAAATATTAGATTTACCCAAGTTCTAATTTTAAAAAATTGAGTCATCTTTTGCTATCTTAAAATGATACCAGAAGATCATGAATGATTCAATGTAAATAATACTCTAAGAGAATAAATTGATTTAATTCAAATGATTGAGAAACAAAAATGATCATTATAATTCTAATTTCACATAGGGATATAATCAAAGTGGACCACCTTTTTAGCAGAAGGCAATACATGGTCACGACTATGCATAATGAGTTTTTTCCTATTTTGTTTTTAGTTAAGATGTTATAAACTCATAACAGATGCATAACATTGAAGCCTTCCAATTATGCTAGAATGAGTTCAAATATTTTATTTTATGATTTTTTAAAGTATTTTTCTACAAACACTTATTTAAACAATAATACATATAAATATATTATCTGAATTATTTATTCTTTGCGCTTTCGTTAATTCAATTTCATTGGATTTTATAATATAATTTCATCAGAATTTCATTAATGATAGGCATTATCCCTAAAAAACAAACAAATAAAAAGTAAAAAAGTGTGTGCTTAAGTTCTTTTTCTTTCCAATGTTGCTACGCAAATAATGATGTTAGCAAGATTCAGGTCAGGACTCAGGAGTCGGGTCTCGGCATTCATGTTAAATGAGTGGTTTATATGCAAGCAAGCATCAAGGGAGTTTACAAGAACCCAAGTTCAGGTTGTCGTGGGGACCTTATAATGGTTTGAATTAAGCACATTTAAGCTTTCGGCCCAGCCTCTCATTGGGTGGCCCACAAGTGATCTCGAGGTCCAACAGGTTGAACTTGGCCAACCTAACCCATCTTTACTTTTATAAAAAATTTACAAAACGACGTCTTTTTTGTTGTTCCGATTGGGTTGAACTGTTTTGGCCCATGGTCTAACAGGCTGGAGCTAACTAACCCGATCCATCCCTTTTTTTTTAATAAAAAATTTACAAAATAACGTCATCTTTGTTATTCTGGTCGGGCTAAAATTGCTTTGGCTTATAGTCCTATTAATCCAGGGCAAATTTGAGTCAGGCCAAATTTATCGAACCTAAAGATGTAACACTAATTATTCAAATTATTTATTAAAATTTAATTATCTAAATTTGTGGGAGTAAATAAGTTATTTAATTTATATATGTTTAGTCAATATAATAAAGAAAAGAAATTACCTTAACTTTTGAGTATAAATTTTATTAATTTAATTGATTGGTAATATCATTCGTATTTAATCCCTTTGCTTCATGTTAACGAGTTGTATGATAATCCTTTAATTTCGAGTTAACAAGTTTAACATTTAATATTACGCAATATAATTTTGAACAACTCTAATCTAGGTATTCTATTTTTGGTATATTTAAACTAGCCATAAAAATTTAGAGGATATTTAGCACCCATTCAAAATAATTTTGGATTAGTACTCGATTAAAATAATTTTAGATTAAGTCATTGGGTAAATTATAAATATTTAAAGTTTCAATTTATTGCTAATATATTTATCCTTTTATCACCACCATATTTTATGTGAATTATAAAAATTAAATACAAAATAAGTACAAATTTCATTCTATAATGACTTTTTATCCCTTTAACATGGTTTTTTATTTTGCTTGATTGTGCTTCTGATCACTACCAAAAAGGCCTGGCAGTTTCGTATGTTGACTAGGGATGACAATTTCGGCCTGGCCTAACCTGTGTTTTAGCCCGGGTTGGTTGGGCCAATCCCAAATAATGTCGTTTTGATTAAAACGATATCGTTTCGATATATTTTTTTATAAAAATATAATGGACGGGCCAACCCGGCTCATTCTAGTCAATGCGAGCCACGGGCCGACCCTCGGCCCGCCATAACTAATCGGCCCCAACCTAGCCTGGCCCATTGCCATATCTAATGTTGACCACAGAAACGTCATCGTTCCCTAACGCCATGTACCAGCTAGAATTTGGGTTAAGATTTTCTTTCCTTTTTTGCAAAAAGATCCTTTAATTTTTTTTAAAGTTTATAGTACCAATTAGTATTTAATCAATATTTTAAATATTTGTCAGTATTATGCAAAATTGTTGTCGACAATGGATATTAAAGAGCTAAGTTTTGTACTATTTTTTTGCCACCTCTAAGATAAGAAATTCTTAACATTGATTTTTACTTAACTCATCAAATGAAATGAACCTTTTAAATTTGTAGAGCTCTATTTTGGACAGTTTTAAGTCCTTGTATTACTGCTTGGATGTGATTGGTGTAGTAGAGAGCATTTGGGCCTTAATCTTGAGCCGAATTGTTTAACTTGGATGGTCCTTACTGGACTTGGGTACTCAAATAATGGGCTCCAATAACTCATAACCCGGAGGTCCAGTTAAAATGACAAAAATGTCAAGTTTAGTCAAGGATTATAAACATTTGGATTGAATTGGAAATATAAATCCTTATTGGAATGCGTATTAATTACAGAGATTTAATTGACGTTGTATACAACTTGGTATGGTAGAGTCAGCGAATGTAGCAGATACCACGTGTTATACTGTGCAGATCTTAGAATCTCTGTGTACACTGTACGATAGACACGAGGCAGCAGTTTCATCAGACTTTTATGGTAAACTTGCCGTCCATTTTTGTAGGATTAAGAATTTGTGACTTGTAATAAACGACAAAGTTTTAGCTGGCTTTGTCTCCTAAGTCCATTCATGTCATGTCGGCTTATTCCTCTGTGTTAGAATGATATTTCTATAAAAATTTCAAATCAACACAAAACATTCTATTTTGCGACAGTATAAAGAGGGTTATTATTTTTATGATTTAAATCTATAATTTTATTGTTAAATTTTTTTTATCAATTATTTCAAGACTCCCCTTAAACTTAGATTATTTAAAACATGAAAATTGATAATTAACTTTAAATTACTCAACAAAAAAGCCAATAATTATTTAAAATTACGGTTTAAGATCTTCTTTTAAATAACAATTAAAGGTATGAGTTCACTATTAACATTTTAATAAAAATCTAAATGTATTCACAATTTTAACGTTTATAAATTGACGATTATTATTAATATTTGTTTATCTAGTCTTAAGTTTTTAGTTAATATATGACAAGAATAAGAGCTTATTTATACAGTAAAAGAGTTAAGGGATCTATTTTTAAGTTAACTTATAAATTTGATAAATATTTAAATATTTATTGGCCTTTTGTTATAATTCATAATTTGACACTTTTAAGATGAATGCAGCTATTTGTAATTTTAATGAAACTCAAACTAATGAATCATTATATTTTTTTCACTGTTGTATTAATTCCAAGTCACAACTTACAAAAAAGAAAAAAACCATATAGTACAAAGAATTAAGAATAGCGTACCACATGTAATTTAATACAGTGCCATCCAACCCCTCTTTTTTAATATCACACAGGTCTCTCCATGTGAACATGTACTGTGTTGGAAACTACAAAATAATTGAGCAGAGAATCGTTCCTTTCCTTATCTCTTGGCTCATCACAACTTGCAGTGAGTATCTCTATAATATCTGTACTCCTTTTTTTTTTAACTGTGTTTTTAGATGCCCAAAAGATCGTGCATATCCGGGCCCTGAAAAAGTATTTTTTGTCATGTAGTGTTTGTTCCCGCTTTCCCAATCCCATTTTAAGTAGAACGTGTATGTCAGTCAAAGAAAGAAACACGGTAAGTATTTAACGCCTGGCAACAATTGTTTCCTGTCAATCCTTTAGAGATAGATTGGAGCCCATTAAAGTGAAAAGAGACGTATACAATTAGACGAACATGATTACTAGCATTTACTACTGTGTTTGCACTGAAGTTTCCAATATCACGTACAGTTACGACTCATCACTCTAAGCAAGTCTAGCTTCAACACGCATCTGAAATGAACTAAAAGGTTGGCTTGGATGGTATTCCATGTAAATGTAATTTGTCCAACAATGGTTTGAAAATATTTCTGGGTCCAGAACAGTCATTTCCGGTAACTTTTCCTAAGTCCTGCCTCGTCTGAGAAGGTGCGTCATTACGCTTGATCATTTTAACCAAAAGCATTGGAGGTCATAATTGCAGTCGTCAACATCACTAAGTTTATAAGAGTCGTTCCCCGACATATCAAGAGGCAAGAATTCTTTTCCATTATTTTACAACAGTTTCAATGGTTTACAGAGTTGCAATGCCATTTGCCCAAAGCAGCTTAGTACTTTTCTGGAGTATAACGTAAGAACAAAACTTTCCAAACTACAGTGATTCGATACGAGTGACTTGAATCCATGAATAAGCATGCAACCAAGACGTTGACACGATGGCATTTCAATCCTGCAAAAAATTTGTAAAAAGGTTACCAAGATTGCTTCTAAGACTATTGATGAACCAAGCAAGTCTCTCCAACATTTTAAGTTGCCAACTCAAACGAATAGCAAATGAGAAAAGAACAAGTAAAATATATATTGAATCATCCAAATTGCTGTTCTCCCACTTAAGTTTGACATTTGAAATTGTCATAAGACTAAAAGAGTGAGGGTAAAAGCTTAGGTAAGAAACTTGTATGGATTATTAATTGCCCCTCGAAATGGCAGTGTTATGATCGATTCAAAAGTTGTTCCTTATGAGGGGAAAGGGTTCTGAGATCAATCGATGGGCAGATTCTGTATCAAGTACTACATAATGGAAGTAACCAGCTTTGGCCTCCCACAAGCTGACATGAGGTTGTTCACCTCTTTCTCAAATTCCCATTCTTAAGCCTGTCTTTCTCATGATAAATGTTAATATATAGTAATCAGAAGTTAAAGAAAGAACTAAGAAGCTTGGCCCCTATAAATAGGTGGGTGACTGGGTGAAAATGGCCATCTTCTTCCACCTTTTGAGGCACCACTGAGAGCAAGACGGGAGATGAAAACTGTAAACTTTAACCTTTAGCCTTTTCAATATATTTTAATAATAGCGAGAAAGCCAACTTGCTCTTCCCTTCTTTAATGGAGAGAGAGAGAGAGAGAGAGATATGGTATCCATCTAGAGGTTTCTCTAGAGTCAGATGCAATCAAGAACCCTGAGCTTAGTTGTTTATCCATAGCCCCTGTTGCCCATACGCCCATAACAACTTTGTCACTATCCTTTTATTCACTCACATTCAATACATCTTTTCTATTACACAGCACAGCCATAGAAGACATTTCAGTTTCGGAGAGGAGAAAGAGAGTTAAAGATAGAAGAACTATGAAGATCGGGTGTGACCTGTGTGACCACGCAGAAGCCTCAGTGTTTTGTTCTGCTGATGAAGCTGCTCTCTGTGAGGATTGTGATTATCGTGTTCATTATGCAAACAAGCTTGCAAGAAAACATTTGCGCTTTTCTTTACTCCATCCTTCTTTCAAAGAATCCCCTCTTTGTGATATATGTCAGGTGCTAAGATCCTTCATCCCTTCTTTATATTCTTCATTATTTTCTGGATCTGTCTATAATAGCTTCAACAATCAATGGATTCAAGATGGTATCAAAAAAACATAAGATCTTGCAATCACCCTTCATCTTAATGTGTCAGATTCATTGAGTGGTAGTATCTAATCTTGGTGATGCTTTTTTTTTTACTCAGGAAAAAAGGGCTATTCTTTTCTGTCAAGAAGATCGAGCAATTCTGTGCAGAGAATGTGACCTCCCCATTCACAAAGCAAATGAACATACGCAGAAACATAATAGGTTTCTTCTGACAGGAGTCAAACTCTCAGCTTCTTCTTCTTCATGCCCAACATCATCTTCCTGCAATGACTTGGATGCTAATGTTAAAAGCAACAATAAAAGCTCGCAGCCATCTTTAAACAAGCAAGGGTCAGTTTCTAACGAGTTTTTCAATTCTCCATCCATTGACAGATCATCATCACCTTCAGTAGGATACAAAGTTGACTATAACAGTACTTGTGACAATGCTTCAATCTCCACAAGTAGCATATCAGAGTATTTGGGGACACTACATGGTTGGATTGTGGATGATTTTCTAGACCCTTCGTTGCCTAATGTTGGCTACCCAAAGGTTTGGAGCACTCCCTATATCTAAAGACACAAAACTCTGTTTCTGAGAGTGTTCATTTTTTGGACATCCGTCAAGATTAGAACAACCATTTCCCTGACGATGTTCGTTCGGTTTTGATGCAGACTTTCGATAACCTCTTGCCATTGGCGGATCAAGATCTTGATGGCTACGTGAGTTGTTTTTCGGCAGAAGAACCTACCACTTTCTGTGCCCCTTTTCGCAGACCTCTCCACAATGGCTTACTTGGTGATGAATGCAGAGAATCAAAAGTAGCATACAATAAGAACCGGTGCGATGATTGTTTTACAGTTCCAGAAATCACACCACGTAGCAAGAACAGCAAACACTGAGAAGGAAATGTTTTGACGTTCTGATCAATCGGATTTTATATGGCACGGTCCATTCTTACTTGTTCATATTCGGTGATCGATTTCTGCTTTGTCGTCTCACATTCCGGCTTGATATTTTCTAAGCACTACACGGTCACGGTACACACCCGACTCAAATAGGAGCACGAGGCACGGTAAAACTCATGTTTTAAATTTCAAATTCTTTAAGCCGTCCATCAGAATCACCATAATCTACTTTAAATACATACTTTATAAATCAATAGAAGAATTCGTTGCTGTTAAAAGATGAGAATTTGAGAGCAGATGAAAGATTCCAAAACAACCTCCCCAAAGCAGGAAAGATGTGCTGGTTTATGTTCTATAGTCAATCATTTTGGTCGTAATTTAGTGACAAATTATTTAAAGACATTCTTTATCTTGTATATGTTTAGATATATATGATAAAATTTATAGGATAATTGGACATTGCAAATGAAATTATAATGAGATTATAATAATGAGATTTATATTGCATTTATGTATTATTTCCAAATATTCTTAGTCATTGTTCTATTAAGATTGGACATTAATAGAACGTAAAAGACTAGCACACGTTTTGTTTTTCCTTATAAAGGAAGTAGTCGATCTCATAGGCTAAAATATAGAGATACTTAAACAAACGTGTAGGTGTTTGCTGGAGAACAAATTTACTGAATAGACCTGACATAAGAAATCCATTTAGAACATTATTTATATGTCTATGGAATTCTCATTGTGATGATTATATAAGTGATCCTTTGACTTAAGGTCGTCAAAGTTATCTTGTATAGAGATTGTTATGTTTTGATACTATTTATGATCTATTTAATCATGGGTCATTTAATCAGTAATCATTGGATGTAGCATGAATTATATGAAGATAGTTAAGGAATCAAGATAAGATTAATCACCCTAAAGTCATTAGGGAGAATGTTTCGTTGTTCTCGATTAATATTAATGTGAGAAATCCTTGGCTAAGGTGGAATGACATTTTGTAAATAGTTTACAAATAATATTAATTGAATTAATAACTAATGACAGAGAACTAATATGATTGGACTCAAAATATAGTAGATATTAATTACATGCTCTGTGTCTAATTGGAACATTAGTTGATAAAAAAATTGAATTATCCGGAAAAATCATGCAAGGAAAAAAGTTAATTGAAACTACTTTGATATTCCTAAATATATCGATGCTTATGATTTGTTGCTAGACGTCAATTTTGATCTATGATTTATATTATTTAATTGGAGAATTAAAGATAAATTAAAGGGAGTTTTAATTTATCTAATTATAATTATGAATTATAAGTAGAATTTATAATCATTACCATCATATTTGAGAACCTAATGGATCTTACATATAAAATGGGTTATAGAGAGCAAAGTTAATTTAATAAAGTTGAGCTTAATTGTAAAGTTTGATAAATTTTATGATTAAATATGAGATATTTAATAAATAAGGATCAATAATGGATATTGAATCTTATATGGGCATAATTGGTATTTAATTAGAATTACTTGTAAATCTAATTAAAGTTTAATTGAAATTAGAATTTAATTTCAATTAAATTACTAAAACGTCTAAAACTTATTATAAATAGGCTTAAGTTCTATCGAGCTAGCACTTCTTACTTAACCTTCTCTGTAAGAGTTATAGAGTTCTTACAACTCATTCTGTGGATACTGTTAGAAGCTAGACATTTGTGCAGCTACAAAAATAGATCGGTTTCGGAAATGGTTCGAAGGATATGACAAGATAAAGATCAAGTTTCGAAATAAGATACGAATTAAGTTTCTGCTTTATTACAATTTGCATTAATCATTTTATAGAATTAAAGTGATCTTAGTTTTCGGGAAATCAAAGGTTGCGAAAAAATTTCGTAATTATTCCAGTACGTCCGGGATTGGATTCCGACCCGATTTTCCAACAATGGTATTAGAGCAATCTTTATTTCTACAATCTGATAAAATAATTTGCTTGTAATGGATCATATAATTTTGGAATTGAAAAATATGAAGAGTTCATATTATAAACCCAAAAACTTGAAAAGTTCATATTACAATCTTTTTTTTTTCCGATAGTCTAAAAACCCAATTTTTATTAAATCTTGAAAAACCCAGAAACTTAAAAACATTTATGGCCTGCGATTGCATTTCGATTTCTGGAATAGATTTTATTATGTCTGTGTAACTTGTCCTATGAATGGGTTTTTGAGACCCATAGCTTCTGCGAACACTCTCTGATACTTCAACTCATAACCATTCTCATAACGTGAGTTTTCGAAATCCATAATATTTGAACATTTAATTTTAGGGATGCCAAATAAATTAACCCCCGTAAAAGACCTAAAATACTATGCGATTCTGTTTTCTATTCTTAAGAATTATGTGTTGAATGGAGATGTATTATATTTTTGTTTGCTTTTGCATGGCGGTTGGGTTTTGTTTGAGTTTTGGAGAAGGCTCAATTGTCCTCCAGAAAATCCAGATCTGGAAAACAAGAAGGCTAAATGACTCTGGAAGTTGGGTTTGAGGAACCCATCAAAGTTCTGGTTGTGATTTTTGTGTTGCTTGCATGTCTGTAGTTTTTGGTGGTTTTGTGGATTTTATGTTGTTGTTGTCGGAGTAGCATCATAGGATGGCATGAATGGAGGAGCAGTTATGGCGAAATGGGAGACTCACCAACAACGGTTCGCCGCTGGTTGAGGAAGAAAACCAGTGGCTTCGCCACTTAGATAGATGTATGGAAGCACTGGTGACGCCACTGGTTGGCGTCGCTAAAGGGCGATAAATTCCCATGGAGAAAAAGGCGGCAAGGAGTCAACGGCGAGGTAATTTGAAACCCGTGGGGTGAAGGTAGACAACGTGAGGAGGTGGTGATGGACACTGACAACGACGTGATATGTCACTGGCCATGGCGACATCGAGGAAGCGTTTATTGATAGCGATAAAGTTGCAAGAGAGAGGTGGCTTCGCCTGGGCGTCGTGGCTAGCAGTATGGAGGCATCATGGAGAAGAAGAAAACCAGACATCGGAGAGGCGGAAAAATTCCAGAAACCTAATTCTGGAAAACTGTTGGGCGCGTGTATGTTGGACCTCGTTTCTGGAGCCCAACATTCGGAGTCATTCATGAGTGCATTACCTTGTAGGGTCCTTTTTATAAAACCTCATTAGCCAACTTAGGCTCATCTTCATTCTCATAACATCCCAAAATTTTCATAATTTAAATACTTAAGATATGACAATCCATTCTTATGTTTATATCCTCAACTGTCACCCTAAACAAATCACTCATTTTTATCCCTTATTTCATATCAAACTAAGTACATTTCAATCTCCATTCAAGCCTAAAGTGGGTCCACAATTTGCATATGTACATGATTTGGGACAATTAGCATAACTTCCACTATGAGTGTTGGATTATGGTCATTCAAGCTTGGTTTCGAAGAGTAATTCGTGTTCTACAACTTCTGTAAAGACCCTGAAGAGAGATTCTTGCCATTTAGAGAGTCAAATTTTGCATATTTTTAAAACTGTTCCAAGAAGGTTCGCTTAACAAACATATATCCCTTCAAACGGACATAGACTGGTCTGGGACATTTTCAAACCCGAGAAGGTCCGCTTAACAGACATAAAGTCCGCCTAATGGACAGTTACAGGTCAACTTTCATATTTCTAACTCCTCAAGGTACCTATGACCCATCTTAATTTATTTAAATCATACTTAATAACTCCATTCATTCTAAGGCAAAAAATTCAAATTCCATGCTTATTCCATAAAAAATCCTGCTTAATTCAACGAAAAAAATTCGAGGGCTAACATTTCTCCTCCTCTTAAAAGAATTTCGTCCTCGAAATTCTTATCTGACTGATTAAGAGGTAGGGGTATGCTTCCTCTTATGCTCCTACATTTTCCATTTAACTTCATCACTCGAATAATTTCTTTCACATCACCCTAGTTAACGAATTCAATCAATCGTTCCATGACTTATTCAGATATCACACTATCTTAACTGTTTCCTCAATATATTTCAGATTACTCACAATTTCTTTTCCGCTTCCTACATCGATAACACCAATATCAGATCATATCAATATTTCTTAGCATACTTGCATATAACACATTATGAATACGAGGCATCTTTGTTATTAATACTAACTCATAAGTCAATGGTCTGATTCTTAATAACTTTATATGGGCCAATACAATCCAAGCTTAGTTGCTTTTTTACCCTAACCTGAGCACATCTTGCACTCAAACTAAACACACCTTGGGAAGGTGATACTCTCATAAACATTTCATCCTTCACTTCATAGTTCACATCTTTATAGTATCAGTACGCTTAACTCTTATGTCTATCTCACTGTATTTGGTTTTGATCCACCAATTTCATTCATTTTTCTTGCATCACTTAATTCCTAATATAGATCAATTTCACTTATTAGTAACATCTCCAATCAATTCTAGTTTTTGACCATCTTTGGCCCTATTCATCCAAATAAAGAGGCGAATAGCTCTTTTTGTCATCTAACTCCTCATACGATATCCTAATAGAATCACCATGATAATGATTGTGATGCTTAAAGTCAAATGGAACTATACATTGATCTCATGTTCCTATAAACTCCAAACTATAAGCCTTAAGCATATCTCTGATAGTTAGGACCGTCGGCAATTCAAACATTCAGTCACATGAATCTACATTCTTAGCCGCTAAAAGATGTTCTGGCGTGTTCCTACTATGATGTGTAACTTACGTTACCCTTTGTACTTTTCTAGCAATCTTTTTGCTCTATCACCTTTATCGATTACACATACTTCTTATTTCAATCACAAAGTATCATTTTTCCGATTCGAATTCAAATTCATATTCACTTTCGATTTCTCAGTAAGATTCACAATTTCTGGATCCTCAATTTGGGCTTGGTTAATCCTTTC
>JAOSBN010000179.1:45087954-45116810 GCA_027563595.1 Erythroxylum suave
TTTGAGGTACGATAGAATTAATTATTTCCTTTTTTAATATTAATTTTTTTACATTAATTTGATAACTATTATTACATTAACATTATTTATCAAATATATTTCCTTTTGTTACAGAAAGAATTTTTTGGGGATTCTCAATTGGATGAGATCGTATATAGAGTACGGGAGTCGAGAGCGCGTACACGATATCGCGACTTTGTTGGTACGATATGCAGGGCGGCTGTATGACTGCCTTTTATTTCTGAAGAAATTTGGAGTCGTTGGCTGATGTATTAGACATCACCTGCGGCGATGTCGATTTCACAGCGTAATTCGGCCAACAGACATGGAGGACCCGAGGGAGAGAGTCTTCCCGTACATACGGGAGGATCTATTACCCACTAAGAGTATGCACAAAGACTTGTAAGTATCTACAATTAACAGTTATATTTTCATCTTTTTTCTTTATTGTATTTTAATTGAATTTACTTTATAAAATCTATTTTAGTTTTAATTAACATTTTATTCCTATGCAGAAAAAGTCTTTGGGCGTGGCATCTACACCCATCAACTATTTCTGCACACTCATACTAAGAAGCATGACGAGGTGACATTCGTCAATGAACGAGAAGTAAATATAAGTGAAATTTATGATTTAATATTAATAATATGCTTTATAATTATCACTTACTAATATATAAACATTGCTTTCTGATAGGACCAAATACAACAAACTATTGAGCAGTGATCTCAGCAATCCGAAAATGTGGATGAGGCTGACACTTACTTGGAAGCAGTTGGTGGTAGGGATCATCGTGGGAGGATATTCGAATTCGGATCATTTGTGAATATTTGTTATTCGCAATCCTCTACGTCTAATACAGCAGCATCTGCTAGGCAGTCCAACAACAATAAAGTGGAGGCGCTTGAGAGCACAGTGCAGACATTGTTGAATAGATGCAACAGATAATAGCAGCGCAACAACAGTCGTTGGACATGTACGCTCAGCTACGCTAGGAGATTGATAAATTGAAGGGTAAGGATAGCAGGTCACTGCACCAACTAGACGATCTACCAACTCCAAATTAGTAGTGTAGTATTGATTATTTACTTTGTATTACAGATATTATTATTTACAATGTAACATTTTTATTATCAATTACAATATTTTAATTTTTAATCATTAATCAAAATTTCTATTTAATTATTTCTATCAAATTAAATATATATTATAAATATTTAATTATTAAATTTTTTTACGGTTATAATTTAAATATAATGAAAATGTATTTTTAAAAAATTTAATCAAAGAATTTACTGATGGAAAAATCCATAATTTCTGTCGGTAACTGTCAATACAATATCGACAAAAACCACCATACCATCGATACGGTAATAAAACCATTCCGATACTAAATTTACATACGGTTTAGGAACTTACCGTCGGTAACTTTAGCGTTAGAAAATTATAGCCCGTCGGTAATTTACGGACAAAAAAAGTGTGACGGTCAGCACCTTTTTCATTGAAATTACTGACGCCATTTTTTTCTGTTGGTAAAGTTACCGACGAGAATTTCTTGACCATCGGTAATATTAGCTACAGCTGAATCTATGACGTTTTTGTCTGTCAGTATATTCCGTCGGTAATGTTTAATACCGACAAAATTTTTGTCTTTTCTGTCGGTATTTTCCGTCACTAACTGACTATTTTCTTGTAGTGGTCAGAGAAAAGCAATGGTGGGTACACAATTTGCATATGTACATGATTTGGGAAAATTAGCATAACTTCCACTATGAGTGTTGGATTATGGTCATTCAAGCATTGTTTCGAAGAGTAATTCGTATTCTACAACTTCTGTGAAGACTCTGAAGAGAGATTCTTGCTATTTAGAGAGTCAAATATTGCACATTTTTAAAACTGTCCCGAGAAGGTCCACTTAACAGACATATGTCCCTTCAAACAGACATAGACTGGTCTGGGACATTTTCAGACCGGAGAAGGTCCACTTAACGGACATAAAGTCCACCTAATGGATAGTTACAGGTCAACTTTCATATTTCTAACTCCTCAAGCTACCTATGACCCATTTTAATTTATTTAAATCATGCTTAATAACTCCATTCTTTCTAAGACAAAAAAATTCAAATTCCATGCTTATTCTATTACAAATCTTGCTTAACTCAACGAAAAAAATTTAGGAGCCAACAGCGTAGGGCGTTCTGCTGGCCTTATAACCGCTAAGCAGATGATTTTGCCAATCACTCCTAAGCAAATTTAAAAATTTTTCAAAGGCCTTCTTTTAATTAAATTGGTTTAATTAAAATTATGTGGGTTTTAACTAAGTTTCAATTCCTAATAAATTTGATTTTTTTCAATTGTTTTCATTAATTTTATTAAGAATGTTGTTGGAATTTAGTTTAATTTTTCAAGAGTTGAATTATTAAATTAAATTAATTATCAAGTCAATTCCAAAAATTAAGATAATTATTTTTATTTTTAACAATTATTTTTCTTAATTTGATTAAGATTAATAATTATATTGATTCCTAATTAATTTTGGAAAAATAGTTTCCAAAATTAGAATTAATTAGTTTCAATTATATTGGAATTAATTAATTAGAATAGTAGTTTCTAAAATTAGAAATGATTATTCTCAGTTAGATTGGAATTAATTAATGAGAAAAGTAGTTTGTAAAATTAGAACTAATTATTTTCAATTAGATTGAAATTAATTAATTATGACTCTTTAAAATTAAGAAAAGTGTTTTCTTAAATAATTAAGAAAGATGTTTCTTAATTGTATTTATTTATTTCAATGTGATTTAGATAAATTAAATTTATAATTTTATTTCATAAGAGAATTATTATTAATTTATTTAGAAATTGTTTCTTTATTTATAAATATTAAATTTCTTGATTTATTAGAAATGATATTATCTTGATTAAAATTTGAAAAGTGTTTTCATTTATCTATCAAGAAAAGGAGCTTTCTTTAATATTTTTGAAAAATAGTTTTCTAATCTATTAAAGAAACGAATCTCCAATTAAATAATATATCATGAATTTGTTAATTAAATTTGAAAAATATTTTATTTAATTTTGAAAGTAGTTTCCTTTTAATATTAGACAATAGTTTTCTAATTAAGGAAAAGTAATTTTTAATGAGATTAGAAATATTACTTACTAGTTAGATTAGAAATAGTTATCTAATTGGATTAAAATGAGCTACTTATATGTTTTTATAAAATTCTCTTCCTACATTATAATAAGTAAGAAGAATAATTTATTGAAAATTGTTTTCAATTAAATTTTTTGAAAAGAGTCACGATAAATTGGAAATAGTTTCCAATTCGATTTGAAAATTGTTTTCAACTGAAATTAAATTTCTATTTGGAATGGGAGTTTAACTTATTTAAGAATTAATGGTTTTAATCTAATTTAGTTTTTCCAAATAGTTGGAAATATTATTTTAGATATGAAGATAATAACTAGAATCAAACGAAGCTTGATATTTTATGCATATAATTTGATTATGAGTGCATAAGTTGCATACTTTATTTATATGGTTGATATATATACTGGATGCATGCTAAATTGTATGTTCTATATATGTGATATTTTACATGCAATTTTGTGATTGATGAGACAAATAAAATTAAAATCCCTCATTAAAATATTAAATACACATTGAGAACATGATTGTTTCCTTTCATTGTTATAAGAATAAACCAGAGTTTTGTTTATTGTAGGCTTGTCGAGCAAACTCAATGTCACTTTAACTTGAACATGTTTAATATTATGATAATGGGTTCTACTTAACTTTAAATTTGTGTGAGTTGGATGAGCAAACTCATGATCACATAAATTTAGAGGCAAGGTTAGGAACAATATATTAGATATATTTTGGCAAGAGTTGTCACCTAACAGATCTAGGAGTCATATGAGATGTGATTGATAAAGTTGTTTTCTACCTAATTTAGGTTTAGTTGATTTGTTGAGCAAACTCAAGATCAACTATATTTGAATGGGATTCTAGCCTACTAGAAAGATTAGAGTAACCTTTTCGAATAGTAGGGAGGGCCATTATTTCAAATAAAATAGTGAGAGTAACCAAATACATGATTAAAGTCCTAATTTAATTTGGTAGTCATGATATATAATTAATTACTTGCATTCTTACATTTATTTTGTTTTAAGTGGAATTTATCTTGTTTAGTATAGTTGATACTTAATGAACTAAATTTCTTGGACATAGGATTATGTTTGAGAAGAGTTTTCCAAAGTTAGATAGAAAGTTATATGTTCATTATATTATTATGCTATAATCCCTATTAAGGATTCGTTGACAAAGTTTTAAAGATATGTCAAAATCATAAAGATAACAAAATGTATAGACATTTTGAGTTGACTAATGTCTCATAAACTTTGAAGACAACATGTAAGATGTATGTCAACACCATGATAGCAAAATGCAAAGGGTTGCATGAAATAGAGTTAAAAGGTATAGTACCTTGTTGAAATTGTTCCACTTAATTTAGCCTACTAAAAGCATAATTATGGACTACAATTAAACGTTTTGTTATAGAATGATAATAGTTATCATTAGAAGAAAATAATTGTATGGTTTTCTTGCCTATATATGATATGATAAAGATCATATGTATTTCTAATTCATGCCTATGAGTATTTGAAACTGAATTTAGATTCAACATTATTATAATGTGCAATGTATTATTAGAAATATATTGTTAAGTAAAAGTAGTTGATCCAATTTTATACAAAGAGTTTTATGTGCTGGATTAAAGGAGACTTATGCTTAACATAAATAGCAAGAATAAAATGTTGGATAACCAAGACAATCCTTTTATGCCATGTTGGTTAAATCAATAAAACGACAATCATAAAGTTACATACTAGGATATGTGTATCCTTTTGATTGTGAATCATGTAAAACTTGTGAAACTTGTCATGTTGAAGAATAACCAAATCAACCTTTGGTAAAAGGATGATGATTGTATTAAATTGTTAAATCTTATACATTTGATGTATTAGATAGAATAACAATTCATAAAAAGGATGATACTTATATTTCATTAGATTACTAATGACTTTTTGTGATATAGTCATACGTATTAAATGAAATAATGATTTAAAATTTTAAAAAGTTCAAATTGTTTGAATCTAAGTAAAAATTAAGCATTGAGAATACTGAAGCACATCAATGAGATCCTTGTGCTAAGTTTTAAATTTTCAATCATTTATAGGGAATGAGATTCTCTAGTAAAAATCTTCATAACTAAATTCATAAAAGTATGTATTTATATAAGGAGGAAAATACAATATGAGATATTGTAAGATGTAGTATTATTTCTTCTATAGTGATGCCTAGTACAATAACTTACCTGAATAGATCCAATTGAATCAATTAGCGAGATTTCATATTAGATATGAAATGTTAGGTCTTTGAAAGAGTCAAAGTTAATGATTCACAGAATGTGATGCTTGGTTGAAGCATATATTATCCATTAAGTTTAGAACTAAATTGGATAATAAAAAGGTTATGAGATATCTAAAAGATTGAATACAATCTTACAGATTCATTGAATAAATTGTTTGATTCAATGTATACTTAGAGGAGAATGCTTTTCAAGTAAGTAATGGGAGTAAGAAGGAATTTAAAAGGTTCAAATCTCATAACATTATATCTAATTGGAACTAACGCCTTTAATAATACATTTGATGTATAGTTGAAAGGCGACGAGACATTGAAAGATTTGTTTTCATGATGAAATCAAATAGTTTGTTTTAGAGATAATATTTATCACATCTACAAGAAGGTTAGTTGGAATATAGTTGTCCTATTCAGTAAGAGTATGTGGAAACATATTGCTCATAGAGAACAACAGTTCTAACTTTCAATTGTCAAACAAATTATTGTCTAAGAACAACTCTTGTAGGCTATGAAAAAGGTAACAACTTAAGTCTGAGAATTAGATCTATAGAGATAGATTGGACGTTGTTAACTTGTTCTAAGTCCAAGTGCATAGATAATGTACTAAAGATGTTTAATATTAAAGATATTCATTACTCTATGTGTGAGTTGATATTTGAGTGCAAGATGATAAGGATATAACTTTAGAAGTAAATCATGATTAAGGTTGATTTACTTAGAACGATATCATTTAGGATTTGAAAGGTTCCAATGTAGCAATGGCTGTTAATTAAGCCATAATTCATTTTTCTTTTTGTGGAAATGATTAATTGGATCAATAAGTTCTTTAGTAAACTTGATAGAGTTTCTTTGCATTGTTCAAGACAGTAATGTAATGTAGAACATTAGAGTCATCGGGCATGCATAAGGAGCTAATGTCTCATTGAAGATCCAAGAATGTGTTTAGGCAAATTTTCTTAATTATGATGATAATTAAGATGGGAGTTGTAAGATTTAAGCAATTGCTAACTATAGAAAATCTTGTAGAATTCTCTCATTAAATCACTGTCCCAGTAGTAGAATAATTGTCATATGATGATATACTATAAGATACCTAAACGATTGACTTAGTGCAAGTGGAAGATTATTGGTTTATACCCTACAGCCAATCGCTTTGGTTGTAGTTTAGTGACAAATTATTTAAAGGCATTATTTATCTTGTACATGTTTAGATGTATATGATAAAGTCCATGGGATAATTGTACATTGCAAATGAAATTATAATGAGATTATAATTATGAGATTCACATTGCATTTATGTATTATTCCTAAATATTTCTAGTTATTATTCTATTAAGGTTGAACATTAATAGAACATAAAAAGACTAGCACACGTTTTGCTTTTCGCTTTTCTTTATAAAGGAAGTAGTCAATCTCATAGGCTAAAGTATAGAGATACTTAAACAAACATGTTGGTGCTTACTAGAGAATAAGTTCACTAAATAGAGCCGATATGAGAAATCTATTTGGAACATTTCTTGTATGTCTATGAAATTCTCATTGCGATAATTGTATAAGTGATCCTTTGACTTGAGGTCGGCAAAGTTATCTTGTAAGGGGGATTGCTATGTTTTTACACTACTTATGATCTATTCAATCATAAGGCGTTTAATCGGTAGTCATTGGATGTAGCATGAACTATATGGAGGTAGTTGAGTGATCAAGATAGGATTTATTACCCTAAAGTAATTAAGGAGATTGTTCTGTTGTTCTCGATTAATATTGATTCGAAAAATCCTTAGCTAAAGTGGAATGACATTTTGTAAATAGTTTACAAATATCATTGAAAGAATCACATTACAAAAAAAGCATACATTAGCGACGGATAGTTATCGTCAGAACAAAAACCTTAGTTAGTTACCATCAAAAAATTAAAATCTGTTGGTAAAACTATCGTAAAAATGTTCATTTTGCAATGAATAAAATTGTCGTCGGTAAAGGTGGAGGGAAAATATTCGTGTAAATTTTCCAACGAAATTTAGCGATGAAAGTGTTAGAATTTTACAGACTGATATGCTATTCATCAATGAATTTTACGCAACGTCAACGTCGGTGATTTTTTGACGGTCTTCCCTTTCCGTTGGTAACTTCAGATCAGTCGATTTAAAAAATTGAAAACAACGTTGTTTGGTTAAATACGAAACAACGTTGTTTCAGTTCGGGGTTAAATGCACCCCGAACCTTCCCCCTAGTTTTCTCATCTATTTCTTCTCTGTTTTATACTCCTTCCTTACGTTGTCGTCCGTTGTCACAAGGCTGAGAACATCGCCCATTCGTTGTCGCAAGGCTGAGACCATCACCCGTCCGTTGTCACAAGTTCTTCTTCTTCTTCTTTTTCTGCTACCTTCTAAGTCCAACCCTCTATCAATTATGCCTTTTACCTTGTTAAATTGCCAGTTTTTTTTCTCCTTTCCCTGCTTCTGCTGTTTTTATTTTTGTTTTTCCCTTTTCATTTGATTTTAGTTCTAATTTTGTTGATTATGTTTGTTTCGTAATTTTCGTGTTCTCGATAAATCCATGTTCAGAATTTCTCTAAAATAGTCCTGGATATGTGAGTTTCTTCTAAGTTGAACCAAGTTTGAATTGCTCCATTAGGGTTTAGATTTTGAGAACATAAATTTCAAAAATACCGGCCCGACCTCATATAACTTTGAGCCTATGATTGAGGAAAGTGCATTTGAATGGATTGAAATTATTTTATGAAGACGTGATTCATACATTTGAGGTGTTGATGGGAGAATATAGTGGGCAGTAGAAAGTGTGGGCTTTTGGATTAAAGTAATGACATTTATTTTGGCGAGAATGTTCATTTTACCAGAGGAATGAATACTAGATTCGATGTAGATGGTTTCCTTTTCTTTAACATGTTTCAGGGCTTGGTGTGATGATTGATTGAGCTCATGTACTTTTTATGTTTTGTCAGACTTGTTATTATAATTCAATTTCCTATCAGAAGCTTTTACTATTTTGTTATAAATGAAAGAGGGAACTTTTTCATGGAGGGACATTTTAGATCATAGGTATCTCCTAGATTATCTTCCTGCTGTAGAGGGAAAGACATCTCTGGCTATATACAATATACAAAAGTATATATATACTTTTGTATATTGCAAATACTCAAGTCTATGACTATAAGGTTAGTTAATAATCATTTGTTGCAATATTTTAAAGAGAAGGGATTTGAGATTGAAGTGTCTATTTTATGAATAAGCCTTTTGAGTTTTGCATGGAGTTAAGTTTATGTTTGCTCTTTCTCTATTTTTTGAAAGGTTTCCAAGCTATTCTTGCTTTGTTAGAATTTGGTTCAATTTTGATCATTATTCATCCCAATGATAATGAAATTAGAGTTCTTTTGTTACTAGCTTTTGATTTGCAATCCATTAAAATTCAATTGCTTCCATCTTGAATTAGGGTTTGAATTTGGATATTTTGATTATAGTTTTAATTTGGGGATTTTGATTAAGGTTTCAAGCACATCTATAGATTTTCAAGTTTAAAATATAGCCAAATTGAGTATAATTTTGTTTACATTTTGATATTAAAATTAGGAATGTTAGATTATTTTCTAAAGTGATTTTAAATATGAGATTTTACGTATGTGATGAATGAATTGGATGTTTACTTATAATTCCATTTTTATTATAAATAGTTCTCATTTATTGGAGATTTCTTCACATTCCTATTTACTAACATTATATAATGAATGGTGTTGATTTGTAAACTCATTTAAATATAATTCTACAACATTCAAGCTTAATTTTCCAATTTGTTGTTTTGCTGCAATACAACTCTGTTGCTTCCCCCTTACCGAATGACTGTCTTGGTCTCTCTAGACATTTCACTCTCTTTGTTAGTGTAAAGTGAGATGATCTATGTTTTGATTAAATGTAGGGATTCTTTTGTTTTCGGTAAGAGGGATCTATTTCCATGGATTTATTAAATCTAGAAGAATCCTCATACCTCTTACAAATCAAGTGATTTTGAGATCTATTTCTTTTGTCCTTTCTTTTACCTTGTTTTCCTTTTCATAGGTTTTGTGCTTAAAATTACAATTAAATTTTTTTCCTTATTTTGTGAAATGTTAGTGTGTGATACTGCTCCAATAATTATACTTCTTCTTTTTTTGATGTTAATTCTATGTTTGATTATTATAACAGTAGAGTGAAGATTTCCATAGTAGATCAATATCACCAATTTGGTACTCTTTTTTTATTTCTAAATTTGACTGAAAAATTTAAACTTGGCATTAAAATGAGGTATTCAACAAAAAATACGAAAGACTAGATACTCTTGCCTATGTTTAGCAATTCTTTAGTTTGAGAGGTTATTCTTCGTTATTTCAATGGCTAGTGATTTTGAAACATTTTTTAAGAAGCTTTAATATTTTTACATGACGTAAAATTACCTATTGACTATTTAGATAATACAATTTGTAATTATAGTATTGGTTTGTTTTCTAAACCGATTCATGGTTTATCAGTAATCTATAATATTTTGCTAGACTTTTTTATATTGCAAAGACAAAGAAATTGAGTAGACCTAAAAATAAAATATCTATAAATTATGATGCTAACAATTTCAAGAATACTAATGCATGGTATGTTGAATATTCCATGTTGTTAGACTTTAAACTTGCCTAATCAATCAAGTTTATATGTTTTAATCCTGATGATGATCATTAGTTTGCATAATTTGGACTTATTTTCTTACATAATGTTTAAAACTTTATTTGTGTATGATGTGGTCTACTTTTTTATAGTCACTTCAAGGATAAATTGTGCCTCTTTCAAGACTATGTATTTTGGCACCTTACTTTAACCTCCTCAAAGTTTTGAGTTGTGTTTATTTGAAGGGATCTCTATAGTGTATAGTGTTTCTTTAGCCCCTTCCCCAAAGTGATGGCTACAATAGATATGCTAACATTAGATATTTATATGATTTCATAGTTGAATCTTTTTGCAAATTTTGTCTCCTAACCTTTGAATGACTTCAAATAAAGACTAAATCATATAGCCTACACTTGTTGCTCAAAACATTGTGCCCTAAAATGATTATCTATTTTTTTGAAACTTATTACTAAGCCTACAAGAAGGATTTAATACCTGTCTTTAGTTATACATGTCAAAGTAAACTAGAAGGCATCACTTAACTACATCAATAGTTACTTAAATTTGTCATCATATTATAAGCCTCCAACACTAGTAATTTAAATGTCTCCTTTAATATTACTCCAATAAAAGAATTAAATAGGCTGATAAAAAGATTGTTCATGATCTTACTCCTATAGCATAATGAACTACATTAGTTTATGATATTGTATTAGAACACGTGTATTATATTAAATATTTTATATTCTTTTTTACGAGCCTTATATTGTGTCGAAGAGCATCTCTCATCTTTCTTATTTGTAGTCTGAAGTTGTCCGTCCATCCAGGTTAGTTATCTAACTAATATTTACTATATGTATTACTTTAATAATACGATTATGATTCCTTTGGATTTTGTGTGAATGCAAATGAAGTCTTGATTTTGTGTTGTTGTTTAGAAAATTCTTATAATCATTGATGAGTTTTTATATTCTTCTTTAATAGTCTTATGTATTTTACTGTATGTGGAATGAGTTTTAGATGTTATGGATGATTTGAGTCAATAATAAACTCCTAGGACGGTATATAGGTTGGAAACTCGTGATGCAGCTCCTGTGAGGCTTATCAATGAAAAATTCCACGAGCCTAGGAGTCACAGCGAGAACTTGTTTTCTTGATTCACAGGTGTAAACAATGTCACATACCATAGTTTTGAAATCAATTGTAGGTGATTAATTCGATCGGTTAATACTTCAACTTCGATTTGATTAATGCAAACTTAGTATTAACACAAGGAACTAATACGTTTCATAGACAAGACAATTACTTTTCGTAATAAACCCCTAGGACGATATATAGGCTAAAAACTCATGATGCAGCTCCCGTGAGACTTAACGGTGAAAAATTCCACGAGCCTAGGAGTCACAGCAAGAACTTGTTTTCTTGATTCTCAGGTGTAAACAATGCCACGTATCGTAGTTTTGAAATCAATTGTAGGTGATTAATTCATTTGGTTAACACTTAGGGGATGTGTAAAGTTTAGATGTTCTGTAAACTTTGGGAAACCTGAAGGATACTAACTATGGAATCACTATTTCAAATTAACAGTTTTGTAGAAATGAGTAATGTTGATAGATCTTGGATGTGTAGATGATTAACACCTGATGGTTTCATTAATCCCGATTTTGTTGAGGGGGTTGAAGCTTTTATTCATTATGCATATTCTCAACTTGCATATATGGATGACCCAAAGATCAGATGTCCATGTAAAAAGTGCAAGTACATTCATTTCCTTCCTATTAATGAAGTGAATGGGTATTTGTTAAGAAAAGGGTTTGTTCTAAATTATTTTGAGTAGACACAATATGGGAAACCATTGATTTATAACACCTCAAAGGGTAACGAAACACAGTGAATTTAAATGAGTTTAAAGGGGGAATTGGATTTGGAACAAATAATGTAGATGCAAATGAAAATCCTTACATGCAAATGGTTTATGATGCAGTCGGTTATACCTTTCAGGAAAATATATAAAATCTTGAAGAAGAACCAAACTCACATTCAAATTAGTTTTCTGACTTACTATACTCAGCTGACCAAGAACTATGGTCAAATTGTGAGACAAAGACTTAATTCTTTTCAATTGCTCGAATATTGAATATAAATTCTGAAGGGCATATTTCTGATCGTAGTTTTAATAAAATTCTTGGATAGTATAATGAATCATTGCCTCCTGATCATACAATGGTTGATAGTTTTTATAATATGAAGAAAATTATTAGGGGTCTTGGTTTGCCTATTGAAAAGATTGATTGTTGCAAATTGAGATGTATGTTGTATTGGGGAGATTATGTGGAATTACAAGAGTGCAAATTTTGTGATCAATCTAGGTTCAAGCCTAGAAAGCGTTCTATGAAACATAAATTAGTACCGTGGAAGCAGATGTATTATTTCCCGCTAACTCCAAAACTTCAAAAGTTGTATGTTTCTGATGTTATTGCATCTTACATAAGATGACATAATGAACACGAACGGCAAGATGGAATAATGAATCATCCATCAAATGCACTAGCATTGAAACATTTCAATGACACTCATTATGAGTTTACAGTCGTAAGTCAAAATGTTAGGTTAGGATTGTCGACGGATGAATTTCAACCTTTTAGCAATTCAGCCAGCAATATTCATCATGACCAATCATAATTACTCCTTATAATTTGCTTCCTTGGATGTGTATGAAAGAGGCATATATGTTCTTGACAATGATTGTGCCAGGGCTTACAAATCCAAAGCATAAAATTAATGTATTCTTACAACCATTAATATCTGAATTAAAGCATCTTTGGGAATATGGTGTTGAGACATATGATATGTTTATGAAAAAATTTGTGTTGAGAGCAGCTTTGATGTGGACCATTAGTGATTTCTGGCATATGCCATGTTGTCTGGCTAGAGCACAACAGAGAAATTTGCTTGTCCTTATTATGGCAATGATTTTGATGTGTTTTATCTTCCAAACGGAGGAAAAATATGTTGGCTTAACAACTACAGAAAATTTCTTCCTTCAAATGATCCATTTAAACGCAATAAACAAAAGTTCATTAACAATAGGATGATAAAAACACAGTCCTCCTCCTCACAAAGATGGTGAAGAGATATTGCAAGAGATTGAGGAATTAGGCTTGCTGAAAGTGACAGAATTTGAAGTTGATGAAATTAATATAAGCATTAATAAAAACTTTGGCTGGAGAAAGCGAAGCATCTTTTGGGATTTGTCATATGTGAAAACTAATTTGATACGTCATAACCTAGATGTAATGCATATTTAAAAAATATTTTTGACTATTTTTTCAATACCATAATGAACATTGAAGGGAGGACAAAAGACAATGCAAAATCACGAGCTAATTTGAAACTTTTTTGTAGAAGGAATGAGTTACATAAAGATCTTCGCATCGGTAAATATCTGAAATCATGTTACATTTTAGACAAAAAAATAGAAGGAAATACTGTGTGATTGGTTGAAAAGTCGAAAGTTCCCCGATAGTTATTTTTCAAACTTGGCAAGGTATGTCGACATGAGAAAGTACGAATTATTTGGGATAAAAGCCATGATTGTCATGTGTTTATACAAAGGCTAATTCCAATTGCATTTCAAAAGTTGCTACCAAATAAGGTTTGGGAAGTAATAAAGAAATTAAGTTTGTTTTTTAAAAGCTTAAAATCATCTGAAATCAAGTTGGCTAAAATGGAAAAACTAGAAAGTGAACTTCCAATAATTTTGTGCAAGTTAAAAGGGATTTTTCCTCCAAGCTTCTTTGACTGTATGGAGCATCTATTTGTCCATTTAGCACACGAGGCTAAACTAGTGGATCCATTTCAATATCGTTGGATGTATCTATTTAAAAGGTAATTTAACAAAAATGATTGTAATTGAAGTCATAGCATATTTTAATAACTAAATTGAACTAACAATATTCGCTCATATAGGTATTTGCATCACCTAAAGAAAAATGTGAAAAATAAGACTAGAGTTGAAGATTCGATATGTAATACTTATTTAATGGACGAAGCTAATGCATTTTGTTTATATTATTTGGAGTCGCATGTTCACACTAGAGAAAGAAAACTTTCTCTTAATGATGATGGGTGAGGAACTAGTGATGTTGATGGTAATTTATCCTTTTTCACATATCCTGAACAAACATATGGACATTTAATAAGAAGAATGTTAACAAAGAAAGAAATTGAGGCTGCCTATGATTACATTTTATTGAACTGTCAAAAGGTTTAACCTTTCATGCAGTAAGCATCAAGTGATTATTTCGATTTTGAAATTTAGTATTATTCATAACTGAAATACACAATAATGTTTTTAGATTATACGAGGAATTGTTACGCAAGCTCATGCCTGACAAATCACAGGATGATATTAATAAAGAAGTTGGAAGACACTTTTCTCGGTGGTTCGAGCAATATGTAAGTTTTCACGTACAAATATTGAAATGATTGAATTATAAGGTTTAAGTAATCAAATGACATATACTGTTTAATATGATATTTTCTTTTCTGTAAGCCTTAGAAAATCCATTAGAGAACAAGTTCATATGTGATCTTGCGAAGGGACCTTTATGAACTGTTAAATCATATCCGGTGTATTTCATTATACAAATATCATACAGAATATCATGGTCATAGCATGACAACAATAAATAGCAGAGTTTGCATACAGGGAGAATTGATAGACTACTATAGTAAAATTATTAAGATACTTGAAATTGAGTACCCTGCATTGCCAATAAAATGAAGCGTGATATTTAAGTGTGACTGGTTTGATCCAACTCCAAATGTTGCTAACAAAGAAAAGTTTGACATTTTGAACCTTTCGTGTTGGCAATGCAAGTGATCCAGGTGTATTATGTCCCTTTCTTAACTTACAACAAGATAAGTTAGATTGGTTGGTATTTTTACAAAGTTAAACCTAGAGGTGTTTTTGAATCACGTGGAAAAGGAGAACAGATAATTGAAAGTGAAGAGTTTCGGGAAGATGCTTATGAAATAAATGAATTTGTCGTATATGAGGATAATGAACCTTTAAACGATCCATGTAATGAATATGTTAAAATTTTATCTGGAGAGGATGAGGGAGCCAGAGATCTAAAGAAGAGCCTGAGTTTGATTCAAATTCTTCATAACAAGAAGATGATTTTGATTTACAATTAACTGATTATAGTGATTAATTTATGTTTGAAAATGAATATTATATTCAACAAATCAATTATTTCCTTTTCAATATATTGTATAAAATATTGAAATCAAATTGTAATATTTTTACAAATTTCAATAAAATATTAATTTCAGGTTGAAATATGTCACCAAAAAGAATACAGGATATGATGTGACCAAGATTCAAACTATGATTCGAAGGTACTTACTGTACAGGTAAAGCATCTCATGGTGTAGCAGCTAGAGTTGGATCACCTCCTCCCTCTACACCTACTACACTTGCAGATGAGGTTACACCTTCCACCACCCCTACATCATTCACTACCCCTATACCGATAGAGATATCAGGGGTAAACAATGCGAATGAAGGAGACGACCTCATTCGAATGTTTGTCCTTTTGTTTCAAAGATTTTTTTTGGGATTCTCAATTTAACGCAATCATCTATAGACTGTGGGAGAGACGAGCACGTACACGCTATCAAGACTTTGTTGTTGCGATACACAGGGTCGATGTACGATCGTCTTATATTTCTAAAAAAATATAGAGTCGTTGGCAGTATTATTGCACATTACTTGAGACAACGTCAGTTTCAAAGCATAATTCGACCAACAAATGTGGATAACTGGGTGAAGGGAGTCGTCCGGTATATACGGAAGGATCTATTACCCACTATGAGCATACAGAGAGACTTGTAAGCATCTACATTTTACATTTATATTCTCATTTCTTTTCTTTGTTGTATTTCAATTGAATTTGATGTATGAATTTTAAAATGAAAATATTTATTTTTTGTTGAGAATGATAATGTTATAAATGTATGGTGTCATATATGGTTGTGTTATTAAGTTATTTTCTTTGTTCAAGAGGGGTTAAATATCATAAAAATAGGGGAAACTTTGCAAAAAAATTTGTAAATTCTAGTACACTTATAGCATTTTATTCTTATACAGAAAAAGTCTATCGACATGAGTCTATACCTCATCAGATCTTTTTACACACTCACACTAAGAAGCGTGACAGTGTGACATTCCTAAACAGTCGTTGTAGAGAATTAAATGCATATGAAGTTTATGATTTAATATTAATGCTTAATAATTATCACTTACTAATATAAACATTGTCTTTTAATATGACCAAATATAAGAAAACATTCAAGGACAGTCTTAACAGTTTGAAGATGTTGATGAGACTGAAACTTATCTTCATGCAGTGGGTGGTAGGGACCGTCGTGGGAGGATATTTGACTTAGGTTTATTTGCGAACATATGTTAATCGCAATCCTCCACGTCTAGTGCAGTAGCATCTAGTAGACAGTCCACAACCAATAAATTGCAAGAGCTTCAGAACACAGTACAGACATTGTCAACTCAGTTGCAACAATCGATGGAGTACATAACTTAGCTCCGCAATAAGGTAGATCAATTGAAGGGTGAGGATAGCACCTTATCGCACCAATCAGAGCATTCGCCATCACCAGATGAATAATGTACTTTTAGTCATTTAATTTAAATTACAAATACTTATTATGTATAATGTAATGTTTTTATTGTCAATTAAGATACTTTAACTTTATATCATAAATCAAATCTATGTCTAAACAACTTAAATGTAAACTATTAAATTCATAAATGTTTTAATTATGCATCAACCATAACATCATCAAATAAAAATTACTGACGTATATTTTTAAAAAAATTATGGTTGATTTATCGATGATGGTAAAAACAATTGTATTTATTGATGGACCATTAATTTACCGTCGATATGTCTGTAAATTTACCGACGGAATGTTCTATTTTTCGTCGATAATTATTAACTAAGGTCGTTTCTACGACACCTTTACCCATCGGTAAAGTATGTCGCTAAACTTATTTATCGACAAAATGTTGATGTTTTCCGTCGCAAAACGACATTTTTCTTATAATGTCAATAGTTATTGACAGAGAACTAATATGATTGGATCCAAAATAAAGTAGATATTAATTTCATGCTCTATGTATAATTGAAACATTAATTGATGAAATGATTAAATTATATAAAAAATCATGCAAAGAAAAAGGTTAGTCAAAACTACTTTAACATTTTTAAATATTTGGGTGATCATGATTCGTTGCTTTATTAGAAAATTAAAAATAAATTAAAAAATTTTTAATTTATTTAATTCTAATTATAAACTATAATTAAAATTTATAATCATTGCCAACATATTTAGAAACCCAGTGGATCTCACATATAGAATGAATTGAAGAGAGTAAAGCTAATTTAATTAAATTGGACTAGATTGTAAAACTTTAAAAACTTTATATTTAAATATGAAATATTTAATAAATAAAGATCAATATAATATATCAAATCTTATATGAGCATAACTAGTATTTAATTATAATTATTTGTAATTCTAATTAAAGTTTAATTAAAATTAGACTTTAATTTTAATTAAATTACTAAAACTTCTAAAGTTTATTATAAATAGATTTAAACTCTATAAAACTAGCACTTTTAGGAATGGCAATTTTTGGCCCATAGGCTTAAATTTAGTTGATTTTAATGGACTGGTCCATAAGCCAAGCCTAGGCCCAGATAAATTCACGATCCAATTATTCTAACCAAAACATTGTTTTACGTAAAAAAGTTGAGCCTCAGGTAAGCTTGAGTTTGGATAACTCAAATCTTAATATAATTTAAAAAATAAATTATTACATATTTTTAATTTTAAAAAAATTATTTAAAAAAATTTTAAAGGGTCTAGGTGCCAACCCATTGCCATCCTTAAGCACTTCTTACTTAACCTTCTCTGTAAAAATTCGAGGTTTCTTACAACTTATTTTATGAATACTGTTAGAAGCTAAAAATTTATGCAACTATATAAACGAATTGATTTCCAAAACAATTCAAATGATATAACAAAACAAAGTTCAAGCTTCAAAATAAAATACAGAATAAGCTTCTGGTTTATTATAACTTGTGTTAATTATTTTATAGAATTAAAGTGATATTAGTTTTCAAGCAATTAAAAGTTGCAAAAAAAAATTTGTAATTATTCTGCTAAGGTTGAAATTAAATTCCAACCCAATTTCCCAACAAGATGAAATCCAGAACCGATTAGATGGCAGTAACTTTAAGGTTCTCAAGTCTAGCAGAGCCCAATAGTTTCATTATTTAGTTATTTTAAGACCAATGGCTAATGTAATGCAGACACGAATGTAGTAAATGACAGATTGAAGCCATTATGCAAATAAAGCCTGAGACATGTACCTAGTAAAGATGAGAGCAAAGGTGCCAAGGAACCGATGAATAACATTACCAAGGACCATAGGAAGGACATGAGTTTCAACTTGCTATACATGTATTAAAAACGGATCGCATAATGTGCCACATGCTCGATAAAAGAGCGAAATTTTATATCTGAATCTAGAGGTTTTTCGTTCCTCATAATGTCTTATTTTACAGCCCACGAGGGAGACGAAAAAGGAAAAATATAGGGATATACCTTTTAGACAATTACATACAGCAAACCAATAAAAGAATTGCATTCGGTATTGCATTGAAAGTGCAAACAATTTAGTGACGACAAGCCCTGCAGATAAAGAGGGGGGGAAAGAATAAAAAACGTGTAAAATGTTAGTTTCCCAGAATGGAACGTCAGAAAATGTCAACTTCCTCTTCAAAATTTTATGTCAATGGCACAAAATGCAACAGATATGTCCCTTGCTCACTTGTCTATCAATGCAAAATATATATACGAATAAACGTACTTGGTCCATTAAAGAGCAATTAAAAAAACAAAAATGCCATGAATGACCTTCATTTTGGAGGGTATCCGTTGCAGTGTCAAGATGCAAATGCAAAAAGCCTATCTGCAATCTTTGTGCGACAAATTGGACATTCAGAACAAGCAAGCGAACAAGATTTACACACTGCAAAGATACATGAGAGAGTTATAACAGTGAAAACAATAGCTCTATTCACAAAAAAGAGAAGCCGCAGTGACTTACAACAAAAATGTCGACAAGGTAGAAGAATTGCTGCTGTTGGTGATTCAAAACAAACTTTACACATATGGAAATTCGCATCTCCATTGCCTTGGCTCTTTAGTTCTTTTTCCTTCATTTCTTGCATCCTTGCCTGACAGAACAAAAATTCGAATCTATATGGGCACCTAAAAATATCAACTAAAATCATTCAAATCACTTCCATATAAAATTCGCAATCCTTGGGCATCTCCTTATACAAGAAATTTACAAGCCTCGAGAACGATAGACATAATTAAATGCAATAGGAAGACGAAAGGATCAACTTAAGCTATTACCTATAATGAAAATACAGATCAGCAGCCATCCACATAAGAAACTTTCCAAAGATTGGAGATCAGGACAACTAGAAAACTCAGCAGTCATCCACATAAGAAACTTTCCAAAGATTGGAGATCAGGACAACTAGAAACTTAGTCTAGTATCAATACCATTTGAAGCCCAAAGAACATATGCATTTTTTACAAGTTAGCTTTCAAACAAATAAAAAGAAAACATGCCTTGCACAGATATGTCTTAGACAGACCGATTGAACATGGCAAAAACATCAGACACAAGTAACTACAGATGCCTCTGCAACAATATTTACCTTCAAGCGCATGACTAGAGGCTCTTCTGTTGGAGTTTCATCAGCTGGTTTCGATGCATCCAATGCTTGTGCCTCTCTCAGATCAACACTATGGTCAATGCCATTGGTTTTTTTATCACAAGTGTGATCAATCCCATCAGCACTCAAGTCGGGGGTAGTTCCCCCTTCTTTCTTTAACCTAGCAACAAGCACCCACATGTTGGCTAAATCATTTTCTAAAGCCTGTTCCCTTTTCTTCGCCTCTTCAGCTTTTTTCCTATACTCCTCTTCAATGAATGCCTTTTCAGTTAAGGCTGCCTCAAGAACTGCCTCCCGCTGTTTCCGTGCTTGTAGTTCCATCTTAAGGTCATCAGGACCAAGATCCCGTGATTCAAAGTCAGCAGAATGCATTCCGAAAGTATCATTTCCTCTGCCAGAAAACCTCCCTTTCCTCCCCAGCCTCGTACTGTCACTATACTTCCGGTTCACACCATTCACAGATTGCATGCCTCCATTTCTGGAATGTGCTGAATCTCGAGTAGCAACCAGTTCTTTTTCCAACTTTGCATTCTGTATAGATAGCTTGGTGACTTCACTCGCCAAATTCTTCAGTTCTACTGCAGCGGCAGAGGCAAGTTCCTTTGCATAGGAGGCCTCTTCTGCTAATTTCTGATTTTGAACATGTAACCCACTACTTTCCTCAGAAAGTTGAACCTGTTCTAGCTTCAACTTTTCATTCTCTATCTCCTGTTCAAGAAAGAAATTCATAATACATTGTTCATGATGTAACCATTGGAAAAATCTTAAAAATGGATGGCATGCGGCCTATCACAAGAATCTCAATCTAAATATTCCCCAGTAATGCCATTTTCAGGATTTCTTTCCAAAGCAGAACCAATATATTATGTGAATGATTACAAGACATTACATGAACCAAATGCTAAGTAGTTTCAGATCATAGTGGAAATTTAGACCAAAAAGTGCAGTTCTTAAATTTATCAACCAGAAAGTTGTCCAGTCCTGTACTTATAAATTCACAGCAAGATTTACCTGTAACTGAACTTTCTTTTTCAATTCATCAACAAATTCATCAGGAGCAGATTGCTCGGAAGTAAATGATAATTTATTGCCAGAAAATGTTGCCAATTGCTGTTCCAGGACACTAACTTTTTCTTGTAATTCCTTGTTCTCAGAGCACTGCCAATAATAAATAATATTTAACAGTAAGAACAGGGTCCACCATCTGTGAAATGACGAGCAGCATCCTTAACCAAGGGGACAGAAGCCACGTAATGTTTGTCAAACCTTAGTTTGCAGTTGTTCCTGAAGGATACGGTTGTCTGCTGATTTTATCTGCAGAACAAATAAACAGACTTACATAAGGCAGAACTTCACCATCCACCAACACAAACAGAATAAGTTAAGCTAATATCAGTCATAAGATTCTCACAAGAGACATGCTGTAAGTCAATAAGACAAAGAAAATAGCTTCTACCAAATTCCAAGGTAAACAGAGTTGCTCCTAACATGGATATTTGATTATTTAAATTCAGTTTTGGTTGTTAGCAAGAGAAGAATTGAGTAAAAGAGAAAAAACCAGTAATCAGCTAAATGATATGTTCTTTTATTTTCAAGTATTCCTGCAAAGGTACTGTTCCATCCTCATCCACCACTATGACAGTCATCTCTTGTAAATCCAAGCCATGTTAACCATCCAAGACACAGAGTTTGCAATGCAATTTCAGACAGTCAAATGTCAAGAGACAAGATGCTCACCTCCAGTTCAAAAGCCTTTTCATTACATTGGGTCATCAGTCTCATAACTGTCTGTTGCACACATTAAATTGGCAAACTAAGCATCAACTATAAGAAAGTCATAAATGAGTATGGCAAGATGTAAATGAATCTACCTGTTGCATATCCACCAATGATGCATTGGCAATTGAAGCCTCCCCATTCTCAATGATTCGTTGTTCTAGTGCTCCCATTTGCCTTCTCTTTTCATGAATCTCACGTTCCAAGTTCTGGATCTGCATTTAAGACATGTGTCTCTTAATCAAGGGAATAATAAGCAAAAAGCAAAGCATTTGAATTGTTGAGAGCAAGATTCCATCCATTTTACTGTTCATTGAAAACCATATCCAAGAATGTATAAATGTCAGACAAAAGGATCTTGTAAAGTTGTGTAATTCATCATCTTATGAACCATAAAAACTAAAATCCCATAAGTTGGCTGAGAACCATAGCAAATATATTGACAAAATTACGATGGTACAAAAGATTGTAGACAAATTCATAGGATTCCTCTCGTTACTGAAAATGAAGCTCCTACCCTTTAGGATAAGAAGACAAAAGGAAAGAGATGATAAGCAACTCTTTTGACATCATGACATTGACAACCAATTCCCCAAACTTTTCTTTACTTTTCAAACTAATTTTATGATTCCAATAAAGATGCTTCTTTATGGGAAGGAGAGGATTACTTGAGCTTTTGAACCATCTGGATCATTTACCGACTGCTCCACCAGGCGCTTCAAGGTACTGGTGCTAAATGCTATCTCTCCAGCAAGCATCTTAACCTGCTCAACAAGAAGGTCCATCTGGTCCTGCGTCATTACCCCCTGCATCAAAGCACTAAGCAATCATTCACACATTACTTTAAAAGACCAATAATAATATGCACATGTAGTGAAAACCAAAACAAAAGCAAGATAAAACTTAAGTGCTCAAAAACAGAAAAATTCCAATAATTCTTCCAATAAGTAACACTTAACAAGAAACAATAGCAAAAATGAAACAATGAATCATACTTATGACGGTTTGAATTAAATATCATCACTATTTTTCAAAGACAGAAACCAAATGTTCATGCTCTTTGACATGAAGATTCAGAGGATTATTGAATAATCCATCATGAAGATTCAGAGGAGCATTACACATGGAACATTAAAAATATTATTGCTTCGGGACTTCTCATCCCATAAAACTGACAATTTTTTTACAAGGTTGACCAAAGCAATCTATTCAGTGTTAAGATCATCACATCAAATTACAGTTTACATGAAACTGATAACAACTAAATTAACACAGTGAGCCAAATGAAAATCAATCAACACAAAGGAAGACATTTGGAACATTATGAGGATTGAGTTCACAAGCTCCTAAGCAAGCAAGACTAGAGGAGAAAGTTTTGCCTTTAGCAATGAAAAAATGTAGCCAATTAAAAACATAAACTAGCAGAAATTTGTAGAACGTACAGCTGTTAGTTTAGAAGCAGTTATAAGTTCACCAGCTTGAGTTGATTCAGTAATTGTACTGCTACCCGGTGAGAGTTCTTCATTCCACTTGCTAGAAGATCTTTTGTGTTTAAATTCATGAGATCTACTTGATGGCTCTGCAGATGGGGATGTAGAGTCTCTGGCACTCTCACTTGTACCCTCTCTTACAACATCAAGCTTCAGAAAAAAGCGATAACAAAATACGAACATCAACCAACATCTAAACAAATACAAATCAAATTTAAATGTAAATAGTTCAAATGTAATAAATGCTAGTGCAAATAAAGGATAATCGACAGTCAGCGGAAAACAAAAGTAATTACTGGATAATCGGCCACATTGGAGGCTACTGAAAAGAGAAAAAGATCAAAACTACTCAAGTTAATAAAATTGAGCAACCAAAAATTTCAACAGAAAGGGGGTGGGACAACAAACAATGACAACTTCATAACACACAATTTGGTACAATAGAACAATGCTGTTGCAGCCATGACTTTGTTATAAAGGATATGCCTTGGTATCTGAGATATCACCAGCCATACCCCAATGGCAATAACAACTTGTATGAGAAGCATAAATGAAAAAAAGAAAAAGCAACGTCAACAAAAGCAAGCCCTAGTCCTCAAGACACAATCAGTAACTTCCTCAGACTGAGGCTTACCACTCGAAGAAAAAGAATTGATCTATTCATGTTATTCAACATTTTATCCTATATAAAGATGGAAACAAAACTCACATCATCCTCAGCAGAGTGACTCCGGTGATGACCTGCAGCACCACTCAAACCAGGAATGGTATCCTTTGTGGAAACAAGTATAAGCTTAGTTAGCCTCTGGATTCTACTCATGAGAGCAGCTTTGGCTTCCTCTTCTTCCTCCAATCTTGACTGCATCTTGACTTGACCCTCTTCCAACTGTTTAATAGAAGAAAAGGTTTAACTTCAAAGGCATGACAAAATACAATAAGAGCACCGACGCATGTAACCATACAATAGACTTGAGAGAAAGACGCACGAAAACAAAAACAAAAACAAAATCAATTGACCTGTTGTCGTAAGCTAATAATCTCTTCATGACTGACACCAGCAAGCATCCCTTGCTTTAGCTGATCAAGTTCCTCTTTGAGGGTTGATATTTCTTTCTGGTACTTCTTAATCAAAGATTTCTCATCAATAATCTGCAAGTAATTTTCAAAGCCAGTATTAGAATAGGCTTCAAGCGGTAATTTCTATTAATTACCATTGGCAAATCATATCAAGTGGCGAGATCATGCCCTACCTTGTTACGTGAAGCATAAATCTCAACTCGCTTCGCCCTGCTAGCAAACTTCAGTGTATTATGAGTTTCCTCCAAATTACTAGATGCAGGAGTAACCGTGCAAATAAGCTGTACACCAACATGACTTTCAGTAGAACATACAAAACTTTTGTTTCCTGTTAAAAAAATAACAAATCATTGACAGCCCAAAAACTCACTGAAACATGTCCATGTCCACTCAGTGAGGACTGCAGCAACCGAGTGAGTTTGGAGTCTCGATATGGAACATGAGATGCCCTCCCTTCACTCAACTTTCCAATTACCTTTAGGTGAGAATCACAATGTCAATAGATTTTCCGAGTTTCCAATTACAAACAGGCCAATAAACTCATTTTAAGGGCTTCACATCAAACAAGTAAAATGCATAATTCGACTGATGCTATATTTAAAACATCCATTAGTTATAACAAACATTAGCAGCTATTATCAGGTTTCTCTTAAAAATCCATCATCCAACCAAGAAAAGAATGTCCATATTAATGATTCAGGAAACATATCAAATGGTCCCCATAACACACTCTCAGCATATGTTTCGCTCTTTTAAATGAACAAATAATGACTGGACAAGAAAATGTAAACAAAAGAAATTAGAGATGCTTACAGTTCCAAGAGTTAGAAGACTTTTGTTTATGTAAGATCCTTCCTTTCTCCTTAGTCCAGTTGTCTCAGTTTTAGAACTCTCAGACCCGGCTAGATCAATCAGATTCTAAAACATAAGACAGAAGAAGGCAATAAATGAGACATAAAGTTATAAAAATGTTCAAATTTATCCAATGCGAGCAGCTTATAACTTACAAGTTGAGAGAAAACCACTCCATCATACTCGTCACCATGTGCACTACTCTCAATCATCTACAAACAAAGAAGCAGATCAATGAAAAATACAATTGAAATAACAATCATTGTTTCATATAATTGAGTAATCCACAAAGCCCACAGTAAGTACAAATGGGATGACCGGATGAGAAAATAATAGCATGCATCAAATGCAAAGGTGGCAGGAACCAGCTTGACCTGAACCCCGTTCCAAAAAGTGTATCCAGGTCAGTAATGGAGAGTCCAACCAGAGACAAAGGTTTTAGTTTAAACACACTGATTTATTTAAAGCATTGGGAAAATGCAATGGTAATTGTCTGAAATCATTACCTCATATCATCAGCAGAGAAACATGAGATCACTTGCATACAGATAGGGGGAAAAAACATTGGATTTTACAGTTCAACAAGTGCGACTACATCCATAGACAGCCACTTTGTATTGATGGAGAAGGTTATTTTAACTTTATTTATACATAGGGTTATTCCTTTCACAACATGAACTAAGGAAGTTGGGACAACCAAGTTAAGATCTTAAGGAAAATATGACCAAATCAATAGTTGGCCACTCAGCTACGAGCTACATGTGTCAAAGCATTAAGTGGACTTATAAGACTGCTCACATTTATGCCCAGGAATGATGTATATAGCACAGGTTACATCTTCTATACCATAAAAGGGCAAGAAAGCAAAGAAAAATGCTGCAGCCGCTGTACTGGTTAATGCATTCAAAATTGTGTAAATAAATGTACTAGACTGGGTTATCAAAGTGGCCAACTATATACCAGGATTAAATAGGTTATTAATGTAATAACTGAACAGCAGAAAAAACACCCGTGAACTTTGAGTAATAAATTGTAGACTCACATGTGAGTTTAGACAATTAGTTATTACACAGCACAGCACCAATAGCTTACCAGTGTGAATATTGTGTGGCTTCGGCTACTGAGCAGATTAAAATTATTTGAACCAACATGACGATGTTCTGCCAATATCAAGCATCAATTGACAACTTTGTGATCAAAGCCCCTTCCAGATATAGAAAACATACAAGTAGAAAGGCAAAAAGAGCTCCCTAAATAACTACCTTCTCCAGCAGCAATAAAAGAAAGCGCATGCCCAGGAGACAAAACCACTTCTTCCTTTATACCCTCCACGTAAGTACCCTGGAAAAGTGGCACAATAGTAAGCATGAGATCAATGTACAAGATACAAAAGCTTATATCAAAAGAAATTAACACTTGTCAGTATTATGCATAGGAAATAAATAGTTAGGATTTTATGGGATAAGATTATTAGTTAGCAGTATGTTTATGTATATCCTATAATTAGTTGTATGATTATGATTATGGTTATGTATATCCGTAATTTATAGAATATATTTCAGGGATATTTCCTGTATATATTCTTGTAAACTATTCAAGTAAAAACAAAATAGAATTATTCTTCTTTCCATAATATCAAAGCCACCAACTTTTATTTTTAGAAACTGCTGCCCAAAATTTTGTTCTTCTGCACAGCACGGTAGCTACTAAAACCTAACCAAGGAGCCATGTCAGAAGTCACTGCTACCAGTGGGGTCTCTCCATTAGACAGTGCTGAGAAGGAGAAATCAGCAGCAGCAGAATCAAGGGGCTGCTACTTAGGTGGAAATCTGTTCCTAACAGATTGGGAGAGAAATTAGGGGAGATTAAGTCAAAGTAAATAAATTAGGAGATAATTTGGATATTAATTTGTACAGAATTTTTTTCCTAGTGTAGATACTATTGTACTCCTATTTATATGTAACCTAAACAAAGGAAAAACATATGGCAGTCACACTTTTTTCCGCATGGTATTAGAGCTCTAGGCAGGGTATCCTACAACCATAGCAGAAATTAAGACTCTGGCCATCTGTCAACCCTAATTGTCCATAATCATGTCTAATTATGTATCAAAATCCACCACCATCCCTACCAATCAACCAAGCTCTTTCGAGTTCACAACCCACCAAAAAAAAACAATACATCCCATCTACCTACTTCAAATACTCCTCTCCAAATTACAACTATACGATTGATTGGAGAGAATTTTCTGCATTGGTCTCAATTAGTGCCGATGTATATCCAAGGGAGAGCAAAAATTGGCTACTTCATAGGAGAAAAGAAGGAACCTCCCCTGAGCATCCAGTTACTTCACTTGGGATTCTAGAAATGCCATGGTGATGACTTAGTTGGTAAATTCTATGGGGGAGGAAATCAGCTCCAATTATATGTGTTACCACACTGCCAAGGAGCTGTGGGACAACATCAATCTCATGTATTCAAACTCAGGCAATCAGTCTCAAGTGTTTGAGTTAACACTGAAACTTGGAAAAATCCGCCAAGGTGAGGAAAGTATTACCAAATACTCTAATACTTTGAAATGTTTGTTGCATGATCTAGACTTATTCAGTGATGATTATGAGCGGAAATCATCTGAAGACTACCACCACTATAAGAAAAAGGTGGAGGATAACCGTATATTTAAATTTCTTATTGGAGTAAATGTTAATTTTGATCATTGGCAGACAACCCCTTCCCTCCATTGGAGAAATGTTTTCTAAAATTCGGAGGTAAGAAAGCCGCATGATTGTCATGTTAAGGAAGAAAAACCAGACAAAACAATGGAGAATTCTATCCTTGTCCAAGGGACATTTGAGCAAAAACCCTGTGTTTGGTGTGACTATTGCAATAAGTCAAAGCACACAAGTGAAACTTACTGAAAGTTGCATGGAAAACTTACAAATTGGAAGGGGATAATGAAAGCAATGGTTGACCAATCTCTACTCATGGACCCAAGACTACCCCTTTCAGCAAAGAGCAACTAGATTGTCAATAGATAAATTCTATATGGCTGTAATATATTCTTTTAGTAAAAAGTTAGCTTAATTTGTGGCATGTATTCAGCATATTATCTTCTATTTAATCAATAACACTCTCTAAGAGAGGTGTTCAGACAAAACAACAATCTGTGACATGGAATCAGAGCCATTCTAGGGCTATTTATTTTTTGAATCAAATAAATAGCCCTAATTCTACATTGTTAGGAGCACCTAATGTTTCTTTGGCACATTCAGGTAGAAATCCTAATGCCCCAGTATGTCATTCTTTTCCTACTCCTAGTATCATTGATTCAAGAGCCTCTGATAATATCACAAGTCTTTCAAATTTGTTTTATACTTATAACCCTTGCTCTGGTTATGAAAAAGTCTGTATAGCAGATGGGTCATATTCTCCTATTGTTGGTTAAGGTTTGGTAACCTTATCTAATACCTTGTCCGTTAAATTTGTTCTCCATATACCTAAACTTGTAATCTCCTATTTGTTAGTAAATTGTCTAAAGATTCTAACTGCCAGGTTACTTTCTTTAACTCTCATTGTATGTGATAGGAGTACCAGTAGAGATTTGTATTATTTACATAGAAGTAGGGTACAGCAGCAGTATACCTCCTGGAAGATAGCTTCTAGGCCAATACAATATCTATATTTCCAGAATATGAATGATGATCCCTCCCCCTCTCTATCAGATTCCTCTATATTCCC
>JAOSBN010000179.1:45126130-45172359 GCA_027563595.1 Erythroxylum suave
TTGCTATTAATATTAGGGTTATGTATTTAGAAACAATCCCACAATCATAGGGATTTGTTTCTCTAGAATTAGTTGTCTATATTTCCTAAAATAGCTGGCAGGCTCATTTATATATATATAGGTCTCATGACCTCATAATGTCTGAATTGAAGAATATATTATTCCTTCTAAATTGAGAACACTCTCTAAAAGAGGTATTCAGACAAAACAACAATCTGTGACATGATATCAGAGCCATTCTAGGGCTATTTATTTTTTGAATCAAAATTAGGGTTTTTTCAGAGTAGGGATTTCTGTTTACCTTTGGGTCACAAATCCAGTGATCATTTGCTCTCACCATCGGCTCCACAACGTGCGCCACCCTTAGTTTGGTCAATTCCTCTTTTGCGACGACCCAACTCCGAACGAGTGGGTCCCACGCGCCAGTGATTGAAACCTAACCAGAGAAAAATTTTCCGACGAGTCTGTTTTTTTTTTGTTCGTTATTCTTGATCTGCGCCACCTGTTCTCCGACCTATCTGCGGCGATTTGAAGGTTGGGTATCTTATCCTAGTTTCAATTTGGCTCCTTTTGTCTGGGATTTTAGTTCTTTTGATTTTGGTTTAGTTGTTTGCTCTCTGTCCTCTCTATCGCGAGTCTATTTGTGGGACGTTTTGGTTTCGGTGAATTTCTTTGTGGGATTTCTTGTTTCTTTCGGTTATTTCCTACGATGTCTACTTCTTCGGAGACTTTTGGAGTGCATTTTACGGGGAAGAATTGTTCTCCTTGGGCTTTTCAATTTCAGCTATTTGTTACAGAGAAAGATTTGCGGGATCATATCACCTCTTCAGCACCGACAGAGGTTAAGGACTTAACTCAATGGACTGTTCAGGATGCTCACATAATGACATGGATCTTAAGTTCTGTCGATCCTCTCATTGTTCTCAATTTAAGGCCTTACAAGATGGCTAAAGCAATGTGGGAATATTTGAAGAAAATCTATACTCAGAATAACATTGCACGTCGTTATCAACTAGAGCATGAGATTGCTAATTATACACAAGGGAATACGTCTATCCATTTCAAGATTTCAGAATCTTTGGGGGGAGCTATCTGACATAATCTATGCAACAATTCCTTATGCCTCCATTTCTGTTGTTCAGGAGGTTCATAAGCAAACCAAGAGAGACCAATTTCTGATGAAGCTATGACCAGAATTTTACATTTCTCGTTCTACTTTGATGAATCGAGTTCCTTCTCCTTCTTTGGACGATTGTCTTGGTGAACTGCTTCGGGAGGAACAACGCCTTCTTACTCAGGCTGCATTACAGTCAGTTCCTTCTAATCCAGTAGCTATATAGCTCAGAAGAGAGGATCAAACAGGGATATGAGCAGAGATCAGTGTTATTGTTGCAAGGAGTATGGTCATATTGCTCAGCACTGTTTCAAGAAATTCTGCAACCATTGCAAGAAATCTGCACATATCAGCAAAGAGTGCTCTATTTGACCTCAAAATCGAAAGGATACTGTTGTTGCTTATACTGCCTCAACGTCCACATCCTCTACAGTTGCCTCAAGTCCTGTCAGTATTGAGATGGTGCAAAAGATGATTGTTTCAACCTTTTCTGCCTTAGGGATTCAAGGTAAGGAACCTTCGTTATCTTCAACTTGGATGGTTGACTCGGGAGCTTCTAATCATATAACTGGTTCTTCTCAAGCACTTCATAATGTCCGCCCTGATAATGGTACCATAGAAATCGAGACTGCCAATGGAAGTTGTTTGCCTATCCATGCGGTTGGGGATCTTAGTTCCTCTTTTCGTGATGTCTTTGTAGCTCAACTTTCTTATAATCTTATTTCAGTTGGTCACTTGGTTGATAATAACTGTGATGTTCATTTTTCTTGTGATGGTTGTTTGGTGCAAGATCAGGTGTCCGGGAAGATACTAGCAAAGGAGCCTAAAGTTGGAAGATTGTTTCCTTTACACTTTTCTGTTCCTCGTTCTTTGTCCTTATTTTGTTTGACTGTTGACAATAAACGTGCTCTATGGCACAAACAATTAGGACATCCGAATTCTAATATTTTGTCTTATCTGTTAAACTCTGGTTTGTTGGGAAATTAAAGACTCTATTTCTTCTAAATTCTCTCTTGAATGTTCAACATGCAAATTAGGCAAAAGTAAAATTCTTTCTTTTCCATTTCATGGTAGTCGTGCAAAACAATCCTTTGATATTGTTCATAGTGATGTATGGGGCATTACTCCTGTTCTTTCACATGATAAGTACCAATATTTCGTGACATTTATTGATGACTACAGTCGATACACTTGGGTCTATTTTCTACGCTCCAAAGCTGAGGTCTTTTCTGTCTTACAAACTTTTGTTGCCTATGTTGAAACACAATTTCATACAGGTTTTAAGGTTTTACGATCACATTCGGGTGGTGAGTACATGTCCAATGAATTTCATGCCTTCTTACATGAGAAAGGAATCATTTCTCAACATTCTTGTCCTTACGCTCCGCAGCAAAATGGAGTAACCGAGAGAAAAAATCGACATATTTTAGACATGGTTCATACCCTCTTGCTTGAGTCTTCTGTTCCTTCTAAGTTTTGGGTTGAAGCCTTGTCCACTACTGTCTATTTAACTAATAGATTGCATGCACAAATTCTAGGCTTTGATTCTCCATATTATCGTATTTTTCATCAGCATCCTAGTCACCTTGATTTGCAAACTTTTGGATGTGTTTGTTTTGTTCACTTACCATCACATGAACGGCATAAGCTTTCTGCACAATCTGTTAAATGTGCATTTCTAGGTTATAGTATTCCAGATGAAGGTTATCTCTATTATGATCCTTCATCTCACAAAATTCGTATCTCTCGTAATGTTGTTTTTTTTTAGTCTCAATATTTCTTCCCTACACACACTGAGTCCTTGTCTGAAGTTAGCATTTTTCCTTGTTTTGATGATCTGCCTTCTAATTCCACACGGCTCAAACCTAGCTTTGTGTATTCTTGGAAACGTCCAACTTTGCCTCTTCCAAGTATTGAACCATCATCTGAGTCTGTTCCCACTCCTATCAATGAGCCGACTATGGCATCCACAGAGTCTACATCTTCTGTACCAGTTATAAGACACTCTAGTAAAGTCTCTTGTCCTCCTGATCAGTATGGTTTTCCTCATACTTCTCTTTCCGCTACTTTGTCTGCTATTACTATTCCTAATTGCTATTCAGAGGCAATGCAACATGATTGTTGGCCAAAGGCAATGGATGAGGAACTTAAAGCACTTCAAGAAAACCATACCTGGGACATTGTTTCTTGTCCTTCTGGTATTAAGGCAATTGGATGCAAGTAGGTTTATTCTATTAAGCTCCGAGCTAATGGAACCCTGGATTGCTATAAGGCTTGACTTGTTGTTCTTGGTAACAAAAAAGAATAGGGGGTTAACTATGAGGAGACATTTGCTCCAGTGGCAAAGATGACCACGATACGTACAATTCTTTCTATTGCAGCCTCTCAAGGATGGTCTCTTTATCAAATGGATATCAAAAATGCCTTTTTGCATGGAGATCTCAAGGAAGAAGTCTACATGCGTCCACCACCAGGATTACTTTCTTCTCCTTCTCTGGTGTGTAAACTAAAGCGATCTCTTTATGAGTTGAAACAAGCCTCCCGTGCATGGTTTGACAAGTTCAGAACTACTTTGCTTCATTTTTCATTTGTACAAAGTCAATATGATTCTTCTCTATTTATTCGCAAGACTTCTACTAGTGTTGTTCTACTTCTGGTGTATTTATGATATTATCATTGCTGGCAGCAATTCTCTCTTGATTTCCCAGCTTCAGCAGCATCTTCAGGCATCCTTTCATATGAAGAATCTTGGGCAACTTATTTTTTAGGCCTCAAGATTCATGCTAATTCTTCCGGTATATTCTTGAATCAACATAAATACACTCAAGATTTAATTGCCTTAGCTGGTCTTCAAGATTCCTCTTCTATGGATACCCCTATGGAGGTCAATGTGAAGTATCGAAGTACCGAGGGTGATCTCCTTCCTGATCTGACTCTATTTTGGTAATTGGTTGGTAGCCTTAACTATCTCACCATCACCCGTTCTGATATCTCATTTGTAGTACAATAAGTTAGTCAATTCATGCACACTCCTTGTCACCTTCATCCGGCTGTTGTTCGTTGTATTATTCGGTATCTTCATGGAACTTCTACCCGAGGTCCATTCTTTCCTATGGGTACTTCACCTCGCTTAGAAGCTTTTAGTGACGCTGACTGGGCTGGTTGTCCAAATACCCGCCGTTCTGTCACAGGCTGGTGTATGTTCTTAGGCTCTTCCTTGATCTCCTGGAAAAGCAAGAAGCAAGATCGAGTCTCCAAGTCCTCCACCGAGTCAGAATATCATGCTATGTCTGCTGCTAGTTCTAAAATTGCTTGGCTTCGTGGACTCTTAGTTGAACTTGGTTTTCCTCAACATGGTCCAACGCCTCTTCATGCGGACAACAATAGTGCCAATCCAATTGCTACTAATCCAATTTACCACGAGCGTACCAAGCATATCGAAGTAGATTGTCATTCCATTCGCGAGGCTGTCGACCAACAAGTTCTCTCTCTTACACACGTTTCCTCTTATTTACAAGTTGCTGATGTGTTCACCAAAGCCTTGTCTCATCAACCCCACTCCTTCCTTGTGGGCAAATTGATGCTTCTTGATCAACCAGCATCAATTTAAGGGGGGATGTCAATAGATAAATTCTATATGGCTGTAATATATTCTTTCTGTAAATAGTTAGCTTATTTTTAGGCTTAGAATAGGTGTATTACCTTAACTAGCATAGTTAGCTTAATTTGTGGCATGTATTCAGCATATTATCTTCTTTTTAATCGATAACACTCTCTAAGAGAGGTATTCAGACAAAACAACAATATGTGACACTTGCAAGGTTGAAAAGGACACTAGCAAAGGAGTTTGAAATTAAAGACTTGGGAGCATTGAAATATTTTCTAGGAACGGAATTTGCAAGAGCAAAAGAAGGAACATTTGTAAATTAGAGAAATTATATCCCTGATTTACTTGGAGAAACCGGGCTATTGGGATACAAGGTGGCTAAAACTACAATTGAGGCTAACCTAAAACTCAGTCCAACTAAGGACGAGGTTGTGATTGATAGGGAAAAATTTTAGCAACTAGTAAGAAGACTGATACATATATCGGACACTCGGCCTAACATAGCATTTATTGCAAGCATGATAATTTAGTTCATGCACTCACCAGGTCCAAAGTGCCTCGAAGATGCCTACAGAATACTAAGGTATCTGAAAGGGACGCCTGGAAGAGGCTTGATGTTTAAAAAACGTGACAATATACAGGTTGAAATCTATATAGATGCTAATTGGGCATGTAGCATTTGTGATAGAAGATCAACAATAGGATACTTTATTTTTGTTGGGGGAAATCTAGTCACCTAGCGGAGTATGAAATAGAATGTAGTAGCACAAAGTAATGCCAAAGCTAAGTTTAGGTCTCTCGCATGTGGGATTTGTGAAAGAATGTAGATCAAGAGGTTATTCGAAGATCTGAAGATTCCTATGTCACTTCCTAAGAAAGTCTATTGTGACAACAAGGCTGCCATTTCGATTGCACACAACCCAGTTCAATATGACAGAACCAAGCACATCGAAGTGGGCAAACATGTTATCAAAGACGAACTTGAGAGTGGCTTAATTTGTGTTCCTTGTATACCAACCACTAAACAAACAACTTATATGCTCACTAAGGGACTACAAAAGAAACAGTTTGATCTCCTAGTAAGTAAGCTAGCTATGGAAGACATTTACAAGCTAGGAGTGATGAGAAGGAGAAATCAGTGGTAGAAGAATTAAGGGACTGCTAATTAGGAGGAAATATATTCCTAACAAATTAAGAGAGAAATTAACGAACATTTAGTCAAAGTAAATAAATTAGGAGATAATTAGAATATTTGATTTATATAAAATTCTTTCCTAGTTAGATACTATTGTAACCGTATTTATGTGTAACTTAAACATAGGAAAAACATATGACAGTCACACTTTTTTCCATAGACAGCACTACTATAATCGACACAAAGGACTTATCAAACATTCAAGCAGCCTGCCATCTGAATGGAAACAATTATCTGAAGTCGTCTCAACTTGTCGAACATTCTTAAAGGAAAAGGCAAGTTGAGCCATTTGTTGGAGACTGATCTAGCCGAAACTAATTCTAAATTTAACGCATGGGATGAGCAAGATTTGATAGTTATGTCAAGGTCGTTGAACTTAACGAACCTTGAGATAAGTAACACTTGCATTTTCTCAACATAGGTAAGGAGATTGGCAGGCAAATCAACAAAATTACTCTGAGATTAATGATGTTGCTCGCGTTTATGTAATCGAAACTCAAATTTCAACAACTAAGCAAAAGACTCGGTCAATAACTGAGTATGCAAATCTCTTACAAAGTTTATCGCAAGAATTAGATCATTATCAATGTATCAAATTGCAATACGGAGAAGATGCTGGAATGTTGAAACAATTTACAGAAAAAGTTTGAATATATTAGTTCCTTGCTGGTCTTAACACAAAATTCGATGCTATAGGAGTCGAAAATTTGGGAAGAGATGATCTTCCATCCTGAATGACATCACTGCTATCATTAGAACTGAGGAAGGGAGAAGCGTGAAGCTGGAAATACATCCAGCAACAACTCAAGGATCTACCCTAGTAACTAGATCCACAAATTTGGAGGTAAATGTTGTACAAGCCATAGAAGACAACAGGCAGTCTCCTCCAACCAAGTCATTCAATAAAGATACACTCTATTGCACATATTGTAAAAAGCACCCCCATACAAGGGAGTAATGGTGCAAACCAAATGGCAAAACCAATATTTAGAGAAAAGGTGGAGGGAAACAAGCACATATTTTGAGCTCATATATGGATAATATGGAAATAACTCAAGATGGAGCCCAAGAGATTAAAAAAGCATATATTGAAAAATTAAGACTCCTCTTGAATACACTTGAGAAACCATCATCTACAAGTACAAGTTCATATTCATTAACCTTTTCAGGTATTTCCTCCATCTCTTGTATTTCTAATGCCTTACAAAATAAATCTTCAACTATGTAGATAATTGACTTAGGAGCCACTAATCACATGACATATTTCTCTATACTTTTTTACCTCATATACACCTACCTCTAGCCATAAAAAGATAAAAATAGTGGATGGACCAGTTATCACTATAGCTGGACAAGGAGATGTTCAATTAAATAACTGTCTATCATAAAAGATATCCTCCATGTTCCTAAGTTATCTGCCACCATAATTTCAGCGCATAAACTCACCAAAGACTCTAAATGGGAAGGTTTTTTTTCCCCTTCCTCTTGCATGTTTCAGCACTAGGGCACGAAGGGGACGATTGGACGTGCTAGTTAAAAGAATGGCCTTTACTAACTAAAGAATGAAAAAGGGCATAGAAAATTCTAGGTTTTTCTTCCAAAGTTGGTCGTGTCTAGTAAAGAAAAAGTATGGCTTTATCATAAACATTTAGAACATCCTTCTTTTCATGTAATAAAGTAAATGTTTTCGTCATTCTTTGATAAACTAGATGCTAAATCTTTCTATTGTGATGAATGTTATTATGCAAAGCACAAATGTGCATCTTTTCTCATAAGTGATAAAGAAGTCATACCCCCTTTTCTCTCATTAATAGCGACACTTGGGGTCCCTCACCAATTCTAATGTTAATGGGACAAAATGGTTCATATCCTTCGTTAATGATTGCACATGAGTTAGTTGGATCTATTTGTTGAAACATAACTTAAATGTTTGTACTCTTATTCCCAAATTTTTACAATATGATCAAAAGTCTAATCCTTTTGATTCTGACAATGCCAAAGACTATCCCAATCAAACTCTATCAAATTTCCTTCATGAAAAAGGGATCATCCATGAATCCTCATTTGTTAATACTCCTCACAAAAATGGAGTTACAAAATAGAAAAAAGGTCATTTCTTGAATATCACAAAGGCACTACTCATATATAAAAACGTACCCAAAAATTTTTGGCATGAAGTTGTCCTAACTTCTACCTACTTACACAACAAATTGTTAGCTAAATTTCTTAATTTTCAACCACAAGTAAATGTTCTTACACAATTTTATCTAAATCTAAGCTTCTTCAGTACTCTTGTTCTTAGAATTTTTGAAAGGATAACCTATGTTCATATTCACTCTCAAAATAGAGGAAAAATTAATCCTCATGTTCTTAAATGTGTTTTTGTTAGTTACTCTTCCACCCAAAAGGGATACAAGTCATTCCATTCCCAAAATCACAAATGTTTTGTATCCATTGATGCTAAATTTGATGAAACTAGATCTTTCTTTACCCAACCCTATCTTCAAAGGGAGAATTTGAATGAAGATAGGTCAAGGGACTTATTTTTCTTTGATTTCTCCACTCAAGTAGAATGTGAACTAAATTTTTCAAACAAGTTTGTTGAACTTAAGAAGCTCTCAAGAAAGAAAATGAAGGAAAAACCACTTCAAAATTGCAAGTTTACACTAGGAAGAGATCTACCTCCCACCAAAAACATGTCCAAGCCCCTTCACAACCTACTGTTCCAACATTCCAAACAAATTTGGAACCAACTAAACCAACCACAAGCTTATCCAACCCTGATCTACAAATTCATGACAACCTTAACTTCAACCCACATATGGAACTTAGTGATTCAGACCTACCTATTGCTCTCAAAAAAGGTATTAGAACATGCACTCAACATCCACTATATTTGTTCATGACATGTCAAAACCCGTTTAGAAAAACAGAAAACCTTTCCCAAAAATATCCATAACATTCCCGTTCAAAAATATCTAACCAAGGCACTAGGAGATGAGAAGTTGAGAAGTGCTACGAAAAGTGACATGGGTGCGCTCGGAAAAAAAAAACATGGAACCTATTGGAACTGCCTAAGGATAAAAACTTGGTTAGATGCAAACGAGTGTTCACATTAAAGTATAAATCTTATGAGAGTGTTGAAAGGTACAAGGCTAGGTTGGTTGCTAAAGGTTTTACCACAACCTATGGCATAAATTACATAGAAACATTTGCACCAATAGCAAAGATTACTACTAGCAAGATTTTATTGTCACTAGCTACCAACTATGGCTGGAAATGTAAAAAGCGCCTTCCTTTATGGAGAACTAGAAGAAGAAATATACATGGAAGTTTCACCCAAATTTGAATCTCAAAAGGGATTGGTGTGCAAATTAAAAAAGCCCTTTATGGACTAAAACAGCCATCAAGAGCATGGTTTGGGAGATTAATGAAGGCCATGACAAGATTAGGGTATAAGCAAGTCATGAAGACCATACCTCGTTTATTAGACATTAAAAAATTAGGAAAGTAACAATACTTTTTGTATATATGGATGACATTAGCCCTTGGAAATGATAAATGTCGTTAAAGGGAAAGTTATTACAAGAATTTGATATTAGGAATTGGGAAAGTTGAAACACTTTCTAGGAGTTAAGGTTGCACATTCCAGGCAAGGTATATTCATTTCACAACAAAAATATATGCTGCATTTGTTTAAAGAAACGAGAAAATTAGGGTGAAAACCAGCAACCACTCCAATTGAGTTCAATCTTGAATTAAGTGATGCACCACATGATCTAGCGGTACATAAACGAGCTTATCAAAGATTGGTTTCAAAATTAATGTAATTAACACATACAAGACCAGACATTGGCTTGGGAATAAATGTTATAAGCCAATTTATGTATAACCCACCAACGAAGTTGATTTAAGGCTAGAAGCAAAAGGTCAATAATAGGAAAAATCTAATAATTTTCTAAGAGCAAGGATCTCATTCGAAGAAGAATTAATAGCTAAGGGAAAATCTCCAAGAATGAAATACTTGAATTGATTTTCGATAAATACTACATACTGCCCATAGCTATTTATAAGATAGGATTAACCTATGACTCCTTAACAACTACTTAACACACTCTGGGATCCAGGAGTAACAGACTTGGATTTATTAAAAATAAACAGTAACAAATCACTACTCACTAAGCCCCTAATTAATAGGCACACATGAAACAAATGACACTAAAAATTGAAAACAAATTCTGCATATAAGAAGATAAAATTAGGTGTTCGTATATAAGATAAAATCAGGTGCTTGACACACGTGACCTCTTCTTTTTCTTCCTCTAATATTTAATTATGGGCTTATCATTTCTCCCATCTTGTACAGACACCTTGTCCTCAAGGTGAAATGAGGAAATTGTTTAGCAATAAGATCATAATCTTCCCAAGTTGACTCTCCAAGTAGACGTCCTTTTCAAACAAAAAGTAACTCCACAATATGTCCAACATTCTAGCGGTGTTCTAGTACACGATCAGGCCGTACAAAGAGTTCCCAGTAATGTTAAATTGGGAGAGGAGTTGGTGAAGTTGGAGGTGAAATCCCATGTGTAGGTCACAACGATGAAACATGGAAGACAGCATGGATTTTTGCATCCGGTGGTTGTTCCAACTCATAGGCCACAATACTGATCTTCTCTAAGACCTTGTACGGCCCAAAGTACCTAGGAGAAAGCTTGTCAAAATGTCGCTTGGAGAGTGATTTTTGCCTAAAAGGTTGGATTCACAACGATACATAATCTCCAATGTCAAAGGAGCTTATAAATAGCTCATTATAAGTAAAAGTTATTCAAATTCAATAATTGAGAGGGCTCAGTGAGAGAAATCACTCAGAGGAGAGAACATTGAGAGAGTTGAGAGCTTTTGGGAGGGAGTTCTCATTGTAAGGACTTTGAGTACAGAGTTCCTTAAGAGTGCTTTGGGGAGGAGGTACTTGTGTCTTTTATTAACTTTTGTGGAGAGTTAATGAAAGATTGACTTCGGCTATATATACCTCTTGCTGTTTTCTTTTCTCTATTTTACACTTGTGTTATTTTGTATGTGAGAGAAACACTTGAAACACTTGTGTGCACGTGAGTTGTTCGAAGGCTAACAAAATTGATCAGCGACATTTACATAAGAAGACTGAATCTTGCTTTAGAGGGCCGAAGCGAGATTACCGCACGAAAGTGGGCACGACTTGTGATGAAAGTTCGAGTCTAAAGTAGACCTTTATAACGCCTACTATAGACAATCTTGAAAGGTGTTGTACTAGTGGAAACATGAAAACTAGCGTTGTATGAATATTCTACCCAGTATAAACATGAATTCCATTTCTTTGGTTGTTCATCTGCAAAGCATCATAGATAAGCTTCCAAACACCTATTAACCACCTTCGTTTGACCATCCGTTCGAGGATGATAGGAAGTGCTCATTTTGAGCTTGGTTTGGCTAAGGTAAAATAACTCCTACCAAAAAGAGCTTAAGAAAATGGGATCCCTATCTAAAATTATCAAACGAGGCAGGCCATGCAAGCGTACAACTTCTTTACAAAAGACTCCAGCCACTGTTTCTGTTGCAAACGGACAGGAGAGAGGTAAAAAAAAAATGGCCATACTTACTGAAGCAGTTAACCCCTACTAGAATAGTGTCAACCCCAGTAGACTTGGGCAAGCCAACTACAAAATCCATTGAAACATCTTCCCAAATCTTCTCTAGAATAGGTAGAGGCTATAACAAACCTGCGGGCACGAGGGTTTCATACTTGTTCCATTGCCAAATCAAACATTATTGAACATGAAATTTGGCATCCCTCTTCATATGAGGCCAATAGAACTGATCCGAGAGCCTCTTTAATGTCTTCAAATAACCTCCATGACCATTGGTCGAAGTCTCATGTGCCTCGGATAACAAAGGAGCCCTGAAGTGAGAAAAAAAAGGAATACCAACTTGCCCTTTTAAAAGAGTTCATTGATTTTTTTTAATTTAATTATGTTTGTGCCTCTGGATTATTCAGATTTGCAGGAAGCTTATCTACTGGATAATTACACTGAGAGTCTCATAACTATCCTGCAAAAAGATTGGTTTCCAAGAGAATGCATCAACAGTAGCATTGTCCTTCCCAGCCTTCTAGAAATCCGCAGCTCAAGCAAGTATTTAAGACTATTGTGATCAATCATAACATAAAAATGCATGTCAAAGCCAACAATTCTAGTTCATAGGTTGACTTGTATCGGTTGCAATTGGAGAATCCTTTGCTGAAATAAGCTATAGGATGATTCTATTGCATCAATACAACACCAACTCTTTCCATAGAGGCATCACATTCAATAGTAAAGTATAAAGAAAAATTGGGTAACTTCAGAACTGGTACCGTTGTTAGTGCTTTCTTAAGCTTCTAAAGGTCAACTTTAGCATGATCATTCCAACAAAAGGCATCTTTCTTAGTGAGATCAAGGAGTTGCTTGACAATAACACCATAATTCTACACATATGTAGGCTTTGCAAATAAATCTAAAAATTCCTATACGAGGCTTTGTACATGAGTGAGCGAGCTAGCTGAGGCATCTTTGGACTCATCATGTTTAGCTAAACTTTTAAATTCTGCTGGAGATGAAGAATCACGAGCAACTCCTTGGAGTTTATACCTCTTTCCATTAACCCAAAAAATCATAACATTTGCTACCAATTAGCTTCTACTGTATCAAAGAAGCTAGCCACTAAATACCCGAAACCATATCTGATCCAAAATTGGCAAAAGTCACGAATAATCTTTAAATCTTGTACCTGAATGTGCAGTTGTCTACAAATCTTGTTGCAACAAATGAGACTCCCATTACCAATATGAACACCAAAAGGGGGTATCAATTGAGTGGGTAGTTGTAATTTAGAGATAAGAGACTCAAATATATAATTATGAGTTGAGCCACTATCAACTAGAATTAAAATGTCCCTCTGTTTCAACATTCCCTTCAACTTCATAGTCGTGCCTAATGTTTGGCCCAAAAACGCATGAAAGAAATTTCAGCATGCGTCGTTAAATCAATTCCATCTTTTGCTTCAAATTCAATCTAGTTTATGGGCTCCTCTTCCTCGATTATTTCCAGGATTTTGAGTGACCCAAACTTGCAGTGATGACCAAGCTGAAACTTCTCATTACACCGATAACAGAAAACCTTATCTTGCCTCCTCTGTTTCTCCATATCCCATGAGCTAGTTTTCAAATTTTGTGGTTGGTTTCTCCCCCCTAAAAAACATGGATCACGAGCAACCCAATTAGTATTAATGGCAGGCCAGGTCGAGTTACTTGACCCGTTAGGTTTAAGCCCACACACAATCTAAATTTTAGCCTCATATTCGATAGCTAAACTCATTGCTTTGTAAATTGTTTGCGGCTTTTGTGTTCGCACATCCGCCTTCAACTCCTTCAAGCCATTCAAGAAAATGCTAAGAGACAATGTTCAGGCCAATTCTTAACCCTAGCTGATCTCTTAGCAAAGTCCTGTATATACTCTTGTACCATTCCTGTTTGCTTGATGCCGCAAAGATACTCCTTTCGATTTTGAAATTCTACTGGACCATAATGCTTTTGTAACACCTTAGTGAGTTCCTCCCAATAGCAAAGAGTTCACTCATTGTTAACCCACGCATCACCCTCCAAATACATGGCAGCAATGTCCACCTTCATCTCGTCTGGTGTCTGCTAATAGCAAAAGTACTTTTCAGCTTTTAAAATCCACCAAACTTTTCAATTTTTGGAATCCACCCTCTTAGATCACCTCCTTCAAATTTGGGAAATTCAATCTCATGCTTGGACGCTGTGATGGATTTTTGAGCCACCAAGGCAGGTCACATTTGTCTACACCATCTGAACTTCGAACTACTGTTTTGCCTTTCTCTCTATTACTATGACTACGTTTAAGTTGGGGGTTGTTACTGGAAGAAGCCTTAAGAGCAGCCATGTCAGCGTTGAGGGTGCCTAACTAAGCAGCCAAGTCAAAGAGCTGTTGAATAACAACTTCAGGCAAGGCTAGATTTGGGTGTTATGGATCGGGCATAGTGGAAGAACGCAGGTTTTCTAGATTAGGCATATTGGAAGAACATGTAGAATCCATCTTGTCAACCTGCTCTAATACCAAATTGATACAAGGTTGAAAGTAAAAGGTCAATAATAGGAAAATTCTAATAATTTTCTAAGAGCAAGCATCTCAATCGAAGAAGAATTAATAGCCAAGGGCGAATCTCCAAGAATGAAATACTTGAATTGATTTTTGATAAGTACAACATACTACCCATAGCTATTTATAAGATAGGATTAACCCATGACTCCCTAAAAACTAGTCAGCACACTATGAGATCCAAGAGTAACAGATCTGGATTTATTAAAAATAATCAGTAACAAATCACTACTGACTGAGCCCCTACTTAATAGGAACAGATGAAGCAAATGACATAATAAATTGAAAACAAATTCTGCAGATAAGAAGATAAAATCAGATGCTAGTAGATAAGATAAAATTAGGTGCTTGACACACATGACCTCTTCTTCCTCTGATAAGTAATTATGGGCTTATCAAAAGTACACTTCAAAGTTGTGCACAAATTTTTTCCATATCTAAAAGGTAGTTCAAGAAGAGAAATTTGATTTAAAAGAGGAGAAAAGATTATTCTAGAAGCCTATACAAATGCAGATTATGCAAGTTCCCTATTGGACAAAAGATCAACCTCAAGATATTGAGTTTTTATGGGAGGAAATCCACTTTCATGGAAGAGCAAAAAAAAAAGTGATGTGTCAAGATCAAATGTGTAATCATAATTCAAATCCATGGCTTTAGGGATCAATGAGTTGCTTTGGTTAAAGATAGTTCTTGATGAATAAAATTTAAAGGGGAAGGTCTAATAATATTATATTGTGATAATAAGTCTACAATCAACATCACACAAAATCAAGGTCAGCATGACAGAACTAAGCATGTCAAAGTTGATAAACATTTTATAAAAATGAAGTTGAACGGTGGCCTAGTATGCATGCCCTTCAACACATTAAAGGAGCAAATAGCTAATGTTTTGAAAGGTCTCTCCAAGATAACCTTTGAAGACTTTATTAGCAAGTTGGGAATGAAAGATATTCATCCACCAACTTGAGGGGGAGTGTCAAAATTATGCATAGGAAATGAATAGTTAGAGGATTTTATGGGATAAGAATATTACTTAGATTTATATCTATGTATATCCTATAATTAGGTGTATGATTATGTATATTCCTAATTTTTAGGATATATTTTAGGAATATTTCCAATATATATTCGTGTAGACTATTCAAGTAAAAACATAATAGAATTATTCTACTTTTCAACACTTAATGACCATTTTATTTTCTGGACAAAATTTCGATTAAGCATACAAGTGAGGCATGTTAGCAAGTCTCTAAGTTAGCAGGCTGAAAAACCTGGTAGTCCACTATGAGAAAACTTTAAAATTATTTTGCTCGTAAAATGATAATTGTTACGTTTCAAGTGAAAACAAAGTGAAATGATAAAACAAATAAAAAACAAGAAACAAACTTGTCAAGATTCATAATAGCACCTGCGCATCCTCTCTAACACGTAGATTTTGTCCTGTTGGATCAAGTAAGTCATTTATCACCTGACATAAAAATTGTACACAGAACCGTAAGTTATATCACTCTCTCTTTTAGAAAGAGCAATTACTAGTTGACAATTAAAGTAGAATATATGGAAAAATGAAAAAGAAATCACATGAACCTTACAAATATATATACCACATAATTGAATCCAAATTGAACAAAATTCCATACACAGCATAGATGTGAAACACATAGCAAGTCTAAGAGTCATATCGTAAGTTAGAACTAGCTGTCTATGTGGAGCAACTGACCTCATTATAGATTTCAAGATATGAAACACGTAGTAAGAACTCTCTTCCTGGAGTCTGAAGCAAGAATGTAATATAGTAATTCAGAATTGGTATAAAATTAAAAAAGGAAACAAATGATTAACTCATTCAAGTTGGTATCATAAAACACACACACATTGTATGTTTTTTGTTCATGTATGTATAGAAGAATGGGATTACTTTCGTAGGAATCAGTAAAAAATAAAAAACAGAAAATCTAGTAGTGATGCTTTGAACACACTAAGGACATTAAATTTTAGGTGGGAACGATGGGAAAAACACTTACATCTTGTATCATGCTGAAAAAATCCTTTATAGCCAATGGTATAATACCAGGTGAGGTTTGATCTCCCTGTGCATACATAATATATACAGCTTAAAAAACAGAAGCCAATACAAGTAAATTCTAATTCTCATATTTAAGAACTAAATTTCAATAACCATAAAGAAACAACTCATGTGTATTACGAGTAAATATAAGCTCAATGCTAAGAGCAAACTGCTACATAAATTACATTATATTTAACAAAAATTTAATGAAACGGTATACTCAGTGCTGACAGCCCTCCTCGTAAACCAAGCATATCCTAACAGCAGTATGACATTATCAGTAGCTACTACAGATAGAGAGTAACTGGTGGGAAAATAAACCTTAGAAAATCATCTCTACGTGAATTGGAGGACTAACACAATTAACTCTTCACTTCATCACATTCAGCAGCGAAAACTACCTCTATTTCTATGTCTACTTACATGGAGTACATTTTAGCATCTCATATCGAAATACGATAGCAAACAACTGCTAACAATAAACTGAACTTACATGCATAGTGTGTGTCTTCCCACTACTAGTAACTCCATAGGCAAAAACAGTCCCTGCATTTTCAAAAAGAAAAAGAAATAGCAAGTTCAATTAAGGTCTCTAGCAAATTCAATATATCGAGCCACTTACAATCGGGACATCGCTACGTTACCATTTATGCCTTCCATTGCAAATTTAACTACTGGTCTCGCGGCTACTTCATATACATCTTGAGTTGAAGTATGCGGTCCAAATACTCTATCTGCCAATGTACAACAATCACCATTCTCATGTTGACAGCATTAATTGGCTAGAAACGGAAAACCAAATTGAAAAATCAGCGAACAATACCAAATGCATAAGCCGTCGCCGGGTTATACTCATTCCGGACAATTTTGTCGCCATCCGCGTACCAAGCAATCTCGTCCCCTCTCTGGAACTCCCTATCACTGTAAACCAAACAGGAAACAGATCACATTACCTACAATAAAACGAATCTATCCGTTTTCAACCAAACAGATCCGCTCTACTGCAGTCAGATCTAAACAAATACCTCAAGGGCCTAAACCGAATCGTCACCGATATACTATCTCCATTCCTAGGCACATCAATCGGTTCAGCAGCAACCAGCTCCTCCGCTCCGAACGAGACGGGCGAGCGACCACCGTAACTCCGCTGGCCGGAGTACACTGAATCAGAGCAGCCGCGGCTAGGAGTCATGGATCGGGAACCGAATCCGCCTCCGCCAGAGTTGAAGTGGGACGAAGCAGAGGAAGAGCAGGAGCGAGGCATTAGCCTGTTATTCATGAAAGAAGAAGCCGACGAGTAAGGACTCGATGGTTTCCTGTACGAGAACGGCGAGTTGCTCCGGGCTCGGGACGACGAAGCCATAAAATCTGAGCTGTGTCTACCTCACTTTTACTACAGTTGACTCGGCGAATCAGATACTGACTCGGCAGAGAAGACACAAGAACAAAGGAGAAATGGAGAAAGAAGAAGCAGAAGAGAAGAATATGTCAGTGAGGTCACATGGCCAGTGAGACAAAAGTGAAACACATTACAGTTTTAAATTTCAATTGGTTCGACACTTTTAAGCTATCGAAGCTCTCTAAAGAAAGAAGAAACAGAGAGAGATTGTTTCTTCTTCTTGAAGACAAAGAAGTTGCAGAGAGGAAGTTTTGGTTCCAAAAATTTTCTTATGAAGAAACAACCATTGCCAGGTAGAGAGGGAGACCGAGAAGGACTTGAGTGTTGATTTTTCAAAAAAGATTAAAAAGTTCAAATATTGTTAGTTTTTAAAAGCGAATTTTTTAAAAGAGAGGACAAAATAAAAAGAGAGATAATTTTTACTCGTGATGACGTGGCTAAACGTTTTTAAAAAAGGCTATGGACCCGCGAAGCAGGCAAGTTTTGAAAATAATTAAAAGGCGATAAAACGAGCGGGAATAAGTGAGGATTTGGACAAATGGCGAGACAGGACGAACGCGAAAATGAATAATCAACATAACTCTCCACGCGCCATGGTTAGAAAACTTCGTCCACTCGCTGAGATACCGGTGATTGTTGGCATGTGATTTACGGAAATACCCTGTTTTTGGGGAGTGATTTACAAGTTTACTTGACTGTTAGTTGTTACATCTCAAAATGAGGAAGAGCGCCATGGCTGGCTGTATGCGAAACGTGTCCATCGAAAACTGTCTGTTTGGATGGAGAATTTATTCCATATTTGGTTCCTGTCTTTGTTAGTGGGGATAGAAGACGAGACATATAAATCTTGTCTTCGTGTAATATTTGGTTGCTGTTCTTGAATTTCTGTCCACCGTCCATGATAAGGACAAGCTTTTTTGTTTCTTCCAAAAAAAGAGGACAGAGACATGTTGTCCCTGTCTCCACAATATAACACTCTTCTTTTGATATTCATTTTGTTGTTTTATTATTATTATTATTATTATTATTATTATACATTTTGAACTTTTTTATAATTGTTATTCATTTTGTTGTTATTATTATTATTGTTATTATTATTATAGGTATTTATTATTATTATTAGTAGTAGTATTAGTATTATAATAATAGGTATTTTATTATTATTATTATAAATGTTGGTATTAGTTATTGTTATTATTAATATTATTATTATTGTTATCATACAATTTGTTTTGTTTTATTGTTATTATAAATTTCTTATTATTATTATTATTAGTAGTAGTAGTAGGTGTATTGTTATTATTGTTAAGCATCATTTTGTATTTTATTATTATTATTATTATTATTATTATTATTATTATTATTATTATTATGTACATTGTATTTATTGTAATTCAAATTTATTATTCTTATACATTTGAACTTATTTATTAATGTTATTAATTTTATTGTTGTTGTTGTTGTTATTATTATTATTATTATTATTATTATTATTATTATTATTATTATTATTCAATCTTAATTTGAAATTGTTATTATTATTATTTGTTAATTTTTTAATCAATACAAATCATTAGTAATAAAATTATCAATGAATTATATATTTCTAATCATATTAAGAATCAGGGGCATTTTTGTCATTGGCACAATTTTTTCGTTTTATCCACTGCAATCAAACACATTCTGTCCTTGAGACGGAGACAGTTTGTTCTATTCTGTCCACCACAACCAAACATCTCACTGTCTCCAGTTTTTGTTCCGTTCCGTCTCCAGATACCAGAGACAGCAACCATACACAACGTTAGCGTCATTTAATTTTAGTACAATATCGATTAATCATTAATATTTAGTATTATTTTGATTATTTTTTAAATTACAACTTTATTTGGTAAATAACTGATTTAGGAATATTAAAATCAGTCCAGCCCGCCCTGCTTTTAGCCTGAGTTAGCTGAATCACAGATCAATCATGGTTGAAATTGAGTGGGCCACAAGTCTAGCAGTTGTTACTTCCAAAATAAAGAACGACGTCGATTTGGAAGTTTTTTATTAAAAAAAACCCGTGGCCTGCCATAGCTCGTGGTAGGGTCAAGCCGAAGACTAACCTATCCTAGCTCACTAAGCCACGGGCCACCACAGCCTGTGGTCAGGTTGGGCTCAGTCTGACCCATTGACATCCTTATATCTAACAAATTAAAAGATATTTAATTGTTTGGCCATATCAAACCATTCATAGTCATGTTTAGTAATCAGTTGATTGAGTTGGTAGATTAAACTCAATCTATTATTTTTTAAATGCTACTATAAAGAGCGTTTTACTCAAAAAAGCGGAAAAATTAAGAGATGAAAAGATGATTGTGCCCAAAAATTATTACAAATTACTCAAGTTGTTGTCTTTTATTATTGGTTTTTCCTTCACCAAATATTGTAAGAATTTAAATTTTCAAAAATTTTAAATTCTTACAAGAATGTTAAAAGAAATACTAAGACATAACACTCACATCTTCATAAATCATTTTATACATAAACAATTAATTTTACCAAACATCTTTAAATCATTTTAAAGATATAATCCTTCTTTTTCAAGTCATGCCTTTATGAATCATTTTATACATAATCAACTAATACTAAACAGCTAATTTTATCAAACATATTTAAATCATTTTTAAGATATAGTCCTTTTTTTTTAAGACATGCCTTTATAAATCATTTTATACATAAACAACCAATACTAAACAACTAATTTTATCAAACATTTTTAAATAAATAGTTGATGTTATCTACTTGTCAAATTAGCTGATATATTTCGTTATTAGTTAATCGCTAATAGAATCCGCTAACGGCTAATGCAATTCGCTGATTGCCAAGCAGGGTTTATAAATAATTATTAAATTTTATAAAACTATAAAATATTTTTAATACACTATGTTATATAATTATTAATTTTACGTCGACTATATCTTAAAATTTATACTGTAGACATCATCTACTTATTTCTATTGATATTACATTTAATATATTTCTCATATAAATAATTACAACAATAAGTAAAAGAAAATATCATTTAATTTTCATGCAAATAATTGCTTCAAAATGTCATATGGTAGAATAATACAGCTTCACAAATATTACAGGAAGAGTTTGTGCTAAATAATAGGGCAAAATAGAAGTGAAATATGAAACAAAAACACTTATAGTTAAAAGTTTTATATTTATATTACAAATATAGAATTTAATAAATACATCGAATACAAGTCAGATTAAAAGAAAAGAGAAAATTTAAAAAACTAAAACTTTATCTAATGACATATTTATGCAAATTGTGTTAAACTTAATTTTGTTAACCTCAATTTTCATTTGATACAAAGTCTCATCATCACTCTCATTCAAACATATTACACTAAATGCATCTTAATACTTTATTATCTAAGATTATCGTCCAAGTAACTCTATTGTATAAAACTTGGCTCCTTATAAACTCAATCCACTATAAGATCGATATGGTCATAAAAAATTGTATTTATATAACTACTTATTCTATTAAAAGTCCTAATAAACAAATTAAATTAAATTATTAAAAAATTATGTTAAACTTAATAATGATAATAATATACTTTCTTTAACTTTCAATTATATTGAACAAAGACCAAATCTTTTATGTTTCAACTATTTCTTCTTTTGAAATGAATGAATTCACATGTGCTCAAATACCTTTTTCGCTCAGTTGCACTTACACATTGATTCAAAATTTAAATTGCAATTCTTTTCAATTTTAGAATACTTCTTCAAATTGGTCTCATTAATTAATTATAAGACAACAAAAGTAATCTTATAAAGAAACTAAAATGATGATTAATTGAAGTAACAAAAGTGTAGAAATAATATACTTATATTAAGTCTGTCCCTTTGACGAATTATAATTGACATCTCAAAATCATCGCATACATCCCTATATGCCTCTGTGTAGAAGCTAATAAGATCTTGCATTTTCTGTGAAATAATTATTAGGAGAGTTAAAAATATTCCCTTGTTAACTTCAATTCTCTTTGTAAAACTTAGTTTAAAATAGATACTAAGATTCAGAAATACCCTAACAACAAATATCAAAGAGTAAAGTTATTTTCCCCATTTTTCATTGATGTCTGCAAGATAAGATGTATGCAAAGAATGCGTATTTTGTCATTTTACCGTTGATTACAGTGAAATCCTTTCTCATTAAATTTAGAACTCAAGCACTATTATAGATGAACTTAGCCAATTTTCTTGTTTAACTCATAGTTTCATCAATAATAGGAAAGTATTTAGCATATCCTATATTTTTTAACATTAGATCAACGCAATATACAATACAATAAGTCCAATAGAAAAAATAACATTTGCTTTATAACCTTTTCTCGACTACTTTATAAGTAATATCGTTGTCAGTGATGAACTATATAATATTTTCAGGCTTAACCTCATTCACAAGTTCATCGAATATCTTAAATAAAGTATCAACATTTCTTACAAGGTCAAATGCATTAATTATCTTCAAAAATATTATCTGCTTAGCAAAATAAATCAAAAAATTAATAACAGACTCTTGTCTTCTATTTGTCCAACAATAGCATATGATTTAAAATTTATAAGTTGTCCAAGTTCTTCTTTCATTCAAATGAATTTTTATTTAGATATAAAAACACAAAAATCTATCATGGAATATTGACCATATATAAATATGTAAAAAAAAAAGTTCATAAAACTAATGTACTGGAAATGTTATTATCACATTTATAACATGTTATAAGTAATGATTATAACATATCAAGATAAATTATTTGCCAATGTAGATGAAGTAATTTGAATGTGGCCATATTAGGAAGTCAAATGAACATTGTAAAGGAAACCTTAAAATAATTATCTATAGATACTTTAAAAGCGTGCATCAATTTTTTGTATCTTACATCTTTCTTTGCAATGCATAATAACACCTTACAAAAATGACTTTATTGTAAAAATTAAAATGAAAAGGTTAATATCCTCTCATAATTATAAATTATAATACTAAAGGATAGAAACTTGAAAGTTGAATAACTTGTCTAAAATTTACATGGAAGCAAATTATCTAAGTGTTGTATTCTAGAATTATCTCAAATAATCAATTCTTAAACAACAATATTCTGGAATGATTAAATTATCTCAAATCTCAACAAACAATACTTTCTATAATTATAAAAATCATTATGTTAAATTTTCAACACTTAAATACTCAACCAATTGTTCTTTTTTTGCTTTAAGAGACTAAGATCGTATCTTTAAAGTTTAAATGTGAAAATTAAATGCTTGCCAAGCCATAAGTCTGCAACACCAGAGATAATATACAAAGATAAAGATGAAGATTAAGCAGTTGATGGCAATGGTGAGGACTACGGAGAGTAGCTAACTGGAAGACATAACAGTAACAAACAACGATATGGCGACTTGTGAGTGGTGATAATGAAGATGCAAGCATAGAAGGGAGGAGGAGACAACAGATATATAAGCAGTAATCTAGTCTAGTGATAACGAAAAAGTAAAAGGATAGAGGACAACAGGCTTGTAAAATACCAAGGATTGAGGAGTGAGGAGAAAGTAGTAAAGGAATGGTTAGTATTTAGGAAATTTTGAAACTTTTTTTTAGAAGTTAAGTAAGGATTATATTCAATCAAAAAAATGTGGAAAGTACATAGGAGAGGATATACAACTCTTATAGTTAGATTCTATACAAAATATACAGCTGGCTACACAACTTTTGTTAACTAAGTACCAGCTCTTACTAAATACTCAATTGTTGCTTGAGTCGATCAAAAATATCTTCCAAGGAGGACACTGATAGGATAGTCATTTGTAGCTTAAGATAAAACTCATTCCGGCTAAATTTCCTGTATTCTTCTTTTGTCCAAAAGATCTTGATGTTCCTCATTCTTCAAATGAAATGTACTAGTATGGCAAAGCCAATCTTGAATGCTTTATGATCCATTTTACTATTCGACTGTAAACCATTAACCAAGAAGTCTTGCCAGGCAATATTTCTATCAGGTAGGTTAAAAATACAGAGAAACTTGCCTCGTGTCAATCTTGTGTAAGAGCAACCAAAGAAGAGATGATCTAAAGACTCTGCTTCCCCACTACATAAGGGGTAAGATATGTTTGGAATCGAAATTTTTATCATGTCTCTAATTCCCAGTTTCTTCTCAGCTGTTAATCAGAGTATAAACGAGTGAGCATGTGCAATTCCAGATACCCATATCAACTTGTGAAAAGGAAAATTGGTGAGTAGACCAAATAGTATTTGTTTACACGATTACGATGTAAATTTATGTAATGAGTGTAACTCCCATCTAAGTTCATCCGCCTACTCAAATCTGTTGTATAAGTTGGCATCTACTCTATAATTAGCATGGTTCGCTTGCTTATATGGAATGGCCACACCTAGTTGTTACTTTGAATGAGTACCTGCACCTTATTATCTTCTGGAATTGAACCTTCAAAACAGGAAAAAGAGGAGTGTTACATAGACCCATCTCTGACATAGTGCTTGATACGAGGATGCATAAATGACCCAGTGAATAAGGTTTGTTAAAAAGTGTAAGATTGAGAATTTTTTAGAGAAATCAACCATTTGCTGTGGTGTTTGACATGTTCGTAACTATTTTACTTACAAAAGCTTGTTCATTCTAAAGGCTAAATTGAACCCTAATCCACCATTTTCTTTTGCAAGATAAAATAGTACTCCAGTTAACCTTATAAAGTTTCTTCATATTAGAATTGTGTCCATGCCATATGAAATCTCTTATTCTCCTATCTATCTTCTTTAAAACACCTTCAGGGATTACTAAATGTGACAGCTAATAAACATGCATATTATTAAGAATGGAGATGGCCAGCTGCAATCTACCATTATAAGATAAATATTTGTTGCTCCAATTAGAAATTCTACTATAAGCCTTGTCAATGAGCTATTTGCATTCAACTTTTTTGTGGAGATAGGGACACCCAAATAGTTAAGATGTAACTGGTGAATGGCTAAACCAACCCTCATGAGCACATTAGATGAGGCTTTACTCCTCTGTGTAGTCATGTAGATAGTTAAGCTGAGCTCTTTTGTGAGTCAAATATTAGCCTAGATACTTTTTGGAATCTTTGTAAGAAAGTTAAGAGTACTTAAATTGAAGTTGTATCATTAGTACGAGTAAATCATTTGCAAAAGAAAGCTGAGTGATATGCAGTTCATTACATTGATGATGATATTTGAAGTTTCTGCTTTCCACATTGCATAGCTGAGTTATTCTTTGAAGCACTTCCATATCAATTATGAAGAGATAAGGAGATAGTGGATCTCCTTACCGAATACCTCTAGCTGCTTTATAAAGTTGGTAGGTTTCCCATTCAATAGGATGGAAAAAGATACAGTAGAAATGCAAGCATGGATCCAATTGACGAACTTGCTAGGATATCCAAATGTGAGGAGTGAATCAATGATGAAGCTCCACAGTGTCATGTGCTTCAGCGAAGTCTATTTTGAGAGCATAGCTTCTTACTTATTCTTTAGTGTTGTAGTCTTTGAATAATTCTTGTGCTAACATTATAGTATCACCTATACTTCTACCAGGGATACGCGCACCTTGACTTAAGTTGATCAATCTCAATAAAGTTTTCGTTAATCTGTTAACAAGGATTTTGGAGATGAACTTATACACCACATTGTAGCAAGATATTGGTCAATAATCATTCAACCTTTTGGGATTTAGGAAAAGACCAGATAATTTTTATTCATTTTTGTAAGAAACCTACCACTCTTAAAGAACTCCTGCACTGCTTTGACAACTGGAGTTTGTAAAATATTCGATTTTCCTTGAAAAAATCAGGCATTGAAGCCATCAGGACCTGGTGACTTACTAGGGTGGAAAGAGAACAATACTACTTTGATCTTCTCACTGGTGACCTCTCTAACTAAGGCAAAATATTGATTCTGGTTTATAGATTCAGCCATGATAGTGATGAGATTAATAGGAAGACAAGAGGTGGGTGAAGAGACTCCATTTATCTGCATGAAATGTCTAGTAGCTACCTCTTTCGATTCATACTACTCTTATATCAATTTACCCTGCTCATCTTTGAGATATTGTATCTTTTTGCTATTGCTCCTACCTTGGATCACATTGAAGAAGTAATTAGTACTCTTGTGTCCGTGTTGGAGCTAGAGAACTCGAGACTTTTGCTTTAGCTGATTGCTAAAGTCTTCAATTTCCTGCATATATTTGCTCAATTTTATCTTCTCCTTGGCTATGAGTGCAAGATCAGTGGGATTAGTAACAATGAACTTCTTAATTAAGACAAGATTCCCATGGCTTGTTGCTTATTGAGTTTCAAAGGGTCAGAACACTACTTAATTAGTTTTACACATTTAGCTTTGATATTCTTTAGTATTTGCATACACTGAAACGCATTGGACCCTTGAACTTGTCTTCGAACAACTGCTCCAACTATTGCATCTAGTTGAGCATGATTTAGTAGGGAATTAAAGAATCCGAAGCCATTCCAAGCCATTGTGAAGATCATCCTCCTTTATTTTGGTTTCCACCAAACCAACAAAAAAAAAAAAGTTTGTCCAGAAAAAAAGTAATCTTTTATCGCTATTTGCTAATTGGGGCAATTAAGACCCCACACATTCTACATTGTATACACCGTTAAGGCCGAGTGGACTTAGTCTGCCACCTGGATTTTCGATTGTTAGTCCCAATATCCTTCCACTCATTGGGTTCCTGCATTTTATCACTCATCTCCCTAGAGGTTACACTTGTGTCCCCATTATCAACCATATTCTCTATTCTATTTGCATCTATTTCTTTACTAACAAGATTCCCACGGCTTGTTGCTTATGAGTTTTAAAGGGTTAGAACACTGCTTAATTAGTTTTACACATTCAACTTTAATATTCTTCAGTATTTGCATACACTGAAAAGCATTAGACCCTTGGATTTGTCTTCGAACAGTTGTTCCAATTATTACATCTAGTTGAGCATGATCTAGCAGGGAACTAAAGAATTCGAAGCCACTCCAAGCCATTGTGAAAAGCATCCTCCTTTATTTTGGTTTCCACTAAACCAATAAAAAAAGGTTTGTCTAGCAAAAAGGTAATCTTTTATCGCTATTTGCTTATTGGGGCAATTAAGACCCCACACATTCTACATTGTATATACCATTAAGGCCGAGTGGACTTAGTTTGCCACCTAAATTTTTGATTGTTAGTCCCAGTATCCTTCCACTCATTGAGTTCCTGCATTTTATCACTCATCTCCCCAGAGGTTACACTTGTGTCCCCATTATCAACCATATTCTCTATTCTATTTGAATCTATTTCCTTACTGATCTCACCGGTTGCACCACCAGATAGCTGGAGCAAATTAGTATGGCACAACTGTGTTCGGGGACATTGAGCTGATGATTGCTATAGATATTCTACAATTTTCCCTATCTCTGCATTATGTCCAAAGGTACATTTGTGGCGTGCAATTTGTTCAGTACCAATTCCTTCTTCTGTATGATTTTCACCAATGATTTATGCATTTAACAACTGCACACTCTGGTCTTGTTCTTCAACTAGTACATTTATACTTTCAATATGAGATGTCCCAGCATTAATAGATGTACCTTTTAGAGTTAGTTGTTTTGCACTCATTCTTGTTGCAGCAGTGTTTATTGGGATGCCAAGATTGTTAGACGATTGTAGTGTTTATCCACTTTCCTTATTATTGTTTCTCTGGGGATCCACATTTTATTAGGTTTGTTCACAGATGGCTTCCATGGATATGACAGGGGAATTTTATCCTCAATCAATTCACCTCAATTATTATCCTCCAGAATAGGTATACTCTCTAGTAGCATCTTCTTTTTTGGCATTTCAATGCATACACGAGCATAGCCTACTCGTTTTATATTTTTCATATTTTCATCCATTGCTAGGGGTACTCCAATATAACTGGCTAAATAACTCATTCCCTCAAATGACCAGTACTAAAGAGGGATTTTATGCAGATTAACCCATATAGGGATATTTGTGATCTCATCTCTATCAAGTTTAAACCCAATTTCCCATCTCCACAAAAATAACAACTTAACTTGGATGTGTCACGAACCTATATCCATCACCTTACTCGCCATCTGTTCAAAAGAAAATCAAAATATAAAAAGACCATCTGTAGTGATTAAGGTGGATTGGGGTCCCCATTTCTTCCAATTAAACTCCTCGCAATGCTTAACACGTGGGTATGCCAGCCTCTCCTCCAAAAAATATCCTACTAGAGTTGTTCTTCACTTAGTGGCTCCTTGTTCCAGTACTTCAATCAGAGGTGAGACAGGGCCAACATTAATTCTAGCTACAAATCGAAGCCTATTGAAGGAGTCTAGGTCCCCCATCACATGACTCCATGTTCACTTCTCTTTCTTTTGGGAAGTAGAGAGGGGCTGAAATGCACAAGAGGTAGGAGGGAGAGGCAGAAAATCCTCTCCCTCTAGTGGCTAGGAATGGGTTGGTGATGAACTAAGTGACATATCACCTGGGTTAAAAAGTGGGTTTCAACAAGGAAAGAAAGAAAACCAGAGGAGAAGAAGACAATGTGTGAGGTTTAATGAGTGGCTAGAAGTGAATGGGTGGAAGAAATCAAAAGAGGCGTTCATATTTAAGATAAGAGAGAGGTCGAAAAAGGAGGAAAGAAGCGACATCCATGGTATTTTAAGTCCTTTAAATTTTTTAATTTTATGTTTACAGATCGGTCTTGATAGGTATTTTAAGTATTGACCTGTGTCAACTAAAAGAATTAGTACCTACCATTGGTACCAATTGAAATAATTGATTACTACTAGAAAGTAAGACCAATACCATAGCCTAATACAAGATATATTATTTTGATGTCATTTTTGACTGATAAGACACATAATGATTAATATTGGTTGGTACAGTACAAAAATCATAATAATGCCCCAAATTTATGTTCTAGTTAGTAAATGAAAACAAAGCTTTTATTAAAAATAGTCAAATTTTAGTTTATTTAATCTGGGTATTAATAAAGTAATTTCAAGTTCAAAGTGGTATTTCATTGAAAAATAACTGAAATTTTTAAACAAATATAAAAACCTTAAACGATTTATGAAGAAGTTTGCATTAGGTTTTTTTTTGTTGAAATGTGATCACTTAATTTCTGTAAACTTATACGATAAATCATAAAGGAAATTCAGCAGGGTAAGCATTAAATATAATTATTGTCTCAATGTTCGCGAATTCTTTATTACCATATATATTAACAGAGGTCATTCTATTCAGAATGCGGACGTAGAGTTTATTGTAGTTTTACATTCAAATCAAATTTAGCGCTAGTTAGTTTTATTAACGTAATAACATTTCAATTCAATGCATACTCTTGCAAGATGACAAACTGTGCAAGGGAGCTAAATTCGTGACAATTTTTAACTTTATGAAGCCTTTAGTACAAAAACAAATAAATGCAGGCATGAAGATTGAAATCATACACTTATGGGCTTGTTTGCTATGAATACAGATGATTGTGATACCAACACTGTAATTAGACTTTGCTTAATGAGGTCGGGAATTTGGTGAAATAATGATAGTTAGAGATGATAGCATTAGCAAAAAGGCTAACGACGAATAGACCAACGAAATAATTGTAATTAATAAAGGCTTAATCCAAATGTTTGCTTTACACACAAATAGTCTACATAACGTATTATTTATATGGCCAGTGCTGGCGTCCAGTACACATATCAGGTGACATCATCTGTTTCTGGTGCGTAGAAGTTAAGTTCCGATTTTTGTTATCAATAGAATGTTAATGTGAAACCATTAACATTAAACAATTGCATTCATCATCATTGTTGACAAATTTTCTTTTCTGGTCCACCGCAAAATTGTGGCAAAAGGGGTTTACGGGATTTAAGCATTTATAATTTTTATATAAACTCGCATTAGAATAATAAATTAATAATAATTAGTATAACAGATAGGAATAGTTGTCCCACGATCCGCTGAAGATTCTGGTGGCGAATTCAAATGTTTACAACCAAGAACCTGGCACCCCGTTATCGCCATATATCACACACTGCATAAGTGGCTACAACTTACAATTCCACGAACGAAGAATGTCATCAATCACGCTATTTAAATAGAGGGGCGGAGATAAAAGTACTATATGATTCCCGTGTCATAGACGTGTACTTTACACGTACACTCTCATTCCAGGTTATGTGAGGATCTGCCCACGTAAGCTAGTTTTCTGTTGATGTGGGGCAGTCTTGTCATTTCGCATACCCCACGTACCGCCTATGCACTCTTCCGAACACGCGACCTTGACAGTAAGTGAGGGTGCGGGATAGTGGATGGGTCAACCACCTTGCCTGCTCTCCCCTTCGTTTATAAATCTCCTCCATTTATTAATTATTATAAATGAACATATGCTGCTATGCATGCATGTGATAATTCCGGCGCACCGTAATTTCCGTGCAGCCCACTTCAAATGGACAACACAGCTTCGCCTATGTTATCATTGTCCCGTTTTTAGTATAAATATGAATTTTTTGATTAGATAGTCAAAAGAAGGTGATGAACAAGTTATCCAAAGTTCAGGTAATTGGTGAATATGGTTTTATTTATTTTGGGAGCTTGTTTTAATAGGCAGATATTTACGTAAAAACGTTCAAATAATAAACAATTATTAGAGTGTTGGATTAATCACATAGATTGACGTGATTTCAAATATAATTATAAAGACCCATTAATTGGAAATTTCATATTGTTTCGTTCGACTCATTCAGGTGTCTTAATTTGAAGAATGTTGTTACATATTCTGAAAAAAAAAATTCACGTATTTAAAAAATTATATTCAAAATATATGTAAAAAAAAGACTATAGATCATTCTTAAAAAATGAACGATTTGTTTATGTAATTCTAATAAAAATCAATAACAACTAAGTATTATTGAACAAGTTTACAATTTTGATTAGTTTCATTTTATGAAAACTTTCTTGAATAGACCACATAATAAATTTGGACGTTGGAATCTAACAATTATGCTGGAAAATGACCCCCCAAACCTACAAAAGCTGTAATGTCATATATATATATATATATATATTTATATATTTATATTGCTTAGCTGATGAGCAAGTCGGATTAAGCCAATAAATAAAAGGTAGTATGTTTAATTTAATGCGTGGGACCAAAGTTCTCATATATATATATATGTTTGGCACTGGCAACAAGAACAACTATAGGCAGGCAGCCCCAAAAGAACGAGCACAATTTTGAGAAGTCAAAGAACTTAGTTCTTTACCTTAATTATTTGAGGGAAGCAGTACCAAAAAATGGCAAATGCAAGTTGGGTTGTTTTATTTAAGATTCAAAATCTGATTCAATATAGATTTGTATCAAATTAAGATACATGTTTAAAAGTTTGATGAAGTCGAATTGGATTGAGTTGGCAATGCATTAACAGTTTTGTTTTGGTCTCTTTAAGCAATTTTTTTCTTAGTCTCTTTTATTTTTAATGTCCCAAGTCCTAACCTCGTTTTTTCTTATCCCTCCAACTTCTACAACCACAGAAAAGCTTTTCACGGTTTGTTTAATAGGCTTAAAAGGAGGTTGAAATTTGTCCTTTAATAAAGTTTGTTTTACATATTTTATGAATACATTTGAATATAAACTAGTAACTTCATTATATATTGATGTTAAGCCAAACCTACTGTTATATGTTATCCTTCTGTTCCGTTGTGAAATTCTACTATATTTCAATGCGGCCTCAAGGCAAGAAGTCTGCATGTTATGTTTTCCTATCTAGTAATATAACTCGTTTTATGCATCTTTCAAGATTTCGTTAAACCGGACAATGAGTAAATTTAATATGGCTTTATAAATTAATATTGTTAGGATCATAATATTTTATTGTTTTATAGAGATATTAATTAATCGATAAATTAAAATTTATTAATTTAAAAAGATTTTTGTAATTGATTGAAGTTAAATTTTGATTACATCAAAAAGCATTATATCTTAGAAAAATTCATATTTTATGTTAATTGAATGAATCTAAAACACATAACTCTTCACAATTTTTTGGTATATTTATCGCGTCTAAAACTCTTCACAATTTTTTAGTGCAATTCGAGAACACAACATCAAAAATTTTGGATGCAATAAGAAAAGTTAGAGATAAGCTTTAACTAGACTAAAATTTTAAGAAAAACAAATAATACTAGAATCATATTTCACTAAATTGTCTTAATTATGTTTGTGTAAGTTTATATAATTATTAATTTATGATATTAATAGAACCTATATTTAAATAGAAATATTTTGAAAATATATTATCTTATTATTTTATTAAAATTTAATAAAATTTGAACTAACTCAAATTAAAACCGGAGAAAAATATTATCTGAAAAAATTTATTAATTTATGGAGTATCAAGTTTTACTGTACTTGTTATCATTTAGCTCCAAGTTAACTTGGAAACATCAATGTAGTGTTGGTAAATTGCTTTTTCCGACGAAAGTTACTGACCAAGCAATATGGACTGGAGAGAGAGCTCCCTTTGTCGGCATTTACTGATATCATGATTCTTATCCAATTCCACCCAATGAACCCTCGAAGACCCATAAAACTGCATAGAGGAAAACGTAGGGTGTAAATGTGGTCCAATAGTAAGATAACCCCAAAGATGGCTCAATTTTAACCAACCAACCAACACTAGTAGAAGCACCCGACAATTGAAGAAAACTGATTCACCTTTTGCTAGGCAAAACTTATGGCTTTTCATAATTTTTATTCTTTAGTAATTCACAATTAGATTATCCAAAAACAAGAAAAGCTTGCAAGCCTCACTTTTTAAATGAGAAATCGAATTCAGAGACTCAGAGACGTACTCTTTAGATCACTCGTAAGCGGGTGAGCTGCCCTCTACGGGCGCATAGGTATTTGTTGGTTTTGTGAAAGAGTACAAGTAAAGCATACAAATACTGTGGCCTTTGAGCTTCTCACACACTCCGTTCTTATTGGGGCATGATTGCCACACTCAACCTTTTGTATACAGTCCCATTGCTGTAGCAGGAAGTTGTGAAATCCTCTTGCACCTGGCCCTGACTCCAACGAGAAGCTAATTAGCTGTCATCTTCACTTTAGCGATCCTCCATACGTGGCTCACGTGCATGCTGACATGTGGGGTTGGTTCAAAACTTCAGCTCTAGATTTGATCCCATCCCACCGCGGATTTGGCTGTATCGGTATGCTGACTTTTATTGTTGCTATATTTCTCAAGGAACTTCTATATCCTAAATCAGATTTGGGAGATTTAGTTTGAGTTTTGAACGAGCAGGAAAGTGAATGGGTAAACAGAAGTCCAGTATGAGGTATGCACAAAAGGTGCCTTCGTGAAAGCTTGATGCTCCATCTTCTCATGACCCACTTAACGCACTTCCAACGGTCTCTGCTCCTTTTCCATGTTATTATATGAATTCCATGTAGCACGAAATGCAAGCAAAACCTGGTGAAAATCACAGTTTTGACTTTTGAGTCGGGTTGTATTGTTTACCTTTCGTCTTCTACTTTCTGTTAATATTCTGTTCAATGGGCTTGCAATCTAAGGATATAAGCCCAACAGACTCTCACCATCCCATCATGACCCAAGCCGATTCTCAGTTCTTCAAGTATCTACCTTATAAGAAATGTTCACTTGGTATCGATAAGCAGTTTGTTTCTTCGTTGGATTGGCGAACAAGGGACGTGTCGCCCTATCCATGGAGACATCTACATGGACCATTGTATCCTCATCGGTTCAACTCTGCAACTTTCACTTCCAACGCTTTTCTCGAAAACATAGTACCTCTCTCTCTAGTCTTCCATTCTTTTTAACATTTTCTGTTGATAACGGACTAACCTTTCTTACTTGATCACAACCTTTCAGGGAGTTGTGGTTTAAGTAGGCTAGTTCCCAGAAATGGGCTATTGACAGCGGTGGACAAACCAAGTCGGAAGCCAGCACTAACAATGGCACTTGCAAAAAGTGGAGATAGTAAAGTAACTGAACTTCAAGCTGGTGAGAGGCTGTTCCTAGGAATGGACTTTGGAACCTCCGGAGCTAGATATGCTCTCATTGACAAAGATGGCACAATCCACTCAGAAGGAAAGAGAGAATACCCCCGCTATATGGTAATGTTCTGATTGTCCTACTAGTAATCTGTGATTGCTTTTCTCATGTTTCTTAGATAAAGTGTAAGGGGATTGGCTTGTTTTTGTCAAACATATATATGAAGATACATTTCTTCCTATTTAAATGAACGAGGTTAAGAAATGCGATTGAAGTTGAAGTTGATGACACAAACTACATAAAACTGTTTATTTCAACGAATAAATTGTTAAGTGTCCAGTCCCATTTTGTGACTTTCGGTGATTGTTGATGCCTTTATGATTAGTAGGAATGACGAACAAGTGGATGAAGTTCTTTTTGGAGGAGATACGGCCGTGTAGGATGCTACACGTTTGTGTCCTTAATTTACCGAGTCTTGTGGATCAACTGTGTAGTTTTTTAAAACTGTGTGAAGAAAAATATGAAGAGCAAAGGCATAAATGGTTGTATACAAGCTCGTGTACATGACATCTATGACTATGTGTGACCATCTTGTAGCTTTATGTGATCTTGTACATTTGCAATTTAAGTGACATTGGCCACACTTTCGCATGCATGACATATATGGCTGTGTGTGATGACCATGTAACTTAATGTGATTGTTCACATTCGCAATTTAAGTGACATGTATGTGATCATATATGATACAAAAAACCTAATTCAAGCTATGAAGTGTGTGATCAAACATATATTGATGGTAATTAGATACATCTTAGTAATGATAAGCTAGATGAACCACACCCTGATAATGTTGATGATGAAGTTGAGGATAATAAGCAAGAAGAGCAAACGAATCTAAAAACTAATGAAATATAGTTTCGAAAGTTGACAATAGAGAAAAGACCTTCTCCTAGATATCCAAGTACAACATACTTATTAGTTACTGCTGGGGGGTAGCTTGAGAATTTGCAAGAGGTTATGTTTTGTGAAGATATCTGACTCGCAACTATAAAGAAAGAGATAAATTTTTTGAAGAAGAATGATATATATGAGCTTGTGAAGCTTCCAAAAGACAAAAAGATATTGAAGAATAAATATGCGTTCAAGAAAAGAAAGATAGTGACAAGCTGGTTGAAGCACAAGATAAGGCTAGTGATGAAAGAGTTCAATCAAAAGAAGGATATAGATTTTGATGAAATCTTTTCACTAGTGGTCAAGATGAGCTCAATTCGAGCAATTTTGAATTTTACTATTTGTTTAGATTTTGAACTTGAACAATTGGATATTAAAACAGTCTTCTTGCATGGAGATTTTGAAGAAGAGGTATACATTGAGCAGTTAGAAGGTTTTAAAGCTAAAGGAAAGGAGAATCTGGTTTGCAAGTTGAAGAAAAACTTATGGTATTGGAAGTTCAATTCTTTTATGACAAATTATAGTTACAAGCTAAATTATGCTGATGCATGTATGTATTTCAAGAAGTTCACATATGAGAACTTCATCGTTCTTCTTCTATAAATTGACGATATGTTGATTGTGGGTCAAGAAGTTGATAGAATCTAAAAATTGAAGGAAAATTTGTCTAAATCCTTTGATATGAAGGTAAATTGAGAAAGAAAGAGTAGGAAATTGTGGTTGTCACATAAAAGGTATATTGAAGGAGTGCTGAAAAAATTTAATATAAAGCACGCCAAACCAATTAGCACGCCCCTGACACCTCACTTCAAGCTGAGCAAGCGTGTATGTCCTGAATAGGTTAGGGGAAAGATGGTATGTCTTATTTTTCATACTCATTTGTAGTAAGGTCTTTGATATATGCTATAATGTATACAAAGCTAGACATTGCACAAGTTGTTGGGTTAGTGAGCAAACTTTTGTCCAATCGAAGAAAAGTCATTGAGAAGCAATGAAATAGATTTTGAGATACTTGAGAGGTACTTCAAAATGGAGTTTGTATTTTAGTAGTGGGGAGTCAATTTTGGAAGGTTTTACGGATGTAGATATGATTGGAGATCTTAACGGAAGAAAATCTACTTCAGATTTTCTGTTCAAGTTTGCATGGGGAGACATTTCATAACAATCAAAGCTACAATAGTGTGTAGCATTATCTACAATTGAAGCAGAGTATGTAGCTGCAATGGAAGCTAGTAAGAAGATGCTTTGGTTAAAAAGATTCCTTTAAGAGCTGGATGTCAAGCAAGAAGACTATGTATTGTTTTCTAACAGTTAAAGTGTTATTGACTTTAAAAAAAAAAAACTATGTATCATTCCCACACAAGGCATATAAATGTCAGATATCATTGGTTGAAGTTTGTGATTGAGGGGCAACAATTGATCTTGAAGAAGATTCCTATGGACTTGAATGGTTCTGATATGTTGATTAAAGCGGTTCTTGGAAGTAAGTGTGAGCTTTGTGGTAAGTTTGCCGAGACGTCTCTCAAGTAACTGTTGAAGCATAACATGTTTTCCATATAATTTGCGCAGGAGGGAGAGATTGTTGAGTGTCTAGCTTTATTTTTTGATTTTCAGTGATCATTGCCCCTTTTATAGTTGTAGGAATGATGAATGAGTGGATAAAACTCTCTTGGGGGAGATGTGACCTTCAAGGGTTTTACATGTTCATGTCCTTAACTTACACGACCATGTGGATCAACTGTGTAAGTCTTTGGAACCGTGTGAAGGAATGTGTGAAGAGTGAAGACATCCATGATCGTATACACGCCCATGTGCATGACATACAAAGCCGTGTGTAAGGATCGTATAGCTTTCTGTGTCCATGTACATTCACAATTTAAGTGACACTGAAAGAGACATGGTTACTTAGTGATCGTGTATAATGTAAAAACCTAATTTGGGATATAAAAGAGGAGAAAACATAGGTTTATTCATTGAGAGGCACAAAAACATCAAAAAGGTAAAGAAAGCAAAGAGTGAGAGCAAGTAGTTTCTGATTCTCATTCTTGTTTGATTGATTTTGGGACTGTTGAGAGTTTGTTGATTTACACATCAACTTTGGTTTCAATCCTAAAACTTTGTGAGACAATTTGTTGTTGTGGGATGACAGATCAAACTTTGTAAATTCTTATTTTTGATTAGTAGATTTGTTTATCAATTTGACCCGTAATTTTTTCTTTACTCTGATTTCACGTAAATCTCTATGTTCGCTTCTTTATTGAGTTTCTATTCTCGTACTGATATTATCCGATTAAACTTGATTAGAGTGTTTTGTTGTTGTTATTTGGTTGACTCTTTAGAGAGTTGTGCTTTCATTCTTGCTTCATTGTCTCTCCCTACATAAACGAAGAATCTTGTTTATGTTGTCTAGAAAGAGTGGAGAAACAATTGATTGGGTGAGATCTTGGAGAAAAACCCTTTTTTCACTGCTGGAAGATGTTCCAGTTCATCTTCGCCCTCTTGTGGCTTCGATTTCTATTGATGGTACATCTGCAACTACCCTTATCGTCAACAGGTTGATGTCTAGTAAACATTGAAGTTATTTATCATTTCTTTGTCCAAATTAAGTTCACTTGAAATCAGACATCTAAACTTCAAGCTACAGTAATACAGGAGAGCCATTGTCGAGACCGTTCCTCTACAATGAGAGTTGTCCTGACGCATTGCCAATTGTCAAATCGATTGCTCCAGAAAATCATACAGTTTGCTCTGGATCGTCTACTCTTTGCAAACTTGTTTCCTGGTGGAACATTGAGAATTCAAGCAAAGATTCAGCATTATTGTTACACCAAGCTGATTGGCTGTTGTGGCTTCTTCATGGAAATCTTGGAGTTTCGGATTATAATAATGCTCTGAAGGTACTAAATCAGTATATCTTCATTTTTTTTCCTACCCTGTTATGTGAAATTGTGATCGTTTCCAGGTTGGATATGATCCTGAACTGGAGTCTTATCCACCGTGGCTCCTTTCTCAACCATATTCACAACTTCTGCCATCTGTAGAAGCTCCTGGAACTTCAGTTGGATATGTAAAGGAAGACATTAGAAACCAACTTGGTATTTTCATTTCCTACTAAGTAGCTTTGATTAAATTGGTTCTACTTCCGAGTATATTAGAATTGCATGAAATGTTTCTCTTTAAAACAGTAAGGCAATAGTGAGTTTTTGCTTGTCTCGCAAATTGCAGCCATTGCACCATGAAGAATTTCTGTAACCAAATCATTGACTTCAGTACTGAAATTGAAATCTTTCAATACATCTTGGCAGGTTTTTCTAAAGATTGTGCCGTTTGCACAGGAACAACTGATAGCATAGCTGCCTTTATTGCAGCTCGAGCAACAGAACCTGGAAAAGCTGTGAGAATATTTTTGAATATGAGCTTTCTACAAATATTCTTCTAGGAATTTCGTACATGTTTTATCACTTAGATTACTCTATAGCAAACTCTTAGTCTTGACCGATTCACTTATCTTATTGTGTGATTATAGAGGCTTTCAACACAAAATAGTATGCAAACAGAGATGACCTTGTTTGACTGGAAAATCTTTTTCCTTTATCTAAATCCTAATGTTTTTCATTTTTGCAATTCTAATTCGTACTGTGGCCTGTCACAAGCATATAGCTGTAAGTTCCAGTATATTTCAGCTTTCAGGTGCTCGTGTTTTTGGTAGATATGTTGACAGAGGGTCTCTCTCTTAGGTCACGTCTTTGGGTTCAACACTTGCCATTAAGCTATTGAGCACTAGTAGGATTGAGGATGCACGATATGGAGTGTATAGTCATCGGCTTGATGATAAATGGCTGGTTGGAGGTGCTTCGAACACTGGTGGCGCGATTCTCAGGCAGCTGTTTACTGATCAGCAACTGGATCAATTGAGTGAAAAGATAAATCCAATGGAACAGTCTCCTCTAGACTATTACCCTCTGAAATCAGTTGGCGAAAGGTTTCCTGTAGCGGATCCAAACCTGGCCCCTAGGTACTTCTGACTCCATAGAAAAATTTCTGCCTCTTAACAGCCACAGCAAAACAAATAGCAGCAGACATGTTAACAGTCCACAGATTATATAATTCAGGCGCCATTCTTATGCAGGTTACATCCACGACCGGAATGTGATGCCGAGTTCTTACATGGCATTTTAGAATCCATTGCCCGCATAGAGGTATTCCTCCTCCATGCTCCTTTCCACTAGATACGGAAAATGGATGCTGTAAGGAGTTGAATGTTTGTTTTTCAGGCAAAGGCTTACAACTTACTGAAGCATCTAGGAGCAACCCAAGTAGAGGAAGTGTTTACTGCCGGAGGTGGTGCCAAAAATGAGAAATGGACAAAGATACGACAGAGGGTGCTTGGCTTGCCTGTTCGTCAGGCAACTCAAACTGAGGCTGCTTTTGGAGCTGCTTTACTTGCATTGAAAGGTGTCCAGCAAAGTAGCAACTGAAAAAACTGGGGAGAAAAGGAATCAAAATTCAGCAAAGAAGATCAGAAATTGCATGTACTTGAGGAAGGATCGAAAGTAACTTAGATTCACAATATTGTATAAATGCCATTTTCAATTCCCATTAATGCTGCAACAGCCACAGTTGAGAGTAAGGTAATACCAGACTTTTATGTATCCGTTTTAAGCTTGTAATAACACATATAGTCTAGAAGTCCTTCTCGTGATATGTATGTGTGTGTATATATATATATATCCTTTAAAACTTTTGGTAACGTACTCCTATGTAAAATGAATGCTCATAATCTATTATATGGAACTTGAGATGGAGATATTAGAAAGCATGGTTACTCAAGTATAATATAGTGTTGATCTCAAACTTTTGGGAGTAGCTCTTGAGCTGAGCATGACTCACTCCTCAGAAAGGTGAAAAATGAATGCTCATAATATATTATAGGGAACTTGGGATGGAGATACTAGAAAGCATGGTTACTCAAGTATAATATAGTGTTGATCTAAAACTTTTGGGAGTAGTTCTTGAGCTGAGCGTGACTCACTCCTCAGAAAGGCCAGAGTGAACACACGTACTTACTCGTGGGAAAATCACTCTTCCATCAGCAGGCGGTGATGTATGGTAAGTAGATCGCGGACAAAGGTGGCGATGTGACAGAAAAAGTACAGATAATAGATAGGTCGGGAACGGAACATTCGGCCCTCGGTTAAGGGGAACAGCCTGTTCCATTTTTACTGTTTTAATCTTGTTCTAATTCATTTCATCCTACATAAATCTAGGCGTAGAGGAAACGGGTTAGAACAAACAGTAAAAGTGGAACATGCGATTTCATGTCGACTGAGTGATTCTTGCAGTAGAAGTCATATTTTATAGGAAAAACGAATCCATTGCATTAAATGCTCACTGTCCATGCAATCATGATGAGAGAGATCTTCCCTTTCCCTAAGAAAGCCCTTCTTAAGGTTGAGTTGACTGGCATGGCAACAGGTCACGATTTTTGGACACGAACCAGTTTTAGCGTCATCACTGACTACGCTTCAATTCGTTCTTGGCGAGTATCTTATAAGGTTATATAAAGCATGACAACTCGTTAATTAACGCTGAAATATTAATGTTAAATTAGAGTTAAAAAAAAGATTATAATTACAAAATTGATGAAATTTTTTAATCAATCCTAATTAATTATAACCTTTAGTTTTGATTACTAACAATTAAGAACCCAACTTATTTCCTTGTGTTTTGGTGTCTACAACGTAACTTGTTTCGCATCTACCCATTTCTTGATTCAGACAAGAAAGAGAGAGAGGGAGAGGGAGCCTTGAAGGGCAAAGGGGTAAAATCGCCTGTCATCGTCATCTTCTGTTTATATAAAGATATTCTTGTTCCGAGTAGCTGCTACTCAGCAGCTCTTGATCTTTCTCTATTTCCCTTATTCTTCTGCTTCTCCACTCAGCCTCTTTTTGTATAGCAAGGCAAGCTTAGCTTCTGCCATCACAAGCTTCGTAGATATGGCCACAATAATAGTTCAAAGCCAAAGTAGCTTAAATCCTAGAGCACCTGAATTCTATCCCATTTACGATTACCACAACCGGTTCATCATCACTTACCAAAATCTTACAACATTTGGCACTTTTCCTTCGTCACAACAATATCCATCTTCTTATCACTACGAAACTTCAGTGCCATCCCTTTATGTTTGTTATCCAACCTCTCAGAACCTAAATAATGCCCCTGACATATTTCCCAAACTCCATGGTTTCTCATCTTCAGAGGCAGTCGAGTTGATCCCTTTCTTGGTACCATCTGAACAAGCCAGCATCGGGCATGGTCACCAAGTGAACCTTGCTGATTTAGGAAATGATGCCGTTAGTGTAAGAGTGAAAGGTGGAGTCTCTAAGCGTAGGTGCTCTGGAAATAGCTGCCGTTGGGGTTTGAATGGAAGAGAAGGTAGTTACAGAAGACGTGAGCATCAGAATGTTAAAAAGGATCGTAAGGTGAAGAGTAATGATGGTAAAGTTTGCGAGGAATCGAGAAGATGTAGAAGAAATGTACGCTCTAATTCGGGTGGTTACAAGCAGTATCATCCTGTTGTACCCGTGAGGCCGGACGCAGATAATACGACAGTTATGATAAGAAACATACCTAATAAATATACGTATGACTCTTTCTCTATTCTGTGTCTCTCCACTATTGTGGGCTTTTATTCTTGGGACCTTATGTTCATTAGAATGCTTTGGTAGAGTAGTGTTGGTAACATGTTTTTGAAGGTCCCTTTGATTATGCCTGGCATTCATATTGGTTCTTAAATTTCTGCAGTCGTGAATTGTTGATGGACTTCTTGGACAATTATTGCATGGTTGAGAACCAGAATCAGAACCAAAAAGCAGAACTCCAAAGTTCTGAGCTTGTCACTGAAACAACTGTCTCGGCCTTTGATTTCTTGTATCTGCCTATGGACTTCGCGTGAGTTTTGATGCTATAACACGTGGATTCATTGTTTTCTTCCTTGTTAGATTATTAATGACAATTATATGCATGAAACCACTAATAAATACATTCATTTAGAAAAGGAGCCAATAAAGGCTATGCATTTGTCAACTTCACTGACCCAAGAGCTGCATGGAACTTCCACCGTGCAACGGATAATCAACCCTGGGATCTTTTCCAATCGAGCAAGATACGTGAAATAGCTTGTGCTAGAATCCAGGTGTCTATATAGAGATAATGATGCAATTCTTTCAAATCATTATGGCAGTAACCTCCATCTCTCTAATCTTTTCTGTTTTGCACTTGAATTTATAGGGCAAGGAGGAACTGGTAAGCCACTTTCATAACTCAACTTTTGAGTGCGACTCTGATATGTACTTGCCAGTCTGCTTTAGCCCACCTCGTGATGGCTCCAGGTTAACGGTGAAGCAAACGACTGTAGGGAGACGTAGATTGGCAAACCAAAACTAATGTGACTCTACAAAAGTGATGACCCGTCATTCTCCTTAGAGCCGCTGGTCTGTTTTCACTTTTGTTTTCCGTCTCTGTAAGTCGTTTCCAGTTCTAACTTGTGTATTGATCGGATGTGTACGAGGGTTTGTCACCTAGAACTGCAACTAGCAGTTGTATTGCCTGTTTACTATAGATGAATAAGATCCAGATTGTGTTGTGAGAGGAGTTGGTGGACCTTGGCACCCGCTACGACGGTTAAGGACAGAGCGGGTGATGGGATCCACCCTCTAGATGAAATGAATGGTCATGATTTGGTTTTCTCAGTTAAAACTTTTGAGTTACGACTGACATGGGAGATTGTATCCAACTCTCATAACTAGTCTCCTAGAAGTAGTTCTAGCGCCGGAGTACAATGGAATAGCAATGATTATCTGTATGTACAGTGAATCTCAGAGTCCATCTTCTGCGTCTCAATCTTTCTGACACTGAATGTTATTTGTCATGTAGTTGTTATGAAATGGCTGTAGCTGTAGGTGAAGCGAGTCTCTCTACTGTTTACTCCCATTCCTTCAATTTGCTTTTATTGTACGATCAAAATCATCTCCTGCTCTAAGTGTGTTCAGTGTGCTCAAGACGTAGGTCGCTAATCATGAGGTTAATGTGGATTATTCGGTATTAACTAAGCATGTACTTCAAGATTTTTATTTATTAATGTTACAGAAAATAGGTTTCTTGAATTTGGTTTTCATTAAACATTTGATTAGTTAATCGCTCGCATTATATACTTGTTTGACTGCTCACTGTTTGGCCGCCGATCTGGATTCATAACCCAGAGTGGATAGACAAATTCCAAAAATGAGAGAGGTCTGGCCCAAACGCGGTGAACTAGGTTAGGAAGGCCTGCTCTATATTATTATTATCTCTTTTTTGTTTTAACCAATTGGATTGTGGAAATGAGAATAAAAAAGGGTTTGGAAAGAGCTATAAAATTACTTTATAATAGTTCAATTAAATAAGTCTTAATTCTCAGATTTCGTTTGATAATTTATTATTTTTTCTTTCAAATTGGTGTAGGTATCCTTTAAGCATATTCTTTGTTCTTAGATATGGGAAAACTCTTACAGTCGTTTTTCTTCTTAAATTGGAATACTTTACAATTATTATTATTATTCAAAATTAACAGATTCTCACGATGTCTTCCTTTGTCAGGGGAAGAGGAATACTTTATAATTATTATTCAAGATTAAGAGAAACCTTCACAATGTGTATTTCAAAAATTTTTATTGTTATATGAATTACACAAATATAATACAATTCAAAACATTCATTTTTTTGCTTATTATATGTTATACAATTCTCATATATACTTAAATGCTCGTTATAATATTTCAAAACTAAGATTCTTATAATAAATTATATGCATTCTATTTATACTAAAACTAAGTCAGATGAATTATTAGATACATATATTGGCCATTACAATAATTATTTTTTAAAATAAATATATTATAAGCCTATAATAGGTGTATGCAGTTGAAATACAAGCTAGGCCATTGATACGTCAAGATCCAAAAATAAACCTTAAACAAGCCCTTAACTATTACAATTAATTTAGGTTAATTTATCGTGTTTATGTTGTCCCGCATAATTTCTTTAGACTATGCTTAGTCGGACGTAAGATTTTTAATAAAATAGAATGATTTTTAAAGAAATGGAATGTAAATGGATGTAATATTAGAAAATTATTGTTTGAGAGAGATGGAAAAGTTTATAATGTAATATAGTGAAATATTGTTTGAAATAAGAGTTTATAATGTAATATAATGAAAAGTTATTTATCATTTTACATTCCATCTTAAACTCTCTAAATTAGAGATTTTTCATTTTCACTGTTTAGGATGAAATGAGATCTAATGTGAAATCTTCCTCTTCCGTCTCATTCCCCTATAGACTCTCATCTTAAATGATGGAATAATATTGCATTACATTATGTTACATTTCTTTCCGTCTCAGTTGTTAATAACAATATGAGTAAAACCTTCAATGAGTGGATTTTACTAGCAAAAGATGGGCCAGTTATTAGGATGCTTGAAATGATTAGAAAAATGGTGATAAAGAGGCATACAAGTAGGAGAGAATTTGTACATGTTTAGAGTCAGATGTTGCATTGAACATTATGAAGAAATTAAAGAAGAACAAAAAAGATGTAATGCAATAGAGAATAGTCTAAAATAAAGATGGGGTATATGAGGTGTCAAAGAGTGATGATAAACATACTGTAAGGATCAATAGACATTAATCATATAGTTGCCGGATAGGAGATCTATATGGGTACCCTTTCAAACATGCGGTTAGCGCTATTCACCATTCCAAACAAAGGATCGATATATTTGTAGATGGTTGCTACAAGAGAACCAATTTCTTAGTTTGTATGACCATGTATTGCAACTTATTATGGTGAAATTTTCTATGTTGCGATTAATGAAGAGGTGATACACCCACCACCTAAAGGAGTCATATCAAGGAAACTACAAATAGCTGGAAGGAAACGAGCAAATGAGCCTAACAAGTTGACAAATCCAAACAAATTGTCTTGGAAAGAATAGGTACAAAAAATAGGAAATATGACAATTCTAGCCATAATGGCAGAAAATGCAACAAAAAAGGCTCAACATTACCTAGTCAGGAATCTTCATAGGTATAAAACCTTCTTTGATTTTAAACCTGACATTTCTTTGTGTATATTGCTTTATTTATCAAAGTCACATTGTTATTTCCATTATGTTTATTAGGTCATCATTAAGGTATCTTTACAAGCATATAACCATTTGATTTTTAATAAATTTATCTTAGCTGTAATAATTGAAGATTATGTTATGTTTTATTAATATAGGTTTCCAGTGTAAACATAGTTGAAGATATTATTGTACTGAGTTAACAAAGCAATATTGTGAGTTCCATACACGAGCATTCATTACATTATTAATAATTAATTCAAATGAATATTGTGAATGGCATGTGTGTTTCTAGGTTGGTAGTTTTTCATGTAACAGTAAAAGGAAGTATGGAGATGTTAATCCAAATACATTCGAGCTGTCATTTGAACTAAGGGTTTTAAGGTTCAACGGATAATCTAACATTAGTTTTTAATAGTTACAAACTAAAGCAAAGAGGAGGAGAGCATCATTGACTTAACTGCTACATGAATAGCTTTCTCAATTAAGCACAACTTATGGAAGCAATGTGGCATAAAATCAACAACGATGTCATATGTATTTGCAATAAGTTTTTAATGGATATATTGTTCGCATAATACTAAATGAATGGATCGATGAATGTTGTTGGTACTTTCTTTTAGGATAGATATGTTGTTTTTTTTTTGAAAAATTGGATATATATGTTGTTGGCGTGCATCTATGTTTGTCACTTTTGGATATGAATTCCAACTACCATAAATATGTTTGCCACCTTTGCATGTGAATTCCAAATTTATACCTAATATTAATTTGTTTTCCATTATTGATTAATGAATTCCAAATATGTTACTATTATGAATTGCTAACTATTAAAGGTGTTAAAAGAAGTTCTAATGCACAATCATATCATTATATTTATTCATTAGAATTCAAGTTTGAAACAAAATATTACAATTCAATGTCATTTTCCTACAACGTTTTTAAAAATAACACTCACTATAAACACAATAAATCCTATTACAATATTCAATAAATAAATTTTAACTCGTTTTCTTTTTTGTCATCAAATTAATGTCATACTTTATGAGCTTTATTTGCTTCTTAATTTCCATAATTATCCTCATTTCAACCGTGGTTATTTGTGCCTCCTACAACATACATATTTCTTTCTTTAAATTATGAATCACTTCTACAATCCTCTAAGTAAATTTCTCATCATACCAATTAAAAAGCACAACTTCTAACCTAAAAAATTAATTAATAAGATAAACATCATACATATAATCATTTTTACCGTATTAAAAATAGAAACCTACTAGATATTAAAAATCCATAAGATCTCCTCCCTAGGTTATGATAACTTTATGAAATTTTTAACATGGGTTTTAACACATAATAATAATAATAATAATAATAATAATAATAATAATAATAATAATAATAATAATAATAATAATAATAATAAT
>JAOSBN010000179.1:45174661-45207668 GCA_027563595.1 Erythroxylum suave
CATGGTTTAAAAGAAAAACCACATATTGAATCTCATTGTAAATTATTGAAAAAACAATATCATGCTATTTATGATGCGAGAAATAGTGGAGAAACAAGTGGTTTTGGTTGGGATGATGACAAAAAATGTGTTACTGCAGACGCCGATGTGTGGAGTGCATATCTAAAGGTGAGTACAAATTAGATTTCTTAGTTTTAAAGAAATATTTTTTACATGATTTATATATTGATTGAAGTTATAATTTTTAACCACTTTTTTTTGTATTAATGTCTTATTAATATTTTGATAATGATTGATACCGTGATTGTTGTAGAGTCATCCCGATAATTCATTTATGAGGAATATATCGTTTCCCTACTATGACAAATTAGTTATTATTTGGGGACAAGATCGAGCTACAGGAAAAAATGCTGAAGCACCGGCAGATTTGCTAGAAAATATAAATAGAGAAGAGAACTTGGATGAAGAGAATGAAGAATCTAATGAGGAGGATGATGTTGAGTCTTAAAGAGATCAACCAATTAGAGGTAATTCTCAAGGTGAAGGAAGTTCAAAGAAAACATATCGCAAAAGGAAGAGGAGTACTGATAGTTTAGTTTTATGTTTGGAACGTATCACTGAAAAGCTTACTGAAGGTTTAGAGAAATCTAACGAGCAAATGGCTAAAGTTGCAGAATCTATTGCAGGGTCGAATCAGAAGGAATTTGAAAATAGGCAGAAAGTAGATAAAGAACTTAAAAAAATGAAAGACTTAACACAAGCTGAATGTATTAGAGCTGGAATAAAACTTGTAAATAATCCAAATCATATGGATTATTTTTTCACTCTTCAGGATGCTGACAAAGAAGAATATCTAAGGCAGATTTAAAGAGTTATTAGTTTTTAAGATTTTCAAATTTATTAAATTTAGGATGTTCAGAAAATATTTGGCATTTTTTATTTTAATTTTGAAATTGTCTAGTTGAAATAATGCATTATTTATATTTTATTTTCAATGTTGGAAAAAATTTTGATATTTAATTTGAAATTTACAATTTATCTTTGTACTCGGTTGAAGTTTTTTTAAATATTTTTAATACTGTTTTAATGATATAATAGTTTTTATATGATTAGAATATCATAAATGAAAAAATTAACATTTAATAATATAATTTATATTATAAATTAACATTATTTAATGATTTTAATTTTTATTTGGTTTATAGGGATATAATTGGAAACACAAGTCAAAATTAAATTACATTCCATGAAATATTATTGCATACCAAACACTATAATGAGAATCCACCCAACTTTCCTGTTAGAATTCTTATAAGTATCCAAACAAGTTAATATCTTTACTTTCCTATGGATTTACTTTCCAAGGAATCAGATTCCAAATTTACTTTACTTTTCTGCCAACCAAACGGAGCCTAGGTGTTTTTGAATCACATGGAAAAGGAGAGCAGAGAATTGAAAGTGAAACATTTCAGGAATATGTTTATGAAATAAATGCATTTGTTACATATGACAAGAATGAACCTTTGAACGATCCAAATAATAAAAATGTTGAAATTTCATTTGGAGTGGATGAGGAGGGCGAGAGATCTGAAGAGGAGCCTAAGTTTGATTCTAAATCTTCAAAAAAAGAAGGCAACAATAATTTTGATTTACAATTAAATGCTGATAGCAATTAATTTGTGTTTGTAATAGAATATTATATTCAACAAATCAATTATTAAATCAACAATATATTGTTATATATTGAATTGAAATTGTTATATTTATGGAATATTCAATAAAATATGAATTTTAGGTTAAAATATGTCACCAAAGAGAAAACAGGATATAATGTGTCCAAAGTTCAGACCACGATTTGGAGCCAGTAATTATCCAGGTGAAGCATTACATTCTGCAGCTGCAACTGAATTAGATCTTGTACCTCTAGCTACTACACTTGCAGATGAGACATCACCTTCCGTACTTGTTACTACTCTATCCACCACCCCTATATTGATAGAGATATCAGGGGTAAACGAAGAGGAGGAAGGAGGCAACCTCCAGTTTGAAGTTGAGGGAGTGGATGGAATAACTTACATCACAATTGTCAACAATCTGTAAGTGAAAATACATAGAACACCATATGTTATAGGTTTAAATTTAAAAATGATATAAAATTAATTATTTTTATATTAGGTTGATTCCGTAAATACTGTCTTCAAGAAACATGACATCCAAATTCAAGGAGAAGATTGATCTTGAGGGTTATATATGGAAGAATAGCTCTCAAGCGACAAAGGATTTTTATTATCAGGAGTTTGTGGTACAAAAAATATAATTTTATATTTTTTATTAATTTTTATACGTTAATTAGATAAATATTGTAGATTATAAGTACTTATCGTATGTTTTTTCTTTTTTTCCAGAAATAATTTTTTTGGGATTTTGAATTTGACACGGTTATTTATAAAGTATGGGAGAAACGAGCTCGTACATGTTATAGAAACTTTATTGGTACGATACACAAGACCAATGTACGATCTCCTTATATTTCTGATCAAATATGGAGCTGTTGGTAGCAATATTGGACATTACCTGAGGCAATGTCCATTTTAGAGCCTAACTCTACCAACAGACGTGGAGGACTGGGGGAAGAGAGTCTTCCCGTACATACTGAAGGATCTATTACCCACCATGAGCATGCAGAGAGACTTGTAAGTATCTATAGTTTACACTTATATATATATATATATATTTTACTTTGATGTATTTCAATTTAATCTGATGTATGAGTTTTGGAATAAAAATATGTGTATTATGATGAATGATAATGTTATAAATGTCTGGTGTTAGATATGACTATGTTGTTTAATTACTTTCTTTGTTCAACAGGGGTAAATATCATAAAAATAGAGGGAATTTTGCCGAAATTTTTGTAAATTGTAGTTTACTTATAATATTTTATTTTGATACAGGAAAAGTCTATGGGCACAAAACTTACACCCTGTTAGCCCTTTTAGACACTCACACTAAGAAGCCTGACGATGTGACCTTCGTCAACTACCCAATGTAGAGAACAAAATATATGTGAAATTTATGCTTAATAATTATTACTTATTAAAATAAACATTGTCTTTCGATAGGACTCAATACGAGAAAGCATTCAATAACAGTCTCAACAGTTTGAAGATGTTGAAGAGAGTCAAACCTAGCTTCATGTAGTAGGTGGTAGGGACCGTCATGGAAAGATATTCGATTTAGGTTTATTTGCTAACACATGTTATTCGCAATCTTCCACATTCAGTACAACAACATCTAATAGACGGTCCGCACCCAATGAAGTCTATGAGCTTTAGAGCGCAGTACAGGCACTAGTAACTCAATTGCAACACTTGATGGAGTATATAGCCTAGCTTCGTAATAAGATGGATGAATAGAAGGGAAGTGCAACACCCCATTGCAACATTCGGAGTATCTGCATTTACCATATTAATAGTGTAGTTATAGTCACCAAATTAATAGTTGTTAAATACTTATTGTTGTACAAAATAAATTTTTATTATCAATTAAGATAATTTTTACTTTATATCATCAATCAACTTTCTGTTTTAACAAATTAAATGTAGAAACAAATCAAAATATTATCAGCAGATAACTGTATAAATTATGCATTAATCATAAGATTATCAAATTAAATTAAACACAGGAAAAATTAAAAAAATCAGTATTAGCATATTTACCAATGGAAAACCACAATCTGTTCATAAAATGTAATTAATTTATCGACGGACAGTTAAGTTTCATCGGTATAGTTAGTTGCGAATTTACTAACGGAATTGCCAAATTTGTCGGTAAATATACCGACGGACAAACCTTTTCCGTCCGTCGCTAAATTTACCAACTAAAACAAATGTTCTGTCAAAAAATTTACCGATAGTACAAAATTACCGTCTCAAAATATATCGACAGAAAATAAAATATCCGTTGGTAAATTAGTGACGAAAAATCTGTAGTTCGTAGGCAATTATTATGTACGACCATTTCTCAGACGATTTGTTCCGTCGGTAATGTTCGTCGCTAAACCCGATTTTTCTTGTAGTGAAATGAATCAGTTTATGGTTTCTTCCTGAGAATTAAGGATTAAATTATTTAATTAACCCAATTAGAGATTAAGAGTAATTGTTATAATAAGTTTTTTATTTTTAAATTCTAAAAGTGGACTCTACCATTTCACATGATATGCATGTATTAGTGAAACCCTGACTGGACTGTAAAATATAATAGCTGACATGACATTTAACTAATGACGATGGTTATCTCCGTCATTTTTTTGGTCTATTTAGGGGATGTTTTCATTCATTTTTTCATTAAACTTCATCTTTGACTTCTTTACTTGATTTAGCGATAAATTATTTTACTAATATTATTTAAAATAAAAAAATAAATTAGTAATAATATAACATTTTCTTCTCTAGCCTGGTGCAACAAATATTTAATAACATGAGGTTTAAGGTTAATTATTAAAAAAATCTCAAACTTTACTCAAATTTATTTTAAAGAGTAATGATAAAATGTCTTAACTTTTAACTTTTTACAAATATAATCTATCGTTATATCCGATTGACATGTTTAGCCATCTCAACTAATATTTTTACCTTTACAAATATAATCTATCGTTATATCCGATTGACGTGTTTAGCCATCTCAACTAATATTTTTACCATGTTACTAATACTAATTACCACATGTTAAAATAATGATAAAAATTTAAAATTTAAAACTAAAAATATTAAAATTCTTAAAACACCCTTTCAGAAACTCTCTTCATGGTGAAGAACAAAGTTTCTCAAGAAATTTTAACATTAAGCATTTGCTTTTCTTTTAGAACATTAAGAATATAAAGAAAATGATGATGACGACAAAGATTATGCGACATAACTCTTTTTGGATTGCAAACTAAACTCTCAACTCCATAAGCAATTATAATAACTAAAATATGCTTAATTGTGTACCTTATAGTGATATTTGAGAGAAGATAATTGGTAAGAATGTCACTTGACCCATATGCGAACTGCAACGTAGAATTGATTATGTGTTCCTTTACATACTTGTCACAAAGCTTTGGAAACAAATACACTATAGGCAATAAAGTTCCAGTGGTATATTGCTATTATTAGAAGAAATGCATGAAATTGAAGATGAAGATGATGATGATGAAGAAGAAGACAAACCTGTTGAATAATTGATTCAAAATATCTTTATTGCTGGAATAATTCTTTTACCATTATTTTACTTGGTCTTTAGCACTTTTTGATTGTTTCCTTGATTTTTTGAGTTAGTTGAGGCACCATTGAGATAGCGCCGGATAGTTCTACTTTTGATATCTGTTTTGTTATTTTGTTTGGCCTATATAAAGGCTGATTTGTGTTTAATAAAAGTGTGTGTATCCCAGCAATTTCAGAGTCTTTCTTTTTCATATAAGATGTTTGTTAAAATTCCTCTAAGCATTGTTTCACTTGTTCTATTTTTCCTCTTTTAAATTGTAGCAGAAAATCACTTTTCAAGTGATTAGAAGTTATTTTTCTCCAACAATTGTGGTATCAGAGCCAGGTTACGATTGTGACTGGGCAAAAATCTTATGGCAACGAACGATAGTGTCATGAATGTTTCTCAACCCGCAATTCCTGTCTTCAATGGTGAAGGCTATGAATTTTGAAGCATCAAAATGAAGACCTTGTTTATGTCTCAAGATCTGTGGGACTTGGTTGAGAATGGGTATTCCAATATCGATGCAGAGGCCAGATTGAAAGAGAACAAGAAGAAGGACTCTAAAGCCCTGTTCTTCATTCAACAAGCTATACATGAGTCAATCTTCGCAAAAATTGTAGCAGCAATAACTACAAAGGAAGCCTGGACAACGTTACAAACGGTATATCAGGGCTCACCAAAGGCAGTTACGGTGAAGCTCCAATCTCTCCGTCGTGAGTTTGCAATACTGGAGATGAAAAATGGTGAATCGGTGCAAGACTTTCTTTCAAGAGTATCAGCAATTGTGAACCAAATGAGAACCTATGGAGAGCAAATTTCCAGCCAGACCATTGTTGAGAATGTATTAAAGAGTTTGACTCCAAGGCTTGATCATGTTGTTGCAGCAATTGAAGAATCCAAAGATTGGCTACTTATTCATTTAATGAACTGATGGGTTCCTTGCAATCTTATGAAGCAAGATTGAACCGGAAAGCTGAAAAAAATGAAGAAAAGGCATTTCAAGTGGTAGGAGCGTCCTCCCAACAGCAAGTTAACTGTAGAAATTCTCCAGGCAGAGGACGTGGCAGAGGAGGCTACCGCGGCAGAGGCGGTAGAAATAGAGGAAGAGGACGGGCTGTTGGATAAGGTGAAAAAGACCGGGCACTTGATAGACAATATCGAAAGCAAATTCAGTGCTGGAATTGCAATGGGTATGGACATGTACAAGCAGATTGATGGAAAAGAGAAAAGCAAGCCAATTATGCTGAAGATGAAGTTGAAGACGAGATAGAGATGAAGTTATTTATGGCTTACACATAATATATAAAATCATAAAGCAATATTTAGTTTCTAGATAGCGGTAGTTCAAATCACATGACCGAAATAAAATCATTGTTCAAGGAGCTTGATGAGTCATACAAGAAGAATGTAGGACTTGGTAATGACAAGCTGATGCAAGTAGAAGGCAAAGGCACCGTGGCAATTGATATTGGTGATGGTAACATAAAGCTTCTTTACAATGTTTATTTTATTCCTTCTTTGTCTCAAAATTTACTGAGTATTGGGAATCTTATGACTAATGGATACTCTATCACATTTGATGATGGGTCTTGTGTGATTAGGGATAAAAAATCAGGTCAGGTCATTGTTGATGTTTGTATGGCACGAAATAATCTTTTTCCACTTGAAGTTTTTAGTATTGAGAATTATTCTCTCATTGTCAAAGAGAATAGTGAGTCAAAATTGTGGCATTTATGGTATGGGCATTTAAATGTAAAAGGTCTGAAATTGTTAAGTCAAAAGGAAATGGTTTTTGGGTTGCCTAGAATTGAGTCTTTAGACATATGTGAAGGGTGTGTGTATGGGAAACAATGTAAAAAACCATTTCCTGTGGTAAGGTCTCTTAGGGCATCTGAGTGTCTTGAGCTTGTACATGTTGACTTATGTGGTCCCATGAAAACACCGTCTTTAGGTGGAAGTCGCTATTTTTTGTTGTTTACGGATGACTATAGCCGTATGAGCTGGGTCTTCTTCCTCCAAGCAAAATCTGAAGCATTTCAGCGTTTCAAGAATTTTATGGCCTTTGTTGAAAAGAAGAGTGGAAGAAGCATAAAAACCGTGCGAACCGATCGAGGAGGAGAATTTGTGTCAAATGAATTCAACAGTTTTTGTGAGGAGCAAGGTGTGCATAAAGAACTGATAGCACCTTATACACCAGAGCAGAACGGAGTTGCTGAATGTAAGAACCGAAAGGTGGTTGAAATGGCTTGAAGTTTGCTAAAAGCTAAAGGAATGCCAGATGAGTATTGGGCTGACGGTGTTGCTGTTGCTGTCTATCTATTGAATTTATCTCCAACCAAACTCCATATGAAGCATAGTGTGGGAGGAGATCATGGGTAAGCCACTTAAAAATATTTGGGTGTATAGCTTATTCCTCGATTGATTCACATAATTGTAGCAGACTTGATGACAAATCGGTGAAATGTATATTTGTTGGTTATTGCTCTCAGTCAAAGGCATATAGAATTTTTAACCCATTGAGTAGCAAGATAATTATTAGCAGGAATGTGATTTTTGATGAGGAAGCAAGCTGGAATTTTGACAAGAGTTCAGATCAGATTCAGATTTCAGATTCAAATGGAAATGATGATCCTTCAGTTCCCGAGCAACAATTAACAACTCCAAATGCATCTGATTCTTCTACTCCACCTTCACCAAACAATACTTCTTCTGGTTCCAGCAGTAAGAGCTCTTCTGATGATGAAAGTCCTCCAAGAAGATTCAGATCATTATTAGAAATCTATTCTACCACACAAGCTTTGTTTGTTGTTGATCTGATAACATTCAAAGAAGCAGCAGAAAAAGATGAATGGCGCCTTGCAATGAATGAAGAACTTGAAGCCATTCACAGGAATGAAACATGGGAATTGGTGGACTTACCGGAGGACAAACATGCCATTGGAGTAAAATGGGTGTCTAGAACAAAATTTCAAGCAGATGGCAGCATTAAAAAGCACAAGGCACGGCTGTTGGTAAAAGCATATGCATAGCAAAAAGTTGTGGATTATGAAGACACCTTCTCTCCTATTGCTAAATTTGAAACAGTGAGAATTTTGATTTCCTTAGTTGCTCAATTGAAATGGCCCATCCATCAATTTGATGTCGAGTCTGCATTTTTAAACGGAGAGCTAGAAGATGAGGTGTATGTCTCTCAACCGGAAGGTTTTATTGTTCCTGGAAAAAAGAATCAAGTCTACAAGTTGAAAAAGGCTCTTTATGGCTTAAAGTAGGCTCCGAGGGCATGGTATAGTAAAATTGACTCATACTTTCTTAATAATGATTTTAAGAGAAGCAAGAATGAACCTACTCTTTACTTCAAAAAACAAGGTAAAAATGAGTTTCTCATTGTTTGCCTCTACGTTGATGACATGATTTACACTGGTTCTTCTTCTTCTCTTATTGATGAGTTTAAAGCATGCATGAAGAAAAAGTTTGAGACATCAGATTTGGGTTTGTTGCATTTTTTTCTTGGATTGGAAGTGAAGAAGGTTGAAGATGGAGTTTTTGTGTCACAAAGAAAATATGCAATTGATTTATTGGAAAGATTCAACATGTATAATTGCAAAATTGCAGCTACTCCAATGAATGTAAATAAGAAGTTGCAGGTTGATGATGGAACTGATCAAACATATTCAAGCTACTTTAGAAGCTTAGTTGGTGAGTTAATTTATTTAACTCATACAAGGCCAGATATAGTCTTTTCTATTGGAGTAATTTCTAGATCTATGCACAATCCATCAAAACACCATCTTGGAGCTGCAAAGCGAGTCTTGCGTTATGTAGCTGGAACCATTGATTTTGGTTTGTGGTATTTTGCAGTCTCAGAATTCAGGCTGGTTGGTTTTAGTGATAGTGATTGGGCCGGATGCTTAGAGGATAGGAGAAGCACTTCAGGTTACGTGTTCAATCTTAGCTCAGCTGCTATTTCATGGAGTTCAAAGAAGCAATCCACAACAACTTTGTCTTCATCAGAAGCTGAATATGTAGCTACCACATCATCAGCATGCCAAGGAATATGATTGAGGAGAGTTTTAGCAGATCTTTGTGAAGAGCAAAATGGAGCAACTACTATCTATTGTGACAACAAAGTAGCAATTGCTATGTCAAAGAATCCGGCCTATCATGGAAGAATAAAGCATATTGAGATTAAAGTTCATTTTATTTGGGAACTTGCGGCAGATGGATCGGTCAAGCTGGAGTACTGCGATACCAATGAACAAGTAGCTAATATCTTTATGAAGTCTTTGCCACGTGACAAGCATGTCTACTTCAGAAATCAGCTAGGAGTTTGCAATTTTGAATCAAGGGAGGCTGTTGAATAATTGATTCAAAATATCTTTACTGCTGGAATAATTCTTTTACCATTATTTTACTTGGTCTTTAGCACTTCTTGATTGTTTCCTTGATTTTTTAAGTTAGTTGAGGCACCATTGAGATAGTGCCAGATATTTCTACTTTTGATATCTGTTTTGTTATTTTGTTTAGCCTATATAAAGGCTAATTTGTGTTTAGTAAACGTGTGCACATCCCAACAATTTCAGAGTCTTTCTTTTGCATATAAGATGTTTGTTAAAATTCCTCAAAGCATTGTTTCACTTGTTCTATTTTCCTCTTTTAAATTGCAGTAGCAAATCACTTTTTAAGTGATTAGAAGTTATTTTTCTCCAACAAAACCTTCCATCTCTCTATCGAAAGTAGCCTCATTAGGCTTTAAGTTAATAAGTGCCAGTAGGCAACTTTAAGGAAGTACCACCTGGATTATGCACAAGCATACTTTTAGGGACACCAGTTGTTGATTAGCGCCGTAATCTTTTTATCCTTGTTATTATATGAATCTGTATTTGAAGAGATTGGCCCCTCTTCAAGAGCAACATGTACATCTTCCCGAAAATCATCACTCCACTTGTATCTTCACCTAAATCAGAGATACAACTCAAAACTTTTCCCTTACAACTGCATCTTTATATTACTTTCTCCATCGAAAATGGCTGTGGTGTCCATGGCTTTGTGTCTTCAGTTTTTTGGAATCTGATACAAAGTAACACATGATTCTTGACGGGAATCAAAGTGGCATCATCAAGGTACTCCTCTTAGGTGTCAGAATCGAACACCCTTATGTTAATGTCGTTGCCCCTACACAAGACTTGTGGGCCGTCACCTGATCTTTTAGCTTTGTATCTTCACTCTTAAAATCTTTAATTGAGTGCAACTGTTAGAAAAGTGGGTTCAAGTTGGATGGCTTGAGGTGTGAAAAATCACTATCCTTAAGGAAATATTTGCCTCCACTAGTTGTTGGAGGGTTTTGAAAAATTTCCCTCTAAGATACAACAAGCCTAATGTTCTCTAAGACAGCAAAATCAATAGAGAACCAAAGATGAACTTCAGTTAAGAATGAATATGATAAAGATGAAGAAGAAAAGATTTAATTGTGTATTAACCATGAATTGGATGTTAAACCAGCTTTATATAGACTTAAAGACACCCATTCATAATGTACATGATTGTTCACGGCATCTCTTGGGAAAACATGTAACCATTCATGGCATTTGAATTGAAAAGACTTGTTTTTCATTTACACTTCTTCATTCAATTCCTTGCATTTCAAACTATTTTCCAACAATCCCCCACTTAGTTTGTAATGCAAGATTAAAGACATTTCACGCATTTAAGAGGTATCTTTTGATTTGAACCTCTTATTAGTATAAGCACTTCAAAGTTCTAACGAAATTTAGGTGGCATGGAAGCTTTGAACCTAGATTCCTATATGTTAGAACAGGAAATGTTATACACACGAAACCTTCATTCATCTTAGAAGTTCATTTAATAACCGCACTTTATGGCCTTGTGCTACCTCTTATAATTCATGAACATTTACAAGATCTATTCCTTATTGAAGCGGCACCACTTCCCATGTTCATATAGGTGAAGACCGTTAGGAATTTATTCCCTCTTAACTCTTCATTAAGAGTGCTTAACACTCACCCTCCTTTAGTACTAATCTTTTAACTCTTTTAGGATCAAACTTAGTACTTAGTCCCTTGCTTATAACTTCTTGTTACCTATTGAACTTTTGACTAGTGATGTGCTAGGAAAAGTTGGGTTTCCATTACAAGCAAAATTAATTCATATGTCTCAATCCCAAACCTATTGATATGCTCTTTATCAAATCTCTCAAGAGACCCTTTGTGAATGGATCTGCTAGGTTATCATAGGATTTGACATATATGATGGCAATAATACCATCTGAAATCAATTGCCTAACATATTCATGTCTAAGGCTTATATGTCTAGATTTTCCATTATAAATTTTACTATATGCTCTAGACATAGTCGCTTGGCTATCACAATGTAAGGATATAGCCAACATTTGTTGTGGCCACAACTCGATATCTAATAATAAATTTCTCAGCCAGTCCGCTTCCTTACCTGCAGCCTCTAATGTTATAAATTCAGATTCCATTGTTGAATGCGTTATACAAGTTTATTTCTTTGATGCCCAAGAAACCGCACCTCCTCCTAAGGTGAACAGCCAACCCGATGTTGACTTGTTATCAGCCACACTAGTTATCCAACTAGCGTTTGTGTAACCTTCCAACATGGCTAGAAACTTGTTATAAAACAATCCGTAATTTATAGTTTTCTTCAAGTACCCAAGTACTCTCCCAATTGCCTTCCAATGTTCCACACATGGATTACTAGTGTATCTTGATAATTTACAAACCATGAAGGCAATATCCGATCTGGTGCAATATGTAGCATACATTAAACTACCAATAACACTAGCATATTCCAATTGAGCCACCACTCTACCTGTATTTTCGGTTACTTTGCATGAGGCATCATATGGAGCATTTGCTTCTTTGATGTCCAAGTGTTTGAATTTGTTCAACACGTTTCCGATATAATGTGATTGGAACCCCAATATGTTTAGATACTTTAATTCCCAAAATAGTATCTACCTCATTTAAGTCTTTCATTTTGAATTGTGAGGTTAGATACTTCTTTGTTTCATTCACACCCAACATATTAGTGCCAATAATCAATATATCATCCACATATAAATATATGATGACACCATATTCTTGTGTAAACTTAGAATATATACACTTATCGGCATTGTTATGCTTGAAACCATTTTTTAAGATAATGGAATCAAATTTCTCATGCCATTGTTTAGGTGCTTGTTTTAATCCATACAAAGACCTTATTAACTTACACACTTTGTTTTCATTACCCGGTGGAACAAAACCCTCCGGTTGCGCTATATATACTTCTTCATCCAAGTCACCATTTAAAAATACAGTTTTAACATCCATTTGATGTACGTACAAATTATAAATAGAAGCTAAAGCTAATAGTACCCTTATGGATGTTATCCTTGCAACCGTTGCTTAAGTATTAAAGTAATCTATTCCCTCTTTTTGCTTAAAACCTTTGGCAACCAACCTAGCTTTGAATGTTTGTATTGAACCATCTGTATTATATTTCCTTCTAAACACCCACTTACATCCAATAGCCTTTGAACTAGGAGGCAAATCAGTGATGAACCAAGTATCATTTGATAATAAACAGTCCATTTCATCATTGATTGCTACCTTTCAAAATGATGCATCTCTTGATTGCATTGCTTCCTTATAGGTCTTTAGATCATCCTCAACATGTAAAACAATTTGTATCTTATTTAGAACCATTGTCCTATTCCCTTCAAATAAGAAGACAATAGATTGTGAGGATATAAAATCTGGATGTAAGCCCTTTTTTTTTCTAGCACGTTGACTCCTTCTAACTTCAGTTAAAGGACTTATATCATGTTCAATGCTAGAACTTGGTTTAGAATGTTTTTTAACTTGTGGTTCAACCAAATGCTCATTAGTAGAGTCTTGATTTGAGCTTGACTTACTATGAAACTTGTTTTCAACAAACTCAACATCTCTTGCCTCTATAATTACATTGGATTCTAGATCCAATATCCTATATGCCTTAGAATTTTCCGTATATCCAATAAAGACACCTTAGAGTGCTCTAGGCCCCAATTTAGTCCTTTTCAGATCCGGAACTCTATAGTATGCTAGACATCCCTAAAATCTAAGATAACTTAGATTTGGCTTTCTTTTCTTCTATAACTCAAATGGAGAAACTTTAAATTTCCTGGTGGGAATTCTATTATGAATGTGACAAGTCGTAAGCAAGGCTTCTCCCTATAAATTTGTTGGCACCCAAATTTACTAACATTGCATTAAGCATGTCAATCAAAATTCGATTCTTTCTTTCCGCCAAACCATTTTGTTGGGGTGTCTATGGAACACTTGTTTGGTGTATGATTCCATTTTCCTCACAAAAATTTGAAAACTCTTAAGGAAAATACTCACCACCTTTATCACTTCTTAGAACTTTTATTTTCATTCCCTTTTGGCTTTCAACTTCCATCTTATAAACTTTAAACATATGAAATGCTTCATCTTTATGCTTTAACAAATACACATAGGTATATCTGGATGCATCATCAATGAAAGTTATAAAGTATCTATTTCCACCTCTTTTTAGCATACCATGTAATTAACATATGTCGGAATAAACAAGTTCCAAAATTTCAGATTTTCTTTCAACTTTTGGAAATGGTTTCTTAATCATTTTAGCTTGAATGCGCAATTCACAAGTTTTATCATCATCATGCTTGTAAGATATTAAACCATGTTTGGACATAAATTTAAGTGTTGTATTGCTAACATGTGTAAGTCTATCATGCCAAAATGATAATGATAAGTTAGCCATATAAACCAAAACATTTGAATTATTATTAATGCTTAACTTAAACATTCCATCACATGCATATCCTTTGCCTACAAACAATCTATTCTTAGACAAAATAACTTTGTCCCCTTCTAATACAGCCTTAAGAATCTTTTTACAAACCAAATTTGCCGAAACGAGATTCTTAGTAATCTCGGGTACATGTAAATCATTAATCAATAACAACTTCTTTCCCAAAGTAACATCCAGTTCTACACTACCCTTTCCAAAGACCTTTGCGGCATTCTTGTTTCCCATAAGAACCTCTTGGCCTTCATCAATATGTTCATAAGTATTAAATAATTCTTTATTGTTTCAAACATATATCGTGGCTCCCGATCGAACCACCAATCATTAGTAACTTTGTTAGAGGCCATGTGAAGTTCAATGATCATACCAATATGCAAATCCGAAACCATTGCAACCAAGTCATTAGTTCCAAAGTCCACCATACTTGCATTATTAGTATTTTGGGCACTACCATATTGTTTTTGTTTATTTCGAAACTAACAATCCTTTTTGTAGTGTCCCTTTTTGCCACAATTAAAGCATGTCTTTCCTTTCTTGAAATTTTCAGCCTTCAGTTTTGGAGCACCCATTATATCGGAGTGTTTTCTCTTATTTCCACCGCTTTTATTACCTTGCTTCCCTTCAACATAATTAACTTTTTTTGCAACTTTAGAAACATGCCTTATAACAAGACTTCTTGTCTCTTCTTCTATTTGAAAATGTTTCTGAATTTGCTCAAGGGAGAAGTCCTCGGTGGTATGCAAAAGCTTCTTCCTATAATCATTCCAACTAGGAGGAAGATTGGAAATTATTCCTCCTACTTGCAATGACTTAGGAACTTCCAACTTCAAGTCTTTAAGCTTGGAAACAAGAACTTGTAATTCATGTACTTGGTCCATTATAGACACATTATCAACCATATTAAACTCAAAATATTTCATAAGCAAAACTTTATCCACACCTTGCTTTTCGGTATTGTACTTGAACTCCAAAGCCCTCCATATTTCTTTTGGTAAAGTAATTGATGTGAACAAATCATAAAGTCGATCAGAAATATTGTTAAGAATGTGTCCCCAGTATAGCAACTCATCTTCTTCTCGCTTCTTGCTTATAGCTTTTGTTGCTACATTATCATCCGGTTGTGGGGTTGAAAGATCTTACAAATTCGTGTCCAAGCAATATGCAATTTTCAATGCAATTAAGAGAAACATCATCTTATCCTTCCATCGCATAAAATTTGTGCCATCAAAATGATCCAACTTCATGTAAACTTGATTCAAGATACTCTTTAAATCCATTGCAAAATATTTCCTTAAAATTGTTAGAAAAGTTGATTCAAGTTGGATGGCTTGAGGTGTGAAAAATCACTATCTTTAAGGAAATATTTGCCTCCACTAGTTATTGCAGGGTTTTGACAAATTTCCCTCTAGGATACAACAAGCCTAATGTTCTCTAAGACAGCAAAATCAATAGAGAACCAAAGATGAACTTCAGTTAAGAATGAATATGATAAAGATGAAGAAGAAAAGATTTAATTGTGTATTAACCATGAATTGGATGTTAAACCAACCTTATATAGACTTAAAGACACCCATTCATAATGTACATGATTGTTCATGGCATCTCTTGGGAAAACATGTGACCATTCATGACATTTGAATTGAAAAGACTTGTCTTTTCATTTACACTTCTTCATTCAATTCCTTGCATTTCAAACTATTTTCCAACAACAACCAATGATATGAAGTCATCATCAATGGAGACAGGATCATTATCCTTAGAAATTTGAAAAACACAAACATTGCTTCTTCTTCTCCTCGTATGTCAATCATAGTAATCACGATGTTGAATGTGGAGAGTAAAAAGAAGCATAATCTTCTAAAGACACAGTTCAGAGGATCCTTTTCTATTTGGGAGAGGGAATGATTACCAACTACTACTATGAATTGTGTTATTCTTAATGAGGAGAGATTCTAAAAAAGTGTTTTAAGAATTTTGATATTTTAATTTTTAATTTTTAATTTGGCATGTGATAATTAATAAAGTACATATTATTAATATAGACAAACATTAAGTTAACTTTTAAAAATGTTATTTTTATAAAAATTAAAATTGAAATGCTTATTGAAAATTTTAATTCAGATAAATATAATAATATTGACTAACACTTAAAGAGTAATTTTTATAACCAAACTTCAAAGTTACGTCTGGTAAAAGACGTGAAAATGAGTTTGTAACTTAAATTCTTTAATTTTTTCTTGTTTGATTATTAGTAATAAATAAGATAAGGATTGACATACTTGAATTTTAAATAATCATGAATTTTTATTCCAAGTAAATGCGGTTATAACCTGCAATTAGATATCATGAATAACAAATAAATGTGGGTAACTAAAACTCTTTTTTTCTCTTCTTTTTTGTGTTTTATCTCAACTGAAACTCTCCGTTCCCTCTTTAACTAGTTTATTTCATTCATTTAATAATTAATTTATTTTATTTCAATGATTTTATATCATCAAATAAGTTCATTATTATTTTTCTAATTTTATTCTTATTACAAAAATCATACACAACTATTTAAAAATTAATAATTTATTAAATCATTAAAAATAATTTTAATTATTTATTTTAAATTAATTAATAATTATTATTAATAATATAAAATAGTTTGATTAATTATTTACAAAATCTTTACATAATAATCAAATATAAGTAAAAATTTGTCATTATAATAGGTTCCAGTCGAGTTAGCTAGAATTATGGAGTAGTATTCTTTTTTGGATGAGAATTAACCACAATAAGTTTTAGTTGGAGTAGGCATGCATTATTATCAACTAAGAAATCATTTAAATATAAGGACTCAGTAACTTTTTCCACTAATCAGATAACAAATCTAAGAGATCTTATCTGATCTACTCCCTAGAACAAGTAGCTAATTTATTTTAATAACAAGCAACAACATCTAAAAACATAAAACTACTGTACCTATTTCTAAGCAAGCTTACTATAATCTTCCAACAACTTGACCAAATCCCACACATAAAATTCCATGACAGTACCGTAATTGCTTTGCACTAGTCAACATACCTAGGATTTGGAGTTTGCACTCTTTTGGACCTTCGTATCTTAATAATGCTACCCCTTTTAACATTAACCTTGTTCCCAAGGTTTATGAATCTATCTTTCATGTCTGAAGCATTTTTCCAGGTAGCATCGTCCATAGACAACCTTTTCCATTTAATCAGTTATTCCTCATTAAACTTTGACCCATTTTTAATCTAAAGTGTGTCCAAAATAGCCTCTGGTTTTATGACAGTATCACCACAATCTAAAATAGGAGGTAGGTCTGTGCTAGCCAAAACATCATCACTAATTTTTCTTTTAAGAAGGGAGACATGAAAAACTAGATGGATGCGGGACCCCTCTTGTAATTTAAGTTTATGGGCTACCTTCCCAATTCCTTATACTATTTGGTATGGCCATAATGCTTGCTAGCAAGCTTTTGATAAGCTCTTTTAAAAACGAATGTTGTTGGTAGGGATGAAGCTTTAGAAGCACCAACTCGTTCACTTGGTATTCCACCTCTCTCCTCTTAGAATCAACTTGTTGCTTCATCCTGTTATTTGTTGCATGTAAATCTGTTTAAGTTGTTGGGAAATTTCATCTTGAGATAAAAGTCCATGGTTGAACTACCCTTTTGATATGGTATAAAGCTGGTGGTGGACGTCTATAGAGTGCCTAAAAGGAAGTCATTTTAGTAGAGATATAATGGTTGTATTGTACCATAACTCAGCACAAGGAGGGAAAGAGTGCCATTTAAAATGGCAGCTGGTATGAAAAACACCAAAGATATTACTCAGTGTAGCGATTTACCAATTTGGACTGTCCATCTGTTTGAGGTTGGTAAGCAGAACTTATTTTTAATTGCGTTCTCGACATTCGTAAGAATTCCCGCCAAAATTGCCTAATAAATACTGGGTCACCATTGTTAATAATAGATTGAGGTATTCCACGGAGTTTGATCTCCCCTTCCATAAATTTATTAGCCACTCTTTTTCCTGTATAAGGATGAGACAAAGCTAAAAAGTGGGCTGATTTGCTCAACCAATCAACAACCATTAAAATTGCATTTTGGCTATTGGACATTGTTAGACCATCTATAAAATCCATGGTTATTTCCTCCTAAACTTGACATGGAATTGGCAATGGTTGTAAAATTCCAGCCGGTGACAAAGTTTCAGCTTTGGTTTCACTGACAAACATCACTAGAAGCCACGTAATCTTTCACGGTTCTGTATCTAGATGCCCAATAAAATTACTAAGTAATTCTTTTATAAGTTTTGAGCACTCCAGAATGCCACCGCATAGGTGAACCATGAAATTCATGTAGCAGCTGTTGAATAATGCTTGTATTAGGAGGAACCACCACCTTATTTTTGTAGTAAAACAACTTATTTCGCCACATGTATGGACCACTTGGATTCAATGTTGCCTGCTTGCTGATCTTGTTCATATAAGGATGATTTTATGATTGCTCTTTAATTATATCCCAAAATGTTTTTTGAGAGACATATAATGCATCAATACTAGGACTACCTGCCCCTTTTGATAATGCATCAATTGCACTATATTCTCGACCTGGCTTATATAAAATTTCATAATCATAGCCCAAAGTTTGGATTCCCATTTCTCCCATTTTGGTGTGGCAATGCATTACTCCATCAAATACTTGAGGCTCTGTTGGTCAATTTGGATATAGAATTTTCACCCAAGCAAATAAGGTCTCCATTTGCGTATGGCTTGAAAAATGGCTAGCATTTCATTGGAATATGTTGACCAAGACTATTTGGTGTTGTCTAAGGCTCGAGTCATTAATGCTATGGGTCTCCCTTGTTGTGTTAAAACAACACCAATGTCATCAACAGAAGCATCTAACTCAATAAAGAAAAGCTCATTGAAATTAGGCATGGCAAGCTTGAGGGTAGTGATTATGGCTATCTTGAGTTCTTGAAAAGCATCATCTGCTTTGGTTAACCATTGAAACTAGCCCTTTTTAAGGAGATTTGTGAGAGGGCAAGCTATGTCACTATAGTTGCGAATAAATTTGCGGTAGTGACCTGTGAATGCTAGAAATCCACACAACTTAGAAATATTAGTAGGATGAGGCCAATGCAGTATGGTTTTGATCTTGTTTTGGTCCACCTTCACCTTATGGGTAGTTACAATATGCCTTAAATATTCCAGTTCATGTCGGCCAAGTGCGCATTTGCTCAATTTAATGTAAAAGCTATGATGTCTTAATATTTAAAAATTTACTAGTCTAAGTAGGGTTATAAATCAATATGTCATCAAAGAAAACTAAAACGAATTTACGGAGAAAGGGATGAAATTTGGAATTCATAATAACTTGAAAGGTTGATGGTGCATTACAAAGTTCAAAGGGTATTATCAAATATTCATAATGGTTGTTGTGGGTATGAAAGGCCATTTTATGAACATTTGAAAGGTGAACTTGTACTTGGTGGTATCTTGTCCTTAAATCAAGTTTTGTGAAGTAAGAAGTGACATGGAGTTCATCCAACATATCTTCTACTATAGGGATGGGAAATCGGTCTTTGATAGTGGCAATATTAAAGGCTTTGTAATTAGTGCAAAAGCACCAAGTACCATCCTTCTTTTTAACCAGTAGCATAGGAGATGAAAAAGGGCTAGCACTAAGTCGAATGAGCCCTAATTATAACATGCCATGAACCTGTTTCTCAATTTTTGCCTTTTGAAAATATGCATACTTGTATGGCCTGATGTTGATGGGTTCTATTCTGTTCCCTCCTTCAAATTAATATGATGATCCATTTCTTATGTTGGAGGCAGCTGTATTGGTTCCTGGAACAAGTCTCTGAATTTGCACAATAGTTGCTGCGTTTGACGATAGACGTCTACAGGTGTAGAATATGTTGAAATTGGTAAACATATGGCGATTACTGAGCCCCTATTCCATACCTCCTTGCTGATGGTTTTCATAAATGTTTTCTGGATGGATCGTGACTAGATTCCTTGCAACCTGTGAGTCTTATTGTTCCACTGAAACTCTATAGTTAGGCATTTCTAGTTACATGCTATAGTGCCTAATTATTTCAACCAATGAATCCCTAATATCATATCGAACCCAATTAGCGTTAAAGCATAAAGAGTGAGGACAAAGGGAATACCCTGAAGCTGAATTTCAACGTTCTCAAATCTTCCTTGGCACTTTAATGGGCATCCATTAGCAACCTTGACATCAAAAAGTGTAGTGGCCACTATGAGCAATTTCAATAAACTGGCTAACCTTTCACTAATAAAATTGTGAGTGGAACCACTATCAATTAGGACAATAAGCTCATGATGCCCAATTTTTTGTTGTCACTTAGATGGTGTGATAGATTGACCAACTTGTAAGTGCCTGGAGAGAGATTTCTGGTGAAGGTTCCTCATTATCTGATTCATTGTATTGCCTTCTAGCAACAAGAGTTGTGGTCCACAACACCAATGCCTAAGTGTGAATTTACTATCGCAATTAAAGCAAAGTCCTTATATTTGCCGTTGTTGTATTTCTTCCCAAGTCTATCCCTTCATGGCTATTGCAGCTTTGAATGTTGTTAAGGACAAATCAATTGTCTTGAATTTTGGTGGAGAAAGAAGCTCTGTTGTTGTCCTGTTGGAGGTTCGAATGAATTTTTGCTGTCAACTCACTTAATCATATCTCATTCTTGCAAGACTAATAGCTCTCTTTAAAGTTTTTAGCTTGAAAATTCTAATTCCATCAGCTATTTCAACCTAATGTCTTCTGCATCCATCCTTGTACTTGATTGCCTAGTCTTTCAAACTCCTTTTGATAATCATGTAAAGACCTAGTTTGTCTAAATTTGACAAGGCATTATTGAAATCTTCATAATTTATTAGGCCAAATCATGCCCAAAGCTTTTACACGAAATTGTCCCATAACATATCTTGACCTTCTTCCTTGTAAGCTCGTCACAGCCATTGCCACCACTGATTGGCCTCACCTTCAAGATGGAAAGAGGCTAAAGAAACCTTTTATGTATCCAAAGTGCTTTGATATTCAAAGAATTGATCAACTATGGTGGATCATTCGGTTAGGTCATCTCTGCAGTTAGTGACATAGCTAGGATAGGGCTCTTGCCTAATAATCAATGCTTCAGTAATTTTGTTGATGACTGTTTCTAATTGGTGCAACTTATCAATTACACTGAATTCCATTTTATTGAAGTTGTCCTGAAATCCTCCAAGCCTAGCTTCCAAGTGTTTAATCCGCTCCTTATTAGTTGTCATTGCCGGCTTTGATGCCAATAATAGGTCCCAGTCAAAACTAGCTAGAATTACAGAGAACGTATTCTTTTTTGGGTGAGAATTAACCACAGTAAGTTATTAGATGGAATAAACCTCCCTTATTATTAATTGATAAAGCATTTAAATATAAGAGGGCTCAAAAACTTTTCCTACTAATCATATATCAAATCTAAGAGATATGATCTTCTCTACTCTCTACAATAAGTAGCTAATTTATTTCAATAACAAGCAACGATTGAAAACATAAAACTATTGCACTTATTTCTAAGCAAGTTTACTGTAATATTCTAACAACTTGAACCAAGTCCCACATGTAAAATTCCACAATAGCACTATAATTGCTCTACACTAGTCAACATACTTAGGATTTGGAATTGACACTCTTTTGGACCTTCGTATCTTATCACATTATCATTCTTAGTGTTTGATACCAAACATCGATAGAACTATTAACTTTAAAAATCTCATTTCTAATGTTTGCATACCAAACACGAATAATCTATAATTCCATTCCTATTCCAATTCCCATTTTTCATTATCTTTCTCAGTTTTTTATTCGGATCCCTTTATTACTGGTTATCAAGGTCTCGTTTGATAATCAATAATGAAGGAATCAAAATAAAAAATAGGAATATAAATGAAAAGGGGGAACTGAAATAATAATGAAATTATTGATTAACCGTATTTTGTATGATATTAAACAAAGTTAATAGTTATGTTAATATTTGTTATTAAATATTAACAATGATAATGAGATTTTTTTACTTATATTTAGTAATTCTATGATTTATTTTGTAAATAAATAAATAAAATATTTTATAAATAATTAATAAAAAATTTCAGCAATTTTAGAAAATTATTAATTTTTAAATAATTATAAATGCTTTTTATAATAAGAATAAAAGTATCTATAAAATAAAATAAAATAATTATTAAAGAAATTAATATAAAAATGTAATATGTAATTTTGATAATAATTAATATCTTAATAATATCTTGATAATAACTTAATAATATTCTAATGATAAATCTTATGGTTTATTCTCATTCCATCTTATGCTCACACCCCATTAGGAATAAAAGTGCATAATTATTTAAAATTTATTTCAGTTTTCTCATTATCTATTTTATTTATTCCCAATAACCCAATAATTAAAAATTAGGAAATAAAAAATGGATTCTCGTTTTTACATACCAAATAAGCTCTAAGTTTAATCTATTAACGCGGTTACTTTAAAAATTAAATATGTTAAAAGGATTATCCGTAAGTTTTTATTTCTAAGATTTAGATTTTGTTAATTTCTTTGCATTGGAAGGTCATAAAAAAGTAAACTTTGGAAACGCAAAGACTTGATTCGTACAAGTAGAAGCGATCAGATTTTTGTCGACGGCAGTCTGTTACTATCCCAAAATCCTCTGCTTGAAGACTCCTCAGTAAGGGCGGTGATGGCAACAACATCCTCTTCACCGGTAACCCATGTCCTCCACCGTTTCCTCTGCTTATCTCCACATCCATTACTATCCTCTTCCGTCAGACCCATCTGCACTGCCACAGCAATTACTTCCACGAACACAAGAAAAGCTTTTCTCTCAAATTATCAGAACTCTCATTTTGATAAACCCAGTACTGTTGACTCGCTGCTCTTCTCTTTCTCATTTTGTACTTCTTCTATCAATTGCCCACCTAAAGCCTCCGCACACTCTCTCTCCCTAGAGCAAGAAACTGAAGAAGAAGATGAAGAGGAGAATGGTGGGTTGTGCGTGGAAGATGATTTTGATGGGGAGATTAGTGAAGAAGATATTTTAGAGGATATTAATGTGGAAGATACTGATACTGAAGTTGAAAGTGAAAAGTTGGTATTGGAGGATAATGGTGGTACTTCTAAAGAGGGTGCGAAGAAAGATGGGGTAAAGTTGCCAACTTTGACTGTAAAAGAAAAGAAAGAGTTGGCATCCTATGCTCATGGATTAGGGAAGAAGCTAAAGTGCCAGTTAGTGGGTAAGTCTGGTGTCACTGAGAATGTTGTGTCTTCTTTTCTGGAGACCCTTGAAGCCAACGAGCTGTTAAAGGTAAATGCTTTACCGTTTTCATAGCTAATTAACTTGTGCAATCATTAGTCGACAAAGGGGTTAGGGTTCTACCACAATTTGGGTAATAATATGATGGGAATTGTCTTCCTACAGTTTGTAGTGGAAATTTTGGGTAATTTTAGTTGCTAGAAACATTGAGATGTACGTTTGGTTTGGTTTGGTTTTTAAGAATATACTTTCTTGTAAGGGAAAAAGAGAAATGGGTTTGAGTGTCATGAGATATGTTTTCTACTCATTAGGGACTTGTTTCTCAGCGTGAAGTGTTTTTATGACGAAGTACGTGAAATGAGGAAGCTTAGGAGTTAGCTTGAAGCTGCTAGTTCCAAGTGTTGCGTCTGCGGAATGATGAGCTCCTAATATACTCAATCTATCTCTCTTTCTAATTTTTGTTTCGTGTGTCATGGTTGCTCCTATTAATTTAGAGATCTGGTTACCTGTGGTTGACGAGCTAAGTCATCTTCAACTCAGTTGCTAAGGTCCTGTTTTTACCCACCTCTTGTTTTATTTGTTGCACCAAACGTCTGATAGAATTAAAACAAGATTGGTTCACATGTTTGGACCCCAATTTCTCTGAGGACGCATTTGTGGGATCAATGAAAGTAAAGCTTCTTCGCCTTCTTAACCATGAGTTTAAATGCTGTGAACAGATCAAAGTACACAGGACTTGTCCAGGAGAGCTGGAAGATGTGGTGCAGCAATTAGAGGAAGCAACTGGCTCTGTGGTGGTTGGCCAAATTGGTTGGACTGTGATTGTATATAGACCCAGTCTAACTAAATTGAAAGCAGAGGAGAAGAAGAAACAAGCTCGTAGAATTTATACGAAAAGAGAAGATAAGTTTAAGGCTGTGTCATTGGTAAAGAATCTGTCTTTAAAGTTCTGTTTACCAATCTGTCTTTACAGCCTCACTGATTGAGCTATTGAAACTTTCAGGGCAGCAGACAAGAAGCACGAGTATCCAGGCGTGGTCGAAGAGGAAGCAGCAAAATAATAACTGCGTGATTTTATACTCTTTACCCCAAGATATAAGGAACATGCCATCTTGATTTCCGTTGAACAAACAAAACCCACCGAGTGTTCTTCAAGAACTAACCTCCTGTATATTTCTCTCCTTGAATTGGCCGGTGTTCTGATCTTTTCAGCTGAAGGCATTTGCGACTAGTTAGTACGATCCTCTCCAATTTCCAGAATTGTTCTCTAAATATGCTTAGTTGGGATACTCGTATTTCATGAATTCTGCATTGCAGGAGTTTGACATATAGTCGCCGTTACTAAATTTTGAAGGAAATTAAGCGCAAGGTAACAATGGTAACGGAGGAATATTATGCTGTATCGTGTACTAGATAAAGAAATCCCATAATGTTGAAGAGCGCGACTACAAGAAGACAATTAATCTCTTACTTTTTATTTTTTAAACTATATTTTCATTTTTTAAAAATTGAAATTTTAGAAGTCCTGCGGTTAGCTTTATCATCGCCAACACACCATGCGCACTTTCTTTCTGATGCTCAAAGGTTCTGGTTTGTGTGGTTGGTGACCACAATTTTATACTAATTTCTAACACAATTCCAAGTACTCTTTAACATGTTGATGAGTTGCGGGTCCATAGCTTGGTGAGAACTTAATAAAAGACCACAGACAATCAATAGCTCGATGAGAATTTGTATTTTAAGGAATCGCCAAGAGTCCTTTGGCTTGATGATATGGAAGTAACATACATTCATACATGAAAACATGAAATTGGAGGGCATTCCCTACCAAGAAAAAGAACCAATATTAGGCGGAATCGCTTTCCACTCACAAACAGGACACTTGATTGCTTGCGGCCTCACAATCAAAACTTGCGTGCAAAGACGAAGTTTGAAGAAAAGTTCTTTCTCAACATTCATAGTATCTTGGGTCAAAATCTTACATCAAATTCTTGCAGGATTAAGAATAATACCTTACATAAGAAAAGAGTAATATCTATATGACGAGGAAGGGAACTCATGGCCTTACATTTGTGTTAAAAGAGGCTCCACATTGAACGTAATGCAGCGCCAGCTCTGGGAGATAAGACTTACAACCAGCCTTTCATTTCAAAAGACAAACCATAAGAGCATCCGAAGGCATTTCAGCAATTTTGCTCGCTAGAACATGTTCCCTGATATTTTGACGTGGGAATCAACCTGCCATTCCCTCGCATTCTCCTTCCGCCCATCCATTTTTTGTCACCTGTAAAAGAAGCAAAGCAAAACTTTCTGTTGATGTTGTTCCAAAACTTGGAACATTTCTTTCACTTTGTTTTGGTTTAGGTCAACACTAAAAAAATAAGGGACTTTTCACCTAATTTATATACTAGAGTGTTTCGTGAGACTTTGAACAAGTCTCTTGAGGAGGGTATGAATACTACACACACACGCGCATGCGTTGCCCTACCCGGCCCGGCGGCGACGAGTTTGGTTTGATTCTTTTTTCTACTACATTTTTAATGCTTGTTAGTTACTAAGGTTGATATTTTGGTCACTACTCCTGAAATCTTTAAAGATTCCCCATTATTATCCTACAACGTTCCTTTGTTTTTATATAACTTCATCCTCTCTTTACAATATATTACAGACACCTATCTTTTCTCTTATTCATATAATGCACACTTATCTCTTCTCTCCTTTGTTCTTCTGTTTTTTCAAATTTTCGGAGACAGTTCCTACTCTGCTTTTTGGAATGCACAGAATGTAATATCCCGTCTCTCAAATTGTTGAGAGATTTAAAGTATTAGACTAATGAGTCACATGATTGGTATAATATAGAACAAAATTGATACATTTATGATATGATTTCATAATTATGTTTAAATGCATAATATTAACATACACATAATAATTATGAGATAGACAAATTGCACTCAATTGACATATTCTAGGGTATGAAACTAAGACTAATGTGATAAATGACTGAGCATAATGAATGTGTATTTCCAATGTCTTGTACTTTGGTTTACCAATGACAAGAATTGATGGATTATAATTAGTAAATTGGAGTTAATTGATACGATTGGGAGATTTATGAATTAATATGTATTTTTAGATAAGGAAAAATGCCAAACGACAAGACAGATTGACACATGGTAGTAAAAATAAGTGACACGTGACATTAGAATTGAATGACAAATGACTTAGATAATTAGGTGACAAATGACTTAGAGATTGAATGACAAGTGGCTTAAAGATATACAGATAAATGGACTAATCAGTACATGACATTTGGTACCATAAGAAGAGGACATGTGGCAAGTGTCTTTAAATGACAATTGTCATTGACACTCACCACACACCACTCACGTTATACCCAAATAAAAGACCGTCTTTTATTTCATTCTTACTTTTGCTACTTGCTCTCTTCTTCTCTTCTTCTCTCATTCACGATACTTTTATAACCCAACCATTAATGTTGAGTTTTTCTATCATCCTTCACCTTACCACTTCAACACTTTGTTATCTTGTTCATGTTGATGAAACCCACTTCTATTCCATCTTGTTCTTGAATATAGTGATGATCGTGTAAGTGGAGGAGCTAGGTTTTCTTGGTGATTGGAAGAGCTTTGGGGTTAAACAAGTATGCAAGATCTTGTTCTTCATGGCTTGATTGAATGAAACATATATGATGATAATTTAGTGATAAAATGATCACGATGATGGTGTTGAGAGTGTGTTAGATGTTGATGAATGTATGGATACATTTGATGTTTTGTTTTTGTATGATTGAAAAACAATGATTTATGATTTGTTTTATGGATGTTTTGAGATAAGAATGGAGGTGATTTTGATGAGGTAATGTAGTAGAAATGATGAACTATATATAAGATGTGTTAGATGTAACATGTATAAGCTAAAATTAGGAAAAACTTGGAAGAAGTTGGCTGGGATTTTTTGGAGATGATAACCCACGATCGTAGGAATGCCTCTATGATCGCGGGAAATGTAAGGAGAAGGTTGGAAATTCTTGAATGGCTTAAACCACGATCGTGGGAAGTCCTCCACGATCGTGGGAAAGGCCATGGATGTGAGTTCTTTTCTTTCAAGTAAATATTGAACCAACTAATGATAAGATACTTTATTAAGGTGCATTTAGACTTAAATGAGGCTTGAAATGGACCTAGTTGATGCTTGAATGAGTTGACAAAGTATTTAATATGTTTGGGTTGTTAATTGAGGTTATAATTAAGAAATGGATGGTTGATAACAATGTACCAAAATTTAGAAAATTATGAGTGTTATAGGAATGAAAGTGTTCTTAGGAATGCAATTGTGATCCAACAAAAATGATAAAGGTGTATTAGGTATAAATGAATGAGAAATTGGATATTGTGTGATGATAAAATGCTATAAAAGGATTAATGAATGAATGATTGATGATATTAGAATAACCAAGTGTTATTGAGGTATAAATCCAAGTGAAAACTAGACATGTACAAATTATATTGTTTTGAATGATCATGAATTGTGAATGAGGATGCATACCCGAAAATAGTCAATTGAGCATGTATTGTACATGACACACACACACACACACACACACACACACACACATACACATATTGGATATTTATATGGTTGATATATATATGTGTGTGTGTATGTACGATTGGATATTTATATGGTTGAGCAACTTAATGATGTGTGAAATATGTGCGTTTTGTATAAAGACAAATACGCAAGTTAATCATCAACATCCATACATTACTGAATCATGAAGGCAATAGCTAATTTGGAGCGTACTATCAGTCAACCTAGATGTTCTCATTAGGATTGATTTGTTCTGTTTAAACTTCAATTATTGAACTATTATAAATTTGATTGAGATAATTCTTGACATTTATGGTTTGAGGAGTTTGATAATTGAGAATATATTAGAATTGTTCATAATTGAATGTGAATTTGAAAGAAATATGTGTACTCAAAAAATTGTTGAATGTCGGACTTAGATTCGATGAAAATGTGAAAGTGACTATACATAATGAATGAAAGTGATTGATTGCACATAATGTGAATTGATTAATCTCATTTTATTGAAATGCATGAGCAGATAAAGGAAGTTATGACCGGAGTAGCCAGTGAAAAAGAGCTTAAATCTTATAAATGTGTATAAAGACTCATATGTCCAGCATTAAAATGAGCCCGATATCATCAATAGATATGGGATAGTTTTCAATAAGCCCGATATCCACAACGAATATGGGACAGTTAAAAAGTCACCCGGTCACAAAAAAGTAACAATTAAAGTGGAGTCACAAATGTATTTGTATAGAACTTGATGTGAATTATGTGAATGACTGAAATGAATTGTTTGGACTATTCTGAAATGAAATGTAAAATAGTGTACACAAATTGTATTAGTAGAATCATGATGAAATGTGACTTGTTATGCAATATTTGATGTTATGATCTGTTTATAAATTAAAATATGAATTGTCCATATGCTTGATATGAGTGAGCAAATCGAGGATGGTTTACTTACTGAGTTTACAAAATTCATCAAAATTGCAATGTTGTCTTTCAGGTTCATAGAAGATCTAGCTAGACTAGTTGAAGTAACTATGATATTTAGACATAAGTTAGTGGTCGAATCAGTTTGTTCCAACATATGTCTTCAGTTCTTTTTGTATTAAGAATTGTATTTTTTAAAATTATTGTTCAATGTATGTGTGAATTCTGAAATGTAATGATAATTCTGACTGGACATGTTTGTAAATGATATGAGCCAAAATGATTACGGGTTTACTAAAGATGTGTTTGTGCATTGAAAACAAATTGTAAAGAGTTGTTTTGATTGTCTTAACGTACCATCATAGTAGAGTATATTCTTGAATATTGACGATATGTTTAGGCATATGCTCTATGAGAGTGGTGTGTTACATTGAAGCTGGTAGACAAGGCATTAATCCTGAGGTCGAATCCTGTTGCCTTGCTGCACGATAAAAGGAGAATTTTCAACTTAAGGCATTAATTTTCACGACACCTTGCATTTATATAAGTTATTCCAAATTGGTTGCTATTTCGTTAACAATCTAAGTTGAAAGATTGTTATATTCTTGGTGTTGTTTATTTATTTTGCCATAACCCATCTTTGTTTTTGGTTTCAATATGTCATATGCGAATGAAACCAATGTATTTATGCAAACCAATGCCAATATGCCTTCTGTCACTATTGTTCACCATATAGGTTCTATCCCTATCATCACAACCCAGAGAATTATACTTGACCTAACTAAATTAGACCTCTAGATGGGAGAAACTTCAAAAGAAGATCTGAGCAATTTCTGTTTTGCTTTCAGCAATTTGAAATTGATTATGTGTCGTTTAAAGATATTTCAAGTGATAATACTGACCCTAAGACAACTAAGGATAACCGTACCGTAAGGAGAGTGTTGCTCAACCACTTGATAAACTCGTTATTTGATATCCATTGCAAGTACAAGATTGCCAAGAAAATTTGGGATGCCTTTGAAGTTAAATATGAGACTAATGATGCTGATACAAAGAAATATGTAGTTGTTAGGTGGTTAAAGTTTATTGTTGTCGATGATAAACCTGTTATAGACCAATTACATGAGTATGAAAACCTAGTTGCTGAAATCCTTACTAAGGGTATGAATATGTATGAATCGTTTCAAACTAATGCTTTATTGAAAAACTATTAGTCTTATGGAATGAGTATAAAATCCAATTGAGGCATAAGAAGAAGGTGATGAAATTACTAAAGTTGACAGGGAAAATAAATTGAAGATGTCAACCATACCTAGGACAACGCCAAATCACTCACCCCTGCCCCTACTATTAAGGCTAATATTATTGAACATAAAAATACAGGTAACTCCAATAAGAATGGTGGACAAAATGAGTCTTTTAACAACAACATGCATGGTTAGTTTAAATGCAAAAGGATTGATGGTGCCTGATAGTGGTTGATAGGTGTGCATTAGTACATGTTTTTATAGGTAATTGACATGTATTTTCTAGCATAATTGTTGTTTATTGTTCTAGTTTGGATTCATTATGTATGTTTTCATTAAGTTTGATTTCCATTATTGTTCTTGTGTGTTTGATGTTAATTGAGGGTAAGAATTGACTATTTTTATGTAGGAAGGAAGAGGGAACAACTTAGAGGGTGAACTAAAGATCAAAGAGGAGAAGAAAAAAGGCGTGTAGCTGAGGCCAATTCCCACGATCGTGGGAATCATGCAAATTCCCAAAGACGTGGGAATCATAATCTGAGACAATATGCGGGGCTTCAGTAAACTTAGGATTTTTGGACTATTTAAGTATCATTAAGCCTCCATCTTCAGGGGGTACGACACCCATCTATAGAAATACCATCCTTGAGTGAAGAATATATGTTTGGAGCGTTGAGGAAGGATTGAAGACAAGGATCATCATCAAGATTGGGCAAAATAGCACATCAACACCAAAATTCCAGATTTTGGGAAAAAAGAGGAGTCTTTCTATTAAATTTTATGTCATTTAGATCTCTTTTAGTATTTGTAAAAATGGTTTATTTGATATTGATGACGTTATGGAGACCATGTTAGGCTGATTTAGTTTTAATGATTGCTTTCAAACCTATTGTGTTGAACTCCTATTTTATTGAATTGAATGAAGTTTCTTTGATGAATGTTGTTTTTAATTGTTATCTTGCAAACAAATTGAAAGAGTGAGTGAGATGAAATTCTTGTAGGATTGTTCAATGAGAGTTGGCGACCTATAGACTAACAATCATCATGTTAATTGAATAGTTAGAAGAGAGATCTCGGCTAGTCAATTGATCACCCATAGGATAGTTTAATAACTAGTTGACTCGGTAGAGTCATTGGGTAGGTTGAGAGATCGCTTAATCGATTCCTGTTCATTCAATTAGGGACAAATAGTTACATCTTGAGAGAGGGTAATTTATACATTCAGAAATCTAAGGTGAGACACAATTCAATTGATAAAATAGGAGAGAGACAAAATAGGGAAAAAAAGTAAATCTCTAGTCTTAAGATTCTTGAATTTCGATTTTTTTGCATTTTAGTATTATCTATTGCTTTGTGTTAGTCTTTTAATTTTAATTAAATTTTCCAGATTATTAACATTTAACAAATTTCTTTTCTTAAACAAAGTTATGTCTAAATTAAGCGGTGTCTAGGCATCAATCCTTGCAGTATTGATATCCGCTCTGTTTAACTGCAAGTCACGACCCGTGCACTTGTAGTTTTTGAGCTTAAAATGAACAGATAGGTTTTACTATCAACAAATTTTTTACGCTGTTGTCAGGGATTGATTGTTAAGCATCGTGATTGATTTAGATTACTTTGACTTATGAATTTTTGATACTTTTTCTTGTGTAATTGCAGGTGCATGAATACAAGGAGTACACGAAGTACGAAAGAAGCAATAGAAGACGAATTTCTAGACATTAAGAAGCACGAAAGAGAAATAAGAAGAGAGAAACGTCTGAACTTTTCGAATTAAGATATGGCTGAAAAAGGAAAGCAAGGAGGACCTGAACGAACATTAATGGACTTCATGAGGCCAGGATTTAGTCCTCAAGGAGTGGTGAGATTGGTAGGCCAAGCTAATAATTTTGAGAGAGATAAAGCCGACACTACTCAATATTCTGCAAAATAGTGTGCAGTTCTACGGGCTATCTAACGAAGATCCGAATACCCACATTGCAAATTTCTTGGAGATCTGTGACACATTTAAATTCAATGGAATGTCTGATGATGTAATGAAACTGAAACTATTTTCATTCACATTAAAGGATCGGGCTACAACATGGTATAATTCATTGAATTCAGGCCAAATCACAACTTGGGAGCAGCTCGCCCAAGTATTCCTTGCAAAGTATTTTCTATTTAAAAAAATGACGAGAATTATCAAAGAGATAATAAATTTCCAACAGAGTGATGGAAAATCTCTTTATAAAGTTTGGGAGAGTTATAAAGAACTTTAGAGAAGCTGTTCACATTACAGCCACCCAAAGGAGTTTTTTCTTCAATCATTCTATAATGGAGTGAATCCGAACACAAGGGGGACAACTGATGTAGCAACTAGAGGTTCATTGATGAGGAAGACGGTGGAAGCAGCTTATGAATTGTTGGAAGAATTGGCAAGCAATAGTTGTATGTGGTTGAGCGAGAGGAGCAGACAAGGACTGAAGGAACAGAAAGGTATGATACCCATTGACTCCGTTACTACCTTGTAGGCTCAGATCACGGCTTATACGAAGCAACTCAACAATATGCAAAGAGCATCTACCTCAATAATTAAGGTGATGCATGTTGCACCCCGTTTCCGAAGTCCAACTCTTGATCATTATCGATTCATCTTCTTGCTCTGATATCATAAATGTTGGATCCCGTTTTTGGAACCCAACTCTTAATCGAAATACATATATCATAAGACTTGTGCTATTTCCAATATCATATCTTTACTTCATCATACTCTTAATACATTAGTTACA
>JAOSBN010000179.1:45207768-45225250 GCA_027563595.1 Erythroxylum suave
TCAAATTTTCACATTCTTTCTCTTTATTTCTTGCTTTTCAACTTCATTTCAATCAACTCATTCATTTTTGAGTATTTATAATTTCCACTAAAATTTTGGGGTCCAACATAGAGCAATCATAAGTGATGGGAGGAGTCACTTTAACAATAAACAATTTGAGAACCTTATGAGAAGATACAACATACATTATAGAGTGGCTACCCAGTACCATTCCCAAACTAGTGGTCAAGTATAGGTGGTGAATAGAGAGCTAAGAAAGATTTTAGATAAGACAATGAACATTTCAAGAAAAGATTGGTCATCGAAATTGGACGATGCACTGTGGGCTTATAGTATAGATTTCAAAAACCCTTATAGGCACAACACCATATCGACTTGTATATGGAAAGACATGTCATTTACCATTTGTGTTAGAGCATAGAGCATACTGGGCGATAAAGAAATTAAATATGGATTGGAAACTGGCAGGAGAAAAGCAATTGTTACACCTCGACGAGTTAAGGTATGATGCTTATGAAAATTGTGCGCATTAATGTCACAAAGAATTTGTTCTTTTTTTTCCAATTGTAATTATAAAAAATAGGCTAGCCAAGCATTCAAAAGTCTTATGCTGAGATAAGAGGACTTTTCCTCTTAGATTCGTAGCAGAATTACTCGATCTATGAGCAGAAAAATGTGGCATTAATTGAACCATGCCTTCCATACTTACCTTACCACCCATCGCCCTCTCTACCTGCTAACTTCGGCACTCGGGGCCTCACATGCTGAAGCAAGAAATCCCCTGTCTTTTATGGCATTTCTAAAGCCAACCTGGAATAATAAAAGTCAAAATGACTTCCTTTGTTTCTAGTTCTCCCTGTTAAACGAAAAGGCACCCTTTTTAAAGATTGGATCGTACTTGCCAGCTTCAAAATACCATATCGACTCCTGTGGTCAGCCAAGCTATATGAAGAAAGCGATAAGATGTGGCATGATGGCCATAGCAAGAATAAGGAATTCAAGAGTGGAGACTTGGTACTTTTGTTTAATTCAAGACTTCGACTATTTCCTGGAAAACTCAAGTCAAGATGGAGTAGGCCTTTCAAAATTCTTCAAGTGTTTCCCCACGGAGCGATGGAGCTGGAAAATGTTAAGGGAGAAACATTCAAAGTCAATGGGCAATGCTGTAAACCATATTATGGAGGGACATATCCACAAGAAATGGAAGTTATCTCTCTCTTATCTTCCATTTTTGTGTGACTATATGAAGAATGGTAAAGCTAATTACCTTAACTTACCATGTTTAATTTCCTTTGGGTCATCTTTATCTAGTTTTTTTTTTTTTTTTGAGTTCTTTGGTTTGATTATTTTTTAATTGATTTTGATTGAAGTTCATGTTGATTTTTTTGAATTTTAACTTGTTTTCTTTTCAAATTTCTTGTTGATGATATTATATTGATGTGTTTGTAGGTTTTAGGATCATAGAGAATTCATTTAAGCTTGGAAGAAGGTTTGAAACTGTAAGGATTACTAATTCTCATGTTCATGGGAATTAAAGTGATTCCCACGAGCGGGAAGTCTCTCCAGGAAGTTTCAGGAGAAGAAACCTACATTCGTGGGAATTGTAGTGATTGCCATGCACGTGTAGGAGGGAATCCCATGAGCGTGGGAATCCTAACAAAAAGTTTCCCTCCCATTTTTTCTCTCACCCTATCTTCAAATTTTCACACTCTCTCTCTCTAACCCAGGAATTTCTCTCCTTCCACTCTATAAAACTCTTCAATCTTTCTCTAACTTCTTGTTATTTTCTTCAATTCTTTCATTATGCTTACAATCTTTTCATCTTTTCATGCATTAATCTCTCCAAACAACGAGGATTTAGGTAAGAATTTTATTTTCTCTCTCTACAAGTGGAATTTCACTCTCTCTCTCTTATTCTTGCACATTTTTCTATTGCAATGACATCAAAGAAGATGATGGCTTGAAAAGCGGGTGAAGAATTATGCCGTCAAGTTTCCAGTGAAGGCCAAAGCGAGTTGCCGGCAACTTACCGCTCCCCCTTCCTAACCAAAATGCAAAAATTTTAGATGATCATACTAATTTTGATGTGGATTCCTATTGGAAAATTTAATGGGGGAAGATAGTTTGGATTCACACAATGCACTGAATGCTTTAATAAGTAGTGTTGAACATTTGTTGTTGTATAAATTCATGTGTTTAACTGTGTTCAATAAAATCGAAAGTAGCAAATGTTCGGTTAAAGAACTTTTCTTCTTATGGTGCATAGATCGGAAGGTTAGACTCAACACACCCTTTAGAATTTTTAGATCAATCATCAGTGTTGTCAATAAAAAGAGTTCATATTTTGGAATGGGGTATATTGTTACTGCTTTAGCTCGCTTTTATAACCATAATTTAGAAGAGGTACGTACAACGCCACACGGTATGTTTGACATATCATATTTGAGTTACCTCGAGATTGTAGAGGTCCATTCTATGGAACTCCGTAATCCTCATATGCATGCTGCAGTGAGAAATAGGAGAAGCATCAGTACAATCGTGTCCTAACCTTCCATATCTCGAGTAGTTTAGGATCTAGAGGACGAAGCAGCAGCAGCAGAACCAAGCACATCAACAAAGGTCGACTGACTCCAACAAACCCTTGAACAAATAGCCTCCAACCAAAAATGGATGACATCTCAAATAAATAATCTAGGCACACAAATGCGAACAGTACATAAGGAGCAGCATAGTTTGAAGAAAGGATTCCTCAACTTCTGTCGAAGGAACAATTTTGAAGCTCCTACACTATCACCATCACCACCATCATCTGAATAAGCTTTTCTTACCCTTTAACTTTTAAATTTTGTTGTTTCTTTTATGTGATTGCATTTCATTTCATGTCTATTTGGTTTCTTATCATTTCATGTTTAGTTTGATATCTTTTGTTTGTGTTGTTTTTATTTTTATTTGGTTTAATGTCATTTTCACTCACTTGAGGGTTGACTTGTCACATTGAGGACAACGTGATCTTTAAGTGTGGGGAGGTGACATCAACTTTCTCAATTACATTTTTTTTAAAATTGTGTTGAATAGGATGCATGTTTAGGCACATTATATGTGTTTTGTGTCAACAATGGTGCTTTGTGTTAGCAATAAAACCGCACTTGAGTCACTCTGATAAATATTGTCATGAGATTCTGTCATGTTAGTTGGAATTAGATTGAACACATGCTTTAACTCAGATTAGGCTACTTGAGTAGAAAGTGGGTCATATAAAGTGATGAAAAGTAGTTGGTTACATAAGTTTAGTCACAAATTGACATTTGAACAATGAGGTAGTGTAGAGATGTATAATGAGTTTTCATTTGAGCTAAAGTGAGGATTGAGCCATATGACTCCATCTGTAGTCATTTCATTTCTTTTTTGAGTGTTACTTCCTTAGGTTACTACCTTCAGAACTTGCTTTGAATTGATTTAAGTCTATAGGATGCATGCTTAATAGAGATGATCTAGGCCCTTTTTATGTTAACCCTTAGCTTAAATTGCAACATCTCATTACCCACATTGAGGCTAAAACAGTATATATATGAGAGATTAGAAAATGCATTTTATGCTCATGCATTATATGATATGCATATACACGTGAATGCACATGAAAATAATTGAACATGCATTTATTGACATTTTTCCGGCTATAATTGATTTGTAAATGTGATTATATTGAGAATTGTGATTTTTATATGTTGAAAATTGATTTGGAGAGTGTATTTAGTGATTTAAAACTTTTTATGAATTTTAGGAAAATTTCTAAATATGTTGGGTATTTTTAATTAGGAAAAATGTCAAGTAGTAGAACAATTGATAATTAGTAGTAGAAATTAATCTTAAATGACAGTGGAAGTTTATATATGTGATTTTGGGATTTAATGACTCATGTCATTGAAATTTGGAGACAATTAGAGTAGAAATTAAAGTTGATTGGACTAGTTAAATGAAAGAACCTAGTTAGAACCTATGGAAATAGAACACGTGGCAAGTGACATGTGTCACTTGCCAAGCCATGCCTTTATCTTATAACCCACGATTCTTTTAACCTTGAAAGATCAATTAATTGTCTTGGTTCTTGTTTTCTTCTTCTATTTTCGTGGCCTTCTCTATTTCTTCTCTTCTTCACAAATTTTTTTTTGCTTCTCCAACCTCCATATACGTTAAACCTACCTCTCTCATTTTTCAATTACTACTTCCTTCATGTTATCTTCCTCATTACCACAGGAAAACCTAAATCTTCGAACCTCTATGATGTTGTACGTGTGATGCTTGGGAGCTAGGGGTAAGTGTTTTTTTTGAAGATTTGGAGCTAAATCAAGTAATAACTTGTTAATCTTCATGGGTAACGTTACATGAAGCTTTTATGATGACAGTTAGAGGTTAAATGACATAAAATGGTGTTTTATGTATGATGAACGTGAGTGATAATGAAGCTTTTATGATGATAGTTAGAGGTTAAATGGCATAAAATGGTTTTTTTATGTATAATGAACGTGAGTGATGAATAGTTGATGTAAATGTCTTATTTTTGTGTATGTATGATGAGTAATAATTCATAAATCATTTTAGGAATGTTTTAGAGGTAGGATGATCATCATAATGGTGTTAGGATGAGTTCAGAAAATTGATGATGAGTGGTATATGCACATGCTCTGTTTTGAGTTAATGATCAAATATAGATCATGAATTGGTTTGTGAATGATATTGAGTTGAAATGGAGTTAAGAATGAAGAGTTATGAAGTAGGAAAAGTGATCTTTGTATAAGTTGTGTTAGGTGTAAAACCTGGAAAATTAGAAGATGAGTGCTGGAAAATGTAGCAGTAATATGTTCACTAATTATGCTTCTGTGTTTTATGTATAATTTGACCTGTAGTTATTCAAGTGAGATAATTCTTGATCTGGATTAAACTAGAGACATAAGGATACATTTTTCATGAAAACATCAAATTCAAATTCTATCTTTAAGAGTCTCAAATTTTAACATAAAATAATATGTAGGGAATAAATATGTAGAAAAATGAAAAAGCAGAAAACATGAAGAACATGCGTGAATTTTTCTGTTTTGATGTTTGCGTTTTAATCTTGGGTTTTGATTTATGTATGATTATGTTGAGTTAATGGAAGTCAAAAATGCGGTTGATGTAAGTTAGAGATTTTGGTTTAAGAGAAAGGAAAGAAGAAGAAGAGAAGAAGTGCTTCAAAATCTGGAAAATATTAAGTGCACTTGAAGATTTTCTGAAATTGAACATACTTCACTTTTTTGTTATAACTTCTTCTCCTGACCTTAAAATGGCATGAGATTTGAATCAACGAATTCATAATACATTTTTCTTTATCTCAACCAAAAATTATAACCATCTGAAATCATTTGGAGGAGAGTGATTGATGAATTTGGGACGATATTGATGAGGAGTTCTGGAATTTCATAACTGGAGTATTTTCACTAAATATGCTTCGGTATTTTAGACATAACTTGTTCTATAATTATCTAAATGTAATGATTATTAATTTTTAGTAAACTAGAGACATAGGAATACAAATTTTATGAAGAAATAGAATTTTAGTTCTGTCTCTAATAATTTCAAAATCTGGCTTGAAATTGAGTCTTGGCTTAGGCTATAACACTACTCGAGACAGAAATCATGTCCTGTTGTTATCGAATAAATTGTATTGATGTACGCTGAATCAGATAAAAGTTTCTTCACAAAAGTTTTATCTTATTCTCTTATATTTAAATTAGTATAAATTTTGTAATTTTTTGATATTAAAATTAAGAGATATGAGTTGTACAACTTAACAGCATGATCATGCATTAGCCAAAATTCAAATGTACTTAGTCTATAGTATTTTGAGCATAACTTATACAATAATGAACCAAATTGAATGATCTTAGAGTAATTAGAAACTTAAGATAATGAGGAACATTTTTTAAGAAGAAAATATTTCCAAATTACGTCATTTTTATTGTCAGATTGATCATGTACAGTAGACCCGAAAGTATGTTTCAGGAAAAATCTGAATTGACGAAATAGGTTATGAATTTTGATTTTAATGATTTTATTGAGGTATAGACTATAAGTATAAATGATAATTATGTGAGTTTTGAAATATGAATGTTTACATGACGAGAATAATAGAGCGACACTCAGGATTGTCGTTAACATGCATTGTGCATATTTCATATACATACATGTGCATTAACAAATACTTATAATTGTGCAAAAGTGTGATATGTGTATATTGCTTGATATAAAGGAGCAATTGGAACATAAACATCAAGATGTTGCCAGAACTTCGAGGCAGTAGCTTCGGGGAGTAATCAGTGAGTAACCTAGACGGTTTCACGCAATTACTTGTTTGTTTTAAAATATGTTTTGAATAATGATATGAATGTGATTTGATTATATTGATGTCAAACAGTGAAGGTCCGAGACTTAATGCATGAATGTGATATTGAAGTGCTAATTGTATCTAAATATGACGAACTAAATGCTTCATGACATGATTGATTGATTATGAGAGATGCATTCCAGACATGAATGCATAATCAGATAATGAGAGTTGTGACCTGAGTAGCCACCGAAAACGAGCTTAAAGCTCCAAAAGTGATTAAGAGCCAAAGGCTCACTATGTAAAAATGAGCCCTGTATCCCCAACAGATAAGGGACAGTATAAATGAGCCCAGTATCCACAATGGATACGGAGATAGTTTAGGCACTCGGTCACAACAACGTAATAATTGGAAAAGAGTCACATGAGCATTTCATATACTTTTTAATAAGTATATTTGATTGTTTGAAATGCAAAATTGTCTTAAGCTTAAATGAGAATGTGATATGTGATAATTTATGCAAAATGCAAAGATGTGAATTATAAGTTATATGTGTAATGTATTGCATGAATAGAGTGAACTATCGATGATGGTTACCTCATTGAATTTGCAAAACTTACCAAAATTGCAACATTGATTTTTTAGGACCAAGAGACTACTTTAGCTACTAAGAGAGGCTACAAGAAGTATAGTCTTGTACATTTGGGGAAAAAGAAGAAATGGCTTAAAGGTCAATTAGTTGAGATTGAAAGATTAGATAGATCTTTTTGTATAATTCCTCTTTCATTTAGCGTAGTTTGTATTAGGCTTGATAATGTACATACTTAGATGATATTGGAAACTTTCAATGTATATGTAAGGATGTTGAAAGCTGCATTGTAAATTTGGTTTTTATGAAATGAAAAGAGAAATTTGGTTTTAAAATATGATATCTTATAAGAGAATAAAGAATTAAGATGCCATGATTAAGTGAGAGTTGTGAGTGCTCTAACACGTCATTATTATAGGGAATGTACTCGAATATGCTCAGGGTGTTATGGTACGTACTCTATGGTAGTGTTGTGCTACATAAATGACCTACCCATTGATTATCCCTTGTTACCCCATTGAGCCTTAACCTTTTGTTTCTTGAAAACACCCAAAATTTTAAACTTTAAACCCCATTTTCCTACCCTTTTGCAAGCTTAGTAAAGTATTAAGTAAAACATTAGTTGGAATTGTATGAAATTTTTATCGAGATAAGTTGAGTATATCTCTACCTTTGGACTGCATTGTACACAGTGCTAGTTTTGATTCATAGTTCTTCCACATATGAAGAAAAAGAAAGAAAATTGAAAATTTTTGAAAAAGAAAGGAAAAGAAAAAGGAAGAACAATCAAGTAGCATAATTAAGTGCAGAGTACGTCATTAGTTATGTTTGGATATCTCAGAGTCATGTTTTATTATCCCATTTTATCCATTTGTTACTTTACTTATACTTGTGCTTAACCTTCTTTCCCCTCTTTTAACCCACCTTAACCTTTACCACATTACAACCTTAAACAAGTCCTTTTGATCAATTTATGCATGCAATCATTATAGAGGAGAATTGGTGTTTTAGCAAGCCTATGGTAATGTAGTTTCCTATAGGAAGTTTGAGCGAAACAGTAACCCTTAAACATTTGAGAGAAATGAGTGAAAATCGTGAGGAAGATTCATTTGTGCATCTTTACTTATCTTTGGGTAATTGTGCCAATTGTGAGTTTGCTTATGTACATCAACAAAAAAGTAGTCATGATGTATGCATTAACTTGATATTTGAGTTGCCTTGAATTTGAGGGATTGTATGTTTTGATCTTTATAAAAATAAAGTGGAAGACTTGATTGGTTGTATTTATTTTGCTTAACGACAAGTAAAGATTCAACTGTGTGGATGTTGATAGGTATGCATTAGCACATGTTTTTATAGGTAATTGACATGTGTTTTCTATCATAATTGTTGTTTATTGTTCTAGTTTAGATTCATTTTGTATGTTTTCATTAAGTTTGATTTCCATTATTGTTCTTGCGTGTTTGATGTTAACTGAGAGTAAGAATTGACTATTTTTATGTAAAAAGGAAGAGGGAGCAACTTGGAGGTTGAACTAAAGATCAAAGAGGAGAAGAAAAGAGGAGTGGAGCTGAGGCCAATTCGCAAGATTGTGGGAATCATGCAAATTCCTAAAGGCGTGGGAATTATAATCTGAGATAATATACGGGGCTTCATTAAACTTAGGATTTTTGGACTATTGAAGCATCATTAAGCCTCCATCTTCCGGGGGGATGACACCCATCTATAGAAACACCATCCTTGAGTGGAGAACACATGTTTGGAGCCTTGAGGAAGGATTGAAGACAAGGATCATCACCAAGATTGGGAAAAATAGCACTTTTTTTTAGAGAGAGGGCAAAATAGGACATCAACACCAAACTTCCAGATTTTGACAAAGAAAAGGTGTCTTTCTATTCAATTTTCTGTCACTTAGATCTCTTCCAGTCTTTGTAAAAATTGTTTATCTGAATGTTGATGATGTTATGGAGACCATGTTAGGCTGATTTAGTTTTAGGGATTGCTTTTGAACCTATTTTGTTGGACTCTTATTTCATTGAATTGAATGAAGTGTCTTTGACCATTGTTATTTTTAATTGTTATCTTGCAGCAAATCGAAAGAGTGAGTGAGATGAAATTCATGTAGGATTGTACAATGAGAGTTGGTGACCTATAGACTAGCAATCATCATATTAATTGAATAGTTAGAAGAGAGATCTCGGCTAGTCAATTGATCACCCATAGGATAGTTTAATAACTAGTTGAATCAGTAGAATCATTAGGTAGGTTGAGAGCTCATCTAATCGATTCCTATTAATTCAATTAGGGACAAGTAGTACACCTTAAGAGAGGATAATTAGTACATTCAAAAATCTAGTGTGAGATACAATTCAATCAATAAAATAGGAAGGAGACAAAATAGGGAAAAAAAGTAATCTCTAGTCTTAAGATTCTTGAATTTCTATTTTTCTACATTTTGGTATTGTCTATTGCTTTGTGTTATTACTTTAATTTTAATTTAATTTTCCAGATTATTCACATTTAACAATATCATTTCTTAAATAAAGTTATATTTAAATTAAGTGGTGTCTAGGCATCAATCCCTGTAGGATCAATAACTACTCTATTTAACTACAAGTCACGGCCCGTTCACTTGTAGTTTTTGAGCGTAAAACAAGCAGATAGGTTTTACTGTCAACAGTGGTGCCACAAGCCAAGCTATCCTACTGCTCTTTGTCAAGCTAGAATCAACTATAAGAGGAAGGGCCAAGGACAGAAACTATGACAGTTCAAGAAAGGAAACCAGAATGGGTACCAATAAGGAAACCAGAAGAGTTTTGGTAAGCCTTATGCTAATGTGATTGAAGCTACTGGTTGTCATGATGAGGAGATCATTACTATTGTGGTGTCTGAAGTCAACCTTGCTGGAAACTTGGACGAGTGGATTGTTGACACAAGAGCCACATGCCACATCTGCACCAACAAGGACCTGTTCAAGGAGTTGAATGATGCTATCGATGGTGAGTTCATATACATAGGTAACTCTAAAAAAGTTCCTATACAAGGAGTTAGGAAGGTCAATCTTAAACTCACTTTTGGAAAATGTTTTATTTGTTCCTGATGTTCATAGAAACTTGATTTCTGGTGCATTACTTAACAAAGTTTGTATTAAACTTACTTTTGATTCTAATAAGCTAGTTCTGACTAAGAATGAGAACTTTGGTTTTGTAACAAGGACTTATTTGTACTTGATGTTGAAATGAATGCATCAACTTCTTCTGCTTATATTGTTAAGTCACTAGACCTATAACAATCTAGACTTAGGCATGTAAATTTGAGGTCAATTAAAAGGATTCAAAGCTTGAACTTGTTTCCTAACTATATCACCATTGAAATGGAAAATTGTCAAATTTTTGTTGAGGCTAAACACCCTAAAAAACCTTTTAAATCAGTAACTGAGAGAGAATCACAATTGTTGGACTTGGTGTACACAGATTTGGGTGATTTTAATAATTGTATTAGTAAAGGAAGCATAGGATATTATATCACTTTTATAGATGATTGTTCTCGTTACTTATTGAAAAATAAAGGTGATGCAGATGAAGTGTTTATAAAATACAAAGTTGAGGATGAAAACCAATTGAAAAAAAAAAAGAGATCAAGGTCTGATCAAGATGGTGAGTATAGTACTAATTTCCTTGCTGATTATTATGGAATAGATGGGAATATTCATCAACTTTCATCCTTTTATACACCTGAATAAAATGGAATAGTTATAAGGAACAATCGCACACTTAAGGATATGATGAATACAATGTTGATTTCCTCGAGTTTACTTGACTTTATGTAGGGGAATCTATTTTTTCAGTTTGTTATTTGCTAAACAGAGTCCCTTATTAGAAACTGGATTGAACCCCTTATAAAATTTTGAAAAGTTATCCACCTAAGTTAAGTTTTTTGAAAGTGTGAGGGTGTCCTGATAAGGTTGATCTACCTGAACATAAGAGGAAGAAAATTGAGTCTAAGACCACTGATTCTGTTTTTAGGTGGAACCAAACTCATTATGTTAAATTTTTTTTGAAGAAGATTGGTTATTATGATGTTGACTCAGCCAAGACTCCCTATAATGCTAATGTTGCTTTAAGGAAAAATCATCGTAATAGTGTAAACCAAGTTGAGTATGCTAAAATTCCTGGTAATGTGATTTTCTTGATGAACTATTCTCATCCTGATATTGCATACTATGTGAGTAGACTTAGTAGGTATACTCATAATCCTAGTCAAGAGCATTAGAATGCATTGATTTGTTTGTTGAGATATTTGAGAGTTATTATATATTATGTATTATCTTTTGGTGATCAACCTCCTGTATTGGAGGGGTATTCTAATGTTAATTTGATTACAAGGAATGATAATATACACTTTACTGGTGGTTATTTTTTCACCTTGGTAGGAGCTGTCGTGTCTTGGAAATCATCTAAGCAAACATATATCGTGAGATCAACAATGGAGGCTAAGTTTATAGCTTTGGAGCTAGCAGGACGAGAAGCTGAATGGCTAAGGAATCTCTTAACAGATATCTCACTTTGGGAAAAACGAATTCTTTCATTATGATTGGCAGGCTACCTTTCATGTTGCCAAGAATAAGGCATATAATGGAAAAAGTAGACATATTAGATTGAGACATAAACTTGTTTGTACTTTGATTAGATATGATGTAATTTCTTTCGATTATGTCAAGTCAGCGAGAAATTTAGTGGATCCATTTACAAAAGTTTTAAATAGGTTTTAGAGGGTGCTAAAGGGGTGAGGTTAAGCCCAATTGTATAGTAACCTCATGATGGTCACCCATCTTGGGCAACCAAGTTCAATCGATCAAAATAAGTTATATGGTGACTACTTGGTTATACTTTGTTTATGGAATGATACTGAGGTCTATTCAGTTGTTGAATCACATTCCTTAGCATGACTTTAATATGTTTGATGATATTAGATAGATTAATCCTTAATGAATTTTATAGACCAAGTTTGGGTGGTATGAGTAGTATACACTTGATGGACTCATCTACGTGGTCGTGGAGGGCCTAACCATCCTCCTATGAGATTTAGACTATTTCTCTAAAGTAATCACGAGAACAATGCATCTTGAGGTTATTTTTTTCTTTAGTAGGTTTTGTCTTCGAATTTTTGGACACCAGGTTCAAGGCTTAGGTCACCTGGTTATTCACCTCTCTTTCTCCTAAATTGTTACAGTTTGTTTCCTAAGTTTTGGAGCAAGTGCAAGATTGTTGTTGTTGTTCCAAAACTTGGAACATTTCTTTCTTTTTGTTTAGTTTGTGTGCCACATTGAAAGAGTAAGGGACTTTCCACATAGTTTATATACTAGAGTGTTTCGTGAGACTTTGAATCAAGTCTCTTAAGGAGGGTATAGATACCATACACACATAGTGTGCGCCGCCCAGCTCGACTCTGTTGCTGGCGGCATGGCATGTGTGATATAAACCTTTTGAGGCCTGATTGATTTAATTCTTTTTTCTAGTGTGTTTTTATTGCTTTTCAATTACTAATGTTAATATTTTAATTACTGCTCTTGAAATCTTTAAAGATTCCCCATTATTATCCTATAACGTTCCTTTTGTTTTTATATAACTTCATCCCTCTTTACAGTATATTAAAGACGCCTATCTCTTCTCTTCATATAATGATATCTCTTCTCTCCTTTGTTCTTCTGTTTTTCCTGATTCTCGAATACAATTCCTATTCTGCCCTTTAGAGTACACTAAAGCTGGTGAAGAAGGCGTTAACCCTGAGGTCAGATTTCATTATCTTGCTGCATCGTAAAGGGGGAATTTTTGATTTAAGATAATAATTTTCACGATGCCTTACATTTAGATAAGCTATTCCAATTTTGTTGCTATTTCATTAACACTTTCAAATTCTTGCATAAAAACACTTCTCCAGGAAGCTCTAGACTTTTAGACAACAAACATAGTCACCAATGGACAAAGCCTTCTCCACATCAGATTCCGCATGGTGTGGATGCATCACTTGCAACATAATATAATGAATGAAATTAAGAATCAAACTAATGGTTTTGCATTTTTTTAGATTTTATATTTTTCATGGTTGAAATTGTAAGAATCAAGGTGGTAATTCAGTTGCTAACCTCCCCTAAAAAAGTATCCCAGGCTGTTTGTTGAGCCATTGGGTGTTTAAGAAACATATACTCCATTCATCTCTCTATATGGTGGTGGTGGGGGCATATTATTTTCTACACTTGGGGTATATGGTGTCCCAGTTCTCCATGTTTTTGCTATCTATCAAAGTACGAGTCATGGATGATGGTCAATAATGATACTGGACTATCAACTGTAGCCGAGTACTAGGGGGAATGTTTGGTGAAAGGAAAAAAACATTATGGGCTCATACATGGCCTTAGAGTTGATCAAGTATTTGAAGGACTATTTGATGATAAGCCCGTTCAGCTTCAACCTTCAATATTGGGATATGAACAAAAGGGTAAAGCTTTATTCTGACCTCCTCTTTGCATAAACTAAAACTAAATCAAACCAACGGCATAGCTAGCAAATATTTCATCATACCATGGCTACAAGTCGTTAAAGAGTTAACCTTTGTTGTTGAGTTTCAACTGCAGCCATTGCATCAACTGCTTCTTTCCCCAATACTGCCATGTTCAACTTCAAATCTTACAATTTTGTTTCTGTTACTTCTAATTTCATAACAAGCTCATGATTTCCTAGCATTTCTCTGACCTTCGTCTGACATTTATAAACTTCAATAGCCTGTCTATGTTCAACAGACATCTTATTAAAAGAAGATTTGAATTTTGAAAAAGTAACTCATACATCATGGTGCCAAAAGGTTTTTCCAATAAGCATATACTGACACATTGGCTTCTAAAAAAAAAAAAGAATAAAAGAGGAAGTGAAAAATACCAAAGAAAATAATACGCAGGTAAATAGGCATAAGATTAACAAACGAATCTCATGACGGGCAATGAATTTCACTCGTGCAAAAATATCATTAGTTGGTAAGTTTACCATTTGAATACCTGGGATTCTGCCTCTTGTCGCACTCTATCATAATGTTAAGCAAGATGACGAGCATCCTCCAATGGAGCACCCGTTACCACTGCTCTCAATGTCCCAGCAAGCAAAGAAATAAAACATTTAATACGACTACCTGAACAAAGTGGTCCTTAATTTACAAAAGATCAAAAAAGAGTATTAGTTAAAAATTAAATAGAAAAGTGATCAATGAAGACTAAGCATTTATAATGAAGTTAAATTCACCTCATTACTCCTTTGTCACCAAAAGGTCATAGGTTCAAGTCACGAAAACAACTTCTTTGTAAAATACGAAGGGAAGACTAAAATCACAAATAAAGTCACTTAAAAGGTAGGCTTAATTAGCTTTCCATGCTCTATTTAACTAACATTGGATCTGACATTAATCCTCTCTTACTTACTAATTGATATACTTGAGATGCATTTCCCCTAGCTCCTGAAAAAGACATTAGATGGACTGGATTAAGGGGCTCTGTCATCCTAAAATGGCGGATTCATCTCTTGTCGCAAATATTCACTTGTAGCATACCATATCTTAACAGATTGGCGTAATTTTTCTACCGCATGTACATTTCCATAATGATGGTGTTTTTTCAAAATCATCCTTTGCTCTTCAGCATCTTGGATTAGCCATCTCTTAGAAGGTATTGTTAAAAGATCATCAATTCCTAATGAAATAGATGTAGCAGTGGCTTGCCTGTTAGTGGTTGCACTGCTCCCATGTCATCTATAAGTTGATGCTATTGAAGAGAAAAATATCAGCTTACAAACTTTTTCTACACATCTGTGTATAGGAAACAGATAGTCCATACTCTGATTTTTTTATGCAATCACTTTGCTAATACCGAAGACAAAATCGGATTTAAATTGTATTTAGATCAGGAAGCAAAGTTGAATTTATGGCCTACACTAATAACAGATTCAGAATACAAACTTACGAGTGCTATCGTGTACCAAGGGCCTTCAATAAGTTTCCTCAATCCTTCTTCATCTAAGCACAGGCACGCCCATAATCAAATGTAGCCTTTGACAAAGTGTTGCTACTAGTGCAAGTGTCTTCAGAACCATAATTTCTACTATCTTCGGACAACTTTGATCCTTTTGAAGAGAACAAAATGGACAAAACAAAAGTCATTAAATAGCTTAGAATTCTATTGCTCAATCTCGGGTGATAGAAACAGTAAATATGGATTCGCCAAGGATTTACCCATTTCAACCTATTTTGACCTGGTGACAGTATACCCTTCCACCCTACAAACAATATTCCTTTGGAAATGATGAGGAAAAAAATCGCCATTATTTGTTGGAATAACAAGATATACAGTTTAGTCCGTTTTAGAAAAAGCAACAACCTTGACAGCAGTTCTACCTCATTGATAGTAACCATGTATAAACTTCCATGTGCTCCAAGTTGTTTCAAAACACCCTAAAACAAAATTGATTATAATTAGCAAATCCTGCAGAGCAAGAAAACGATAAAACAAAATTGATTTCATCTTGGTTAAAGTTGCCTCTTATAACCCTAATCTGATCAACATGTTAATGCTGTCAATATTTGAATTATCTCTAATTAATTATCGCATCAAAAGTCAACTTATATAATGTTCTTACGCTCTTTTTCCTTTCATTTTCTTCTTCTTTTGAATCAAAACTAGTGGAAAGAGTTGGTAAACGAAATGGAGGATGACAAAAGCATCACTTAAAACAAATTGTTGATGCACTACTTTTTAACCTAAATGGTGGATACATGATGGAGATTACAACTGTGTGTGTTTGTTCTTTATTCCAATATATGGGTTGGGTCACACCCTTCAACATTTTTTAATATTTCTTTCGCATGAATGCAATGTCCTGTCTATCTCATCTAAAACCGAAAAAGAAATGCCTCGGGTAAGTATATATTTGTATAACATTTGCTTTTGTACATCTTGTAAACAATTTTAATTTTATGCTATAGGTTCGTTGGTCTTGATTTTCTAAAAGTCAATGTGCATGATTTTTCTTGACATACCGAAATGACCATATGTTACATATTCCTAGCCAGGGCAATATTGAATAGCTTGTTTCAGTAACCAAGTAATCTACGAATGGAAGCTGGCTATGCCCTTTGTATTGGTTACTTATGTGTTTGAGATTGCTATTTTGGTAACTGATGAAACGTGAAAATAGATGTTTGGCAAGTGTGGTTGCAGTTGCTGAAAAGAGATAAAATGACTAAAAAGCCCATTGATTTAATAAACTATTAATCGTTGTATAAATAATTGAAATATATAGTATTAGTCATATAAATTTAAAATCATAAATAAGAAAATATTAAATTAAAATAAGAAAATATAAATAAATAAATTTAGTAAATAAAATATTTCATAAAAATATATTATTAGTCATATAAATTTAAAATTATAAATAATAAAATACTAAATTAAAATAAGAAAAATATAAATAAAATAAATTTAATAAATAAAATATTTCATAAAAATACATATATGTTGGACTCGCTTTCTATTACTTGAGGGTATAATAAAAAATAATAATTGTTAAAAGGTTATTAATGGAAAGTAAAATTTCTACCGCAGTATCACTTTCCTATCGCAACTATCTTTCTGCTTATCTATTTTTGCTGTGGCACCGTACTTTCCTCTAACCTCCAGTTGTTCGCCTGCAGATCCAAATATGTGACTACGATTGGAAACTGCAGTGGATAGGTACTTACCATCATCGCACGGTAGATCCAACACAACCTAAGTTTAGTTTCAAGTGTCTGAAGCTATATTTAATGTATTAAATAATTTGGATTCGAACATGTAGGTTTGGTTTGAAATTTTCCTCTCGATTAAGTTAGTAAATTTAAAAAGAGAAAATTTAATATTTATTAATGATTGTTCAACCACAAAAATTTTAAACCACTTGATATTTTTGGCTCGGATTACTTTAATAACTCTTATTATTAAAAATTAATCAGTTTATTAACTATTTAATCAGATTTTATAAATTAACTTATTTTTATAAAATAGAATAAAACATTTGATTTTCATTTAACAATCTCCTTCTTCAGTTAAACTTCAATTTTTTCAATAAGTTAGAATAATCTTCTTCTTTAACGTTATTTCAAAATTTTCAATTTTATTTAATTTTTACTGTATAACAGTTGTATGACAGTCTAATATTAATTGAACTCTTTAAACCTTAAATCTTTTATCTTACTAGTTTAATTTTTGTCCATTTTTTAAAAGATTATTAGTTAGTATAAGATAAAAATGTGATCCCATTTTAGAAGTAATACATGTTTATATAATGACTTAAGAATTTGTCAGAAGATGCCACTTATCCTCATGAGTATATTAACAATAGGACTCTCATTTTACTATAAACTCAAAAGCATTTTATTTTTAGAAGTAATACATGTTTATATAATGACTTAAGAATTTGTCAGAAGATGCCACTTATCCTCATGAGTATATTAA
>JAOSBN010000179.1:45230012-45258756 GCA_027563595.1 Erythroxylum suave
TTGTGGTGAGTTATGGGTCTTCTATGCTTATGTGTGCTTGTGTGTTTCCGAATGTTGGGCCTCGGAGACGGGGTCCAGCAGACCTAGTCTCAACCAAATACGATCAACAAAAAGAAAGTGGGTCTGAGCTGCTGTAGTCAATGTCTTACTTCCTTGAATGCATTATAAAATAAAATGTTAATAAAGTTATGATTATCTATTAGGATTTGATTTACTTCAAAATTTGCAACGTTTGCTTTAATGACCTTTGCTTCTTCGTAAGGTTTGTAAAAACATAACTCCTCTTCTTCATCAAACAAAATTTGTTTTCTTATACGTCATTACTTACTTGCAACATCTACGATAATATTATCCTGATTAAGCCACATAAATATTTTTAACTGAGATATGCTTTAACTATTATCTCCACTAATATTAGTGTTTATCACTCACATATGCCTTCTATCTTTATCTCTTTGGTTTGTAGTGCAAGACTGTGCCTATTAATTGGTTAAACCTATTCATATATTTGAGGAGACTGTGCTTATTAGTTGGTTAAACCTATTCATATATTTGAGGCCTTTGCTAATGAACTTTTTCTTCCCCTGCTTATGAATTGATGCAAATGTCTCCATCGTAAAGGTAATCTATAGTGTTTAAGTTCTTACATTGTTCAAATTTATTTTTGTAATATCTATTAAATTTATAGTAATTTTCAGTCGATCTCTTCCTTAATGGTGTTGGGTGAGGGGGCGGGTACTAAGTCCCTTTCCCTGATAAAGTTTAAAATGTGATTTAAAAATGCATTTATTATATGTAACTTAGCTTCTACTTATCCTATAGGCCTATTCTCTATCTTAAAGTGTTCAACAATTTTGTTGCCTTGACTTTCTTATTTATATAATGCATATTTTTTAATTCTCCTATTATGTGACCTATGCTTTCATGACCTATTTGGGCATTCTAAAGATACTTCACTTCTTCCAGGTCTATATACCTATAAATTCTCTCTTGAACCTCTTTCAAAATATATGCTTTATCCATCTATAGGGATTTTCATACAGGTTTATGTCTCTAACAAATTTTCAAAGGAAGTGGTTGTTATAAAAATGTTAAGGCTATATCTTTTGGTGTTCTTGAGGAGGAATCTACTTATAAATTCTTAAAGGTTCTCCTTTGAATTTTGTATGACTTTAAAAGGGTTATTGAATCATGAGACATGAGTTTGTTACTTATGTAGTGGGCTTCAAAATAGTTTGTCAATTGTCTGAGACTTGCTATTTTGATTATAGATTATGTTTGGTGTCAATATCTGACTAGGCTTGTCAGAGGGATGAGAAGACACAATACTTGACTACTTCCATTACAACTCCATCATTTCTTTGAATCCCATCATATAGAGTTTTAAATCTGTCATCCTGTTATAAGCCTCTAATGATGACAAATTATATTTTGGTGGCAATAACTTTATCAATATTGCTTTAATAAAAGAGTTATTCAGGTTAATATAAGTGTGTTCACGATTTTGCTATTGGGATATGTGTTGGTGTACAATAGTCAGATTGGAATCACACATCCCCCTTAATTGGTTGGCCTACTATGGTAGGCCTTATCTTGCACGAGTTTATTCTACTGCATACTTTGAGGTGATTCAAACTTGATCTTATGAGTTCATTGCTACATTTCTATATTGAAATGATACAACTAAAGTCTATAAAGTATTATCAATAGGCTTCTACAACCGAAGTTTTAAGGAAGTTTTAGGGGTTGCCTTACTAATTTGAACAGTAGATAATATAATTATCATTTAGTCCATCCCTTAATTGCTCAAATAGGAATCTTTTATTTTCATTAGTCAGAAGAGGAAGTAATTAACTCTTTAGTCCCATAACCAATATAAGATAAATTTGTTATTGGTTCCATACATTTGCTAAAAGGAATACAGGTTTATGATTATCAATTATAATTTTCTCAAAAATGACTAATCACATCCCTCATAGTGTGTCAAATGATTAATTTTTATAGACTTAAATCTTTTTTATTTAGGTTTAAGATCAAGAGTTTAAGACTGAGCCTATTATAGTGGGTTAAATTCAAACATGCAATTTAATTTGTAATCTTCCTCTTGACATATTTTTAAAACTTAAAGATACTATAAGGAAGAAGAATTATGGCCTCTTCACTTTTCATTAGGAGCATTACAATATATATATATATATATATACAAGTGTAAGACTATTCTATAAAGGTAAATACAAAATTATAGGAAGTTGCTTGTTGTACATAAGGCAAGTATAAAATGAGTGGAAAATCTTTATGTATATATAAGTGTAAGACTATTCTATCAAGGTAAAAACAAAATTATAGGAAGTTGATTGTTGTACATAAGGCAAGTATAAAATGAGTGGAAAATCTTAATTTAAGAAATTTCCTTTATTAAGAATGGAAAGACTTAATTTGAGGGATTTCCTTTATCATGCCCCTGCCAAATGGAGGTCCGTGAGGAGAGTCCAATCTTGTCCTTTAGTAATGAAAATCAAGCACACGAAAGTGGCTTAGTGAATGCATCGGCCAATTAATCCGCAGAAGAGATATGAGTTACTTGAAGAGCACCACTTTGAACTTGTTTACAAATGAAATAATAGTCTAAAGCCAAATGTTTCATACATGAGTGGAAAATCAAATTGGAGTGCAAATTTATAATACCAAATTATCACAGTAGATTACCAGTTACTGTGGAAGAGAGACAACAAGTTCACTAAAAAGGGAACATATTCAACAGAGCTCGATTGCAGTAGTGGTAATAGAGTTATATTTAGCCTCAATTACAAAGCGAGCCACTGTTCTTTGTTTCTTTGAGTTCAAAGGGGTAGGATCACGACCAAGGTAGATCAGATAGGCACTGGTAGAGGTGAAATCATCTTTGTTACATACCTAATTTGCAATAGTGAAGGCATGGAGTTATAAGGTTAAATGTCGATGAAGTACAATTCCATGATCCAAAGTCCTATAGAGATAGCGCAATAATCGTTTAACAGCAGTCCAATGGTCACTGATGGGTTGATGTATAACCTAAGATAGTTTGTTCACCATATAAGCAATATCAGGGCATGTAAGTGACAGATACTGGAGGCTTCCAACAATTGTACAATACCAAAGGGATATGAGAGCACGTTTTCAGAGTGAAGGGCAAGTATAAGAGCAATGGCAAGAGGTGTAGTAATAGGCTTTGCATCTTTCATATGTGTTATAGCTAAGAGATCTTGTATGTATTGGCATTGAGAGGAAAAAAAAAAGGCCTTGAGAGTGGGGAACCACTTTTAACTCCTAGAAATTATGTTAGTGGTCCAAGATCTTTGGGGGAGAATCTACTATCCATGAGGTGGATGAACTTCTGTACAACCTCATCATTGTCACCTCTAATGATAATGTCATCAACATAAACTAGAAGAAAAACCATAGTCCCATCTTTATTGAAGGAAAATAGAGAGGAATGTGCATAAGAATTGATGAATCCAGAGATGATAAGAAAGTAATAAAGCTCATGATACTAGGCTCGAGGGGCTTGCTTAAGACCATAGCCTTACGAAGTATGCAGACATAATGGAGATGATCATGATCAATAAAGCCTTGTGGTTGAGTCACATACATCCTCAAAAAGGATACCTTGTATAAAAGCATTATTAACATCAATTATTGAAGACACCATCTGTTGTAGAGGTACAAATGTGGATGTCGTAGATGATGTGTCGATAGCTCGAAGGAGAAACACAGAAGGATACTAGTAAGATACAGATTAGGAGAAAGGATGGTCTAAATGAGATTGAAGGGAAGTGAAAGGGAAAATGGACTTAACAAATTTGACATGACGTGACGTATAGATACGAGAGGAGGTCAGTTCAAGACAGAGATAGGCACTTTAAGTAGCAGAGTAACCAAGAAAGACACAAGGGGAAAAGCAAAGGTAAGTTTGTGGGATGAGTATGGTCGTAGCCATGGATAACAAAAGGCAACCAAAACTACTAAGTTTTGAGTAGTTTGGTAGAGTGCTAAAAATTTTGGCATATGGAGAAAGGAGATTAAGTGTTGGATTAGGTAGACGATTGATGAGATAAATAGCAGTGGAAAAAGCATAGGACTAGTAGGATAGGGGCATGGATGTATGAGAAAGTAGAAAGACCTGTTTCAACAATGTGGCGATGACGACATTTTGAGAGTCTATTGTGTTTTGGTATGTGAGGAGAAGTAAGATGGGAGATGCCATTAGAAGTAAGAAAGGAAAAGAGAGATAATTTTCTTATCAAGGAAGTTTTCACAAGTGACTTAAATCGGACAAAGGTATCATGAACATGAGATTTTTATTTGAGTGGGTAAAACCAAATATACTTTAGAAAGCGGTTGACGAAAATAACATAGTACTTGAAATCGTCAATGGAAAGGATGAGAGAGGTCTACATATTAGAAAATATAATTTCTAGAGGTGAGGAAGTGACCAGAGAAGAAAATGAGAAAGGTAACTTGTGGCTTTTATTTCCTTGACATGAATTGCAATTGAGATTCAAATTTGAAGGATTTAACAATTTTACGTGAAAATTAGAAACAATATGCCTATAAATAGAAGAGGATGGATGTTTTAATCTATGATGCCAAATGGACGAAGTGGTCTTGACGTTGGAGAAAGCAATTAATTGTGAGGACTTGACAGGAGAAACCAGCCACTTGTACACACCATCCTTAGTTCAACCCTCCAAAAGAGTTGTCCCCATGCAAAGATCCTTCACAAGAAAAGAAGCGGGTAAGAATTCAATTGAAATGTTATTAGATTGGCAAATTTGAGGAATAGAAATATTTTTTTTTCATAATAGGAACACAAAGAACATTAGTCAAGGAAAAGGTATGTGTAGGAGTCTGTAGAGATTTTGAACTAGTATGGTTGATAGAGAGCCCCGTACCTTCGCCAATAACATTATCTCATAAACATCATAAGGTGTATGCATGGAAAGATTGCTCAGGTCAGTAGTGACATGATGCGAAGTGCCACTGTTAAGAAGCTAGCTGAAATTGTTAGGCATCTTGGTGGTTGCAATGTTGGCTTGTGGTTGCCATGATTCTGTATGGCGGGATTGCCATTGTAGAGCTTGAAGTGAGATTGGAGGTGGTTATAGGTGCAGATGCATCTGACGAAACACAAGGCATTATGTGACAGTGTGACCTTAAGTACGACACCTTTGACAATAACCTAGGAAGGGTTAAAGAGAGGGATGATTGCTTTATGTCGTGGCGTTGATGGAGCATGAGACAGGAATATTCATTGATGAGCGTTGACTTTGGTGTCCATTATTTCCCGAAGTGAATCAGGAATGAGCCAGATTTGCAGTGGCAGGAAATGGAGAGAAGTTGGAATGATGGATGCATAATGAGAGCTCCTTATTGATTAACTTTTCACGGAGTTCATCAAATGAAATCCGTGTGTGGCAACCATTAACAACATCAATGATGGGCTTGTAATCTTCATCAAGGCCATCAAGAATGTTCTCAATGAGATCCACATGATCCATAGGTTTACCAAGTGTCGCAAGTTCGTCAACGCGCGTTTTAATAAGTTGCATGTCGTCGAAGATTGTTTTGGTACCCTTAGTAGCTTGCTTTATTTGTTCCTTAATTTGTCCACAGGAAGGCCTAGCAGAAGTGTCAGCAAGAACTTGCCAAGTCTCTCTTGATGTCTGTGATTGAGAATAAGAGGTATGAGAGACGAGGTGAGAGAGCCAACAAAAGCACCAAAAATGAGTTTATCTTGGCAGATCCATATTTGGTATTCTAAATTGGGAGTGGTAATATTATTTGTAGTGATTGTGGCTAAGGGAGAGGGATGAGAGTCATCAGTAAACTTGTAAAGATCGTAACCTATTAGAAGTGCTTCCATTTGGAGTTTCCAAGAGAGATAGTTCGTAGAGGTGAGTTTGATGGAGTTGTTAATATTGATAACAATAACAGCCCGTTTGGAATCCAATGAATTGGATTTAATTAATTAATTTTATGTAATTGAATTCAATTCATGCGTTTGGAATGCTAAGAAAGAAATTACTTGAATTCAACCATGTAATTGAATCTTATTTTATTTATGAATTTAATTCACATCTCAAATGATTCGATTTGGTGTGTGAATTGAAGAGTCAATTTTTTTCAAAACATTAAAAATTCTTTTTCCAAATAGACATATCATAAATATACAAATTGCTACAAAACACACACACATTGATTATATATTATTCGTAATTGAATCCAATTCGTCAATATTACTTGTTAAATTTATATATAGAAATTTAAGAGTGTGTAAGATAATGTTACTTGTTCGTTAAGAGTGTGTAAGATAATGTTACTTGTTCTTTTCTTATGAGAATACCGAGAATTCTTTGAATGTTTAGGCTCTCATTTCACCGTAAACCCAAAAGGAGTTTACATCATGTCTATGAGCTTTCTAACTAGCTCAGGCTGCTTGTTTCCATTGTTATCTATAATGGCAAATAAATAAAGTAGGCAATAAATTAGAACGGATCTAAGCTCTGAAGATCCAAGTTGATGTAAAAAAACATTTGGATACAATTCTAAACTTGAAAAAAAAAAAAACTTGAGTTCATGCTTAAAACTAATCAGATCTAAATACCCAAACTTGAATCCGTTTAAAATAATTTATTTGAGTTTGAAAAGTTTTGCATATCTGATTTTAAAATAGGCTGAATTGGATCGGATCTAGTTGGATCACTTGCCTGATACAAGAGTTGCTAGTTCACGTAGATATGAAGTCCAATGAAATAGAACTCCAGCGTTATTCACATCCATCCATGGATGAGTAGCGGTAAATTAGGAACTGTCATTTGCACCTATTTCCAATTTGCCGTTTATGGAAATTGAAGTCAACGGTCTTTCTCGGTCTTCTATGTGCTTGCTCCAACAGACAAATCTTGTTCCCTCGACGTTATTGCACTTGCATAGTTTCACTAAACGTGTTCCTCCATTAACGCCAATACTAATCGTGGAGATTTGAGCATTTCTCTGTGGTCCCCGCATCACAACTTATACTCGGAGGACAAAGCTGACCACCCCATCGCTTGACAAGAGATAAAGTATACTGTTTTGATGGGTCTTGTGTTTCAGGTCTTAATGGCTAAGTTGTGGAGTAATGCGACTCTTCTTGTTCTTGCTCTGCTGCTACATTCTCTTCTCCTTTTTACTACTGCTAAAACCAACGTAGGTTTTCCTCATCTTTCTTCTACTACTCAAGATCAGTTATGTTTGTATATCAATCTTGTTTTGATCTTTGTAGGTTTACATAGTCTACATGGGAGATAGGCGCTACGACGAGCCAGAGCTGGTCCAGGAGTCCCACCGTGAGTTGCTTTCGGACATTGTTGGAAGGTTTGTTTTCTTGCTTTCATGGTTTTTAGGAATTTAGGAGCTTTATTTACACCCATCTTCTTAGATTTTTAGTTCAAGTAACAAGATAGGTGTAATTCATATTACCTTGTCCTTACAGTTTGTTAAACTTATTCATTGATTACTTGTTTGATCCAATGAATTACAAAGCTCTCAGATGAAAATAAATGAATAGTTATGTATTAAGATGATATATATTATACTATTAAGCAGAGACGAATATGGTGAGTTGTGAAGATGGTAATGGTTCATAAATTGGATGTTAGTGAGTGAAGTTCTATGATTTTTGGTCGTTTGACAGTAAAGAAGCTGCAAAGGAATCGATTCTCTACAGCTACAAGCATGGGTTTTCTGGATTTGCTGCAGTCTTGACCAAGTCTCAAGCCAAGTATATTGCAGGTGTCATAATGTTGGTGAACTGTGAACTCCACTTGTTTAGCACAATCTGTTACTTGTAGAAAGTTGCATTCATTTCTCCGTTTATCGTGTGTTCCTGCAGACTTTCCTGGAGTTGTTGCAGTAATTAGGAATAGAATTCTTAGTCCTCAAACAACTAGAAGCTGGGACTTCCTGCAAGTACAGCCCGAAATTGCCAATGGAATCCTTTCAAAGAGTAAATCTGGAGCTGGGTCGATCATCGGAGTCATGGATACAGGTTGGTGAGATGATTGTATAGTTCTCCCTTGTATGGACAGGTCACTAATTTTCTTTTTGCACATTTCGCTATATAGGCGTATGGCCAGAGTCAAAGAGCTTCAGCGATGACGCCATGGGGGAGATACCTTCTCGTTGGAAAGGGAAATGCCAAGAAGGAGAAAGATTTAATCACTCTCATTGCAACAGGTTTAGTTAGTGATCTCTGATTAGATTGTCGTTTATAAATGCTATCCTACCATACTTCACTTTTAGTTGACCGAACTAGAACTAGTCAGAGTTTTAACTTCTTATAGGATCTCATACGCAATACAACCTTTTAAATCGAAAGAAAATTCTGTCAACTGTGCTTGCACGTCTCTATTTCTGGTCAAAGCTCACTTCCACTAGGATTTCGAAAATTGTGGGTCGAACTCATTCCCTCAGTAGTCAGAACTCGAATCTACTCTTTGTATTTACTGCTTTTTACTTATGAGCAGGAAGCTTATTGGTGCACGATGGTACCTTAAAGGTTATGAAGCTGAATTTGGAAAGCTGAATACAAGTGAAGGGATTGAGTTCTTGTCTTCTCGAGATGCTGTAGGTCATGGTACTCATACATCATCTACTGCTGCCGGTAGACTGGTTGAAAATGCCAGTTTTCTGGGTTTAGCTCAAGGACTGGCAAGAGGGGGTGCTTCATCGGCTTGGCTAGCTATCTATAAGGTATGTTGGGCTACCGGTGGCTGCAGCTCAGCTGATCTTCTTGCTGCAATTGATGATGCAATCCTTGATGGTGTCGACGTGCTTTCAATGTCTCTTGGCTCAACCCCACCACTGGCTACTTATGTGGATGATGCCTTAGCTATTGGCTCATTCCATGCAGTAGCCAATGGAATATCCGTTGTGTGCTCTGGCGGTAATTCTGGTCCTTATCCTCAAACGGTCATAAATACAGCTCCTTGGATTATTACAGTTGCGGCAAGCACCATTGATCGGGCTTTTCCCACAACAATCACCATGGGGAACAATCTAACTGTGGTGGTACTTTTCTCATCTTCCTTCGGCCAAAGTAAAGCTTTGCTAACTCCATTTACAGTAGAATCGACTGGAAGAACTTTTGAACTTGCAAAATTTGTTAACGTATATCTTTCTTTTATAGACCTGGAAATGAATTTTAACTTCTCAAACAGGGTCAGGGTCTGTATGCAGGGAAGAATGTACACACATTTCAGCCTATCGTTTATGGTCAAGATATTGTTGCTTCTGGTGAAGATGAAGAAAAAGCAAGGTATGAACTATGCACAAGATTACAAATTTTCTTCAAAATCTACAGAAGATTTTAAAGGATGTGCATATCCTGATGATATAATTTTAGCAGAAGTTGTGACTCGGGAACCTTAAATGCAACTTTAGCAAGAGGAAAAGTAATTCTGTGTTTCCAATCACGGTCACAGAGATCAAGTATGATTGCTAGACAAACGGTGTTAGATGTTCAGGGCATTGGTGTTATATTTGCTCAATTTCCCACCAAAGATGTTTCTGTATCCCTGGATATTCCAAGTGTCCAGGTGGATTTTGTCATTGGAACATCACTTCTCACGTACATGGCGGGAAGCAGGTAAATCAACATAATGGACTTTTGGTTAGTGGTTGTCGCTCATTGTAGCTTTCAACATATTGGTTTTGGTTATTGTCAATAATGTCTGCATATAATTAAGCGTCAGAAACAAATCCTTGAATGTGATTTTATTTACTGCATTTTCATAAAATTTGGTGTTTCTACCAAGAACTAAGCTGATTAATTGTCTTTCTTTAACTGATGGAACATCTTATGTGACAGTAACCCTGTTGTGAAGTTTGGCTTCCCAAAAACAACTATCAGACAGCAGATATCCCCTGAAGTTGCATTCTTCTCCTCAAGAGGACCGAGTTCGCTCTCTCCTGCTGTATTGAAGGTGCGGCTTTTGTCTTGAAAAGCTTAAGTGTTCTTTTTTTTTTGGGGGGTTATTAACATTAACATGCTCGGTGTCTCTTGCAGCCTGACATTGCTGCTCCTGGGGTTAATATATTGGCTTCCTGGTCCCCTGCTGCTTCTGATATGACAACCAGTGGGGCAGCACCACTAACTTTCCAGATTGAATCAGGAACGTCCATGTCTTGCCCTCATGTATCTGGCATAGTTGCCCTAATTAAAGCTATTCATCCGAAATGGAGCCCTGCTGCAATAAAATCTGCCCTGGTTACAACAGGTAAGAAAAGCCTTAATTACTGGCTATCGGCTGCTATCAGAAGAAAAGCCTTAATTACTGACTACGGAATTTTGCTCAGCTTCTGTACATGACAAGTACAGCCAGAACACTGTCGCCCAGGGAGCTCCACATAAAGAGGCTGATCCATTTGATTATGGAGGGGGTCATGTCGATCCTAATCGGGCTATAGAACCTGGTCTAGTATATGACATGGGGAAATCAGATTATACCCGTTTTCTGTGTGCCATGGGTTACAACAACTCTGCTATCAGCTTAATGACTGTATCTCCAACTGTGTGCAAGAAATCAACCAACTTCTTGGTAAATCTTAACCTACCTGCCATCACCATTCCGGAACTGAAGCAAAAATTAACTGTATCAAGAACAGTGACAAATGTTGGCCCAGTGAGTTCCATCTACGTCGCTCGTGTTCAACCTCCTGCTGGTACTTATGTTAGAGTTGAGCCATCAATTTTGTCATTCAATTCCACTATAAGAAAGCTCAAATTCAAGGTAACATTTTGGTCCCAGATAAGGATTCAGGGAAGATATTCCTTCGGAAATCTGTTCTGGGAAGATGGCCTGCACGTTGTTAGAACACCTCTGATAGTTAGAATAGTACTCGATGATTTCTGCTCACAAACATGATTAGAAGTTATTGACCTTGCATCGCATCACATGATTGAGGACTTGTTCTTTGTTGCAATGTTGTTCACGATTAAGAGTTATTTTGAGATAATAAAAGGCTGATTCAAATGCTACAACTTCGTAAACGTTTCTTAAATTTGGACGCCTGGATTTGTAGGAGTAACAATATCAAACCCAACCCGTGTCCACTAAAGAAGAGACCATCTTAGCAGAATGGAAAAACGACATAATAATACATTATGGATGTAACCCATCACAGCAAACATGATCGAAATATATTTCACAAAAGCCAATGAATCGAACAAAGCATCTGCTACAAGTTATGGTCAAATTTTGGTTGTGTCTGAGACATAGTATGCTGTCATAGAAATAAGCAATTTCCTCCTCCTGTAAGAACCTTCCGAAAGCAGGAATGTTGGCCTCAAAACTAACTCAGCCAAAATTTTCCTCTCCACAAAAGTCTGCTCTCCTTGACATAAAACCCACCGAAATTCCTGTTGTTATTTAGTAGTACGAATAGGATCAAAGACCGCAACTTCTTTTCAAAAAAAGCATCCCGAATTTGGCTACAAAATGTGCAGCTAGTAGCCAAATCATCGAAGGTGGAGACCAACTTTCCGTAAAGGATTAGGACCGAAAGGAAATTGTCAAATTACTGGAAAGTGTTTGGTACCAGCTTTTATTACTATTATTATTTTGTCCTTTGCTTTGTACGTATCTTTCTTCTCTGAACAAAAAAGTTGCACAGAACTGTTACGAAGGTTACAATTTCTTTCTTTCAAAGGACAGGTGAACTATAGCAGAAGTTTACCTTACACACAGTATAACCGACTACTGAATTATTGTTCATACTTATTAAAGATATTTTCAAATCTGCTATAAAAGTTTATCGGATATAGTTTCTCAACTTAACAAAGGGCACCTGCAACGATCATGCGTGGTCTAGTCAATTAAATTACTTAAAATATCAGATAATAGTTTTCTTCTGAACGGACCTGATCACTCATTATTCTGTGGTCTAGTCATGTCAAGGCAGGTGCTTCATTTGGACCTTTAAATTGGGAAAACATATACTTATTACAAGGACGTGAGCTGGATTAGGTGGTTCTTAGGTGAACCACCAATCCATGCAGTCTCACTTGGATCTGCACAATCAAGCATACATTATTCAACACGAACACGCTCTACTGACATATGAAGTCAAACAGATAGGGCTCCTGTTTCCTCAAGAACCATCGCCTTCTCACTTCCCGATTTCATTACGCGTTATTGTTTCTAAGCTCTAAAACATCAATTAGTTTGAATTCATCAACGCTCCTTAAAACGGAATGATTTGTATATAAAGGGACTCTGATTTTTAAATTAAATAGTCATATTACCAATAAAACTGCGTAATATAGATGATTCTTAGCGGCGTCTTTTACCAGAAAAGAATCCTTCCTGCCTTCTGCTCATTCAAGAACATGGCCTACAATTCACAACAAAAATCAGCCACCATGAGAACAAAAAATCCTGCTGTTTTGCTGAAGTGAATTGCGGGGGACAAGTTGTGACCACATAACATTATAGTGGTTGTAATTATTCATCAACAAGTTGGTGTTTACCAAATCAAATTAATAGTTGTTAGGCCACTTTATACGAGTTAGTTAGGTACTTTGATTACTCACCTCATTTCTTAGTGTATGAATCATCAACACTTCAAATTTCACAAATTATTATTGAAAAAACCTTGTTCAGGATAGACATGAAGTCCATGTTGTTTCGCTAATCTGGCGCAAATTCTCTACTTTTGATATTTCTTGTACAAGCACGAAACCTTTAATTACTGTTACACTGTGGCTGGTCCTTAGCGTGGTCACATGCATAACATTATGATATGGGTCAAATTAAAAAAATATTGCATGAAAAAGGTAATTGAAAATGTTAGGAAGAACTATTAAACTTCGATTAACACAAGCTTTGGCCTTTTCTAATCTCTGCTAGGGAGAAGTCATCAAATTTAAATTTGATTGATTGCATAATCGAACCCATGTTTTAAAAGCAAAATTAAATCAGTAAAATAAGAGGTTAATTTAACGTTCAACTGATATTATAGTGTCATAAAATTGGTTAAAAATTAAATAAAATTAAAGAATTTAAAATATAGTTGAAAAAAATTACTCTTATCTATTTAAAATTTGAAGTTTAATTATAAAAAGAGGTTGTTAAATAAAAATTAATTGATCTATTTTAATTTTTAAGAATTTATTATATAATCAATTAATTAATAAATTAATCTTTGATTTTTCAAACTTCAAATTATTTTATATAAAATAAAGTAAAAAAAGGCGACGCAATCAGCGGAATACCAATTTTGTTAATAACTTGGTATAGAGGGGCAATTGAAGAGTAGGTGTTCGTTATTGCTTTGTAGCATTATTGGCGCCACGTGACGTGCCACTGCAAGCCAGAGTGGTATGTGCTGCTGCTCACTACTTTTTATTACTGTGAGGAAATTTCCTTTTGTTCAAAAAGTTGACTCTTTATCTTAAACATAATTAAGATGATTATTACCCAACCTATTAGATTTAACAAATACTGTTTTTCCTGATTAAGGAATTATCTAATCTGATTTTTTAATTTTCAAAATTAACGCAATAATTGATTTAAAATTTTATTCCCGACTAAAAGAGTAATTTATTCTTTAATGTTTATATTGAAATCAAAATTAGATAATATTATGAACTATACCATTTGTAAAATTTTAAATGTGAATCATAATATTTAAAAAATGTTGAAAATAACATCTGATTAGCCGTTTTGTAAGTATTAAGAATTTATTTTGAATATTTTATAAAAGTTGGAATTAATTTTGAACACGTCCGAGCGGCTCTTTTTGCCTCCGATTCCTATCAAAACGTGGTGCAAAAGGGCATCGGGATTTGAGAAATTGTATTAGCTGGAGGCAAGGCAAGGCATGTGTTTATACGTTATATTAGTATTTGGTGTATATTAGAAAGAAAGAAAATAAGACAAAGTCTTGGTTAATGGTCCAAGGGTGAAAAGTTCCAACTTCCAAGTGGAAACTGTGGATTTGCTTTGAACTGGCAAACCAGGAATGACCCAAGAATAGTCAGCTGCTAACTTCACCGAAATGACATTTATCGCAAGATGTTGTATTTGAAAAGTTTGAAACTTTGTTCAAGTTTAAATTCAAAAAAAAAAAAAAAGAATGTTAGAAAAGTCTATTGATAAAGAGATAGGCGGAGAGAGATATAAAGGAAACAAGAAAGAAAGAAAGAAAGAAAGAAAAAGATAAACCATTAACTACGCACCAGTTTCGCCAACAAACCAGCCTTCATTTCAGTGCTCTCCAACCAAACTCTACACATCACCTCTCTCTCTATCTTTTTGCACACTTGTTGCTCCTCATCTTTTATCAGGTAGGAATTCGCAGAAGGACTTTGATATAGAAAAATTATAATAGAATGAAAGAAGTTGAAATTTTTTGAGGTTTGTCTTGTTACTGTTTGTGATATGTATTGAAACCTTTTGGTGGTTGGATTTGGATATAGAATATGGAGTCTTGCATGGAAGCTATAGCCTTGAAGTCGAGTTTCCGGGGAGAATTGTCCAGAGAACTGTGTTCACAGGCCATTTTCGACGATTTATCGTGTTTGAATGCAACTTCAGGAGGTGTTTTCCCAGCAGAGGATTTTTCTGTGGACTGTTTCTTCGATTTCTCAGAAGGTGAATGTAAAGATGACGTTTTTCAAGAACATGAAACGGAGGAACAAGTGGAAGAAGAAAAAGACTCGATTTCTGACTCTGTTTCCTCTCAAGAACGTTCAGAAGATGACAACTCCAACTCCTGTAGCTTTTCTGATTCCCTCTTCAATGACGAACTTCCTGTGCCTGTAAGTTTCTTTCTCATTCGTATTCTTAAACCAGGGTTTTACATTTTCGCCTTCGAGAACATGAGAATTATGAAAGAAAAGTTGCAACCTTGGCTTAAAACTGGAGAGAAATTCTTGGAAAGCAATATTGAGGATTCTTCCATACCAATTTTTTTTGGTTCTCTGTTCCTTGTAAGTATTAAACCTTAAAAACCCATGTTTTGTTTTCCACAGGTTGATGATTTAGCGGACCTTGAATGGGTGTCTCAGTTTGTGGACGATTCTTTATCAGAAATACCTGTTTTGTACCCTGTTCGTGAAGACAAAGCACAAAGCTTTGCTAAAACCAGCTTTCAGCAAGACCTCAAACCGGGTTTGACAAGAACTCCTTGTCTTTTCCCATATCTGGTTCCGGCCAAAGCAAGAACAAAACGTTCGGGACGCACCAGACGGAGCTGGTCTGGAGGGTCATCGTTGACGGAGTCTTCGTCGTCGTCGTCAACATCGTCGTCTGCTTCAACGCCATATGTTACCGTCACCAACGCGGACATAAAGGTTGACTCTTCAAATGATGTGGTTGAGCCGCCGCTGAAAAAACAAAAGCAAGGACCAGCGGTTCAACCCGGTCAACTTTCCGGTTCAACACAGTTTCAACGACGGTGCAGTCACTGTCAGGTCCAAAAGACCCCACAGTGGAGAACCGGCCCGTTGGGAGCCAAGACACTTTGCAATGCTTGTGGGGTGCGGTACAAGTCCGGTCGGCTTTTTCCCGAGTATCGACCAGCTTGTAGCCCAACCTTTTCGGGTGACATTCACTCCAATAGTCACCGAAAAGTCTTGGAAATTAGGAAGAAAAGAGAAATGACTGGTCCGGGATCCGATCTAAACCAGATGGTTTCAAGTTTCTAAAAGATTTTTAGAGTCAGAGCTCAGAAGTAGGTTGAACCGGGAACCGGGTTAGTGGTTCAGTTTGTAGGACTTAGACTTGTTACGCGTTATACGAGGTTGTATTCTTATTCTAGATAGATCCAATTTGTAGTTTTTCTTAGTTATTATTTTTTACCATTTGTTTTATAGGGCTAATTATGAAAGGGTATGTTGTTGATGTAGGGAAGTGGAGTTTAAAATTAAGATTTTGCAGCTATCTCCCTGATTGAATGAGTAATTGTCTGTCTTATATTAAAAGAATCCGGAACACATGGATCATCTCACAGTTTCGGTCTCTATGGATTTGATTTGCCTGAAATTAAATAAATGGGAACGGTAAGAGCCGGCCCGGAAGTGCCATGTGGAAGGTGCTGTGATAATGAAAGTGGGATGACTATAGGTGCCAAAGACCAAAACACTAAACAAAGTCAAATTATGTGTGTATATATATAAATATACGTCTCAATAATGAACCGAAGCTACAGGGAAAAAGACGTTACGGCTAATGGCTGCATTCACAAGTGGAGGCCTCTTTTTGATGCAGATAGATTCGACTCTTCTTTCTATGATTTCCAGGAATATGAGCTAAAATATCTTTACCTGTTGCCTTTTTAAAAGACAATTGGCTAACCTGGGGCAACCAGTCTGCCTGATCGTTTGACCTGGCGTAATTGACTCGATAGAGAAGAATACAGGAAACAAAACATGTTCCCTTTCCACAATCTACACAGACACCTATGGCTGTATGAGTGCATTCCAATCCATCACACGCACTTCTCTTTTAATTCTACGGATTAAAAATCTATAAAAAAACTCCATCGTTACAACCTTGTTATTTATGAAACTTGAGCAGGGAAGCGCTTTTATTTTCTGTAGATCACTTTAGAAAAGTCCATATCACCACCTAGGTACACCGGGTGAAACCATGCAAGGGGAGGTGGCTGGAGGAAGGTAGACCGGGTGAGCCATAGGACATGGATCTGGTGGGTATGAATCTGCAACTGGTTATAGAACAGGAACAGATGCTGCAGGCACTTAATTGTTGAATAGTCTGCCCGTCCGAGTTTCTCAGGGAAGACTAGATGATGATAAGTAACGATTGTCCTACAAGGGTTCTCCAATCATGGACCGTCTTGATCACATTTCCAGGAACACTAAATGATGAAAGTAACGATTATCCTTCAAGGGTTCCCTCCAACCATGGAACGCCTTGATCACATTTCTCCCTACAGGAGCCAGTCAATATATAGATATATATATGTGTATGTATGCATAGATATATATGTACGTATGTATATATGTATGTATATATATGTATGTAAGTATCATCCACGTCATGATGTCCATCCCATATGATAACACCAGAAAACAATTTGTGCTGCCAAATTCCATAGTTATCTGTGACTATAAAACATTGAAACATTATTCCAAGTCATACTTCCAATAAAATTACTATACAGATTTAAACTGCTCTATGTTGCTCAAAATTCCTACGCCTAATTATGCAAATAATCACAAGCAGCACCCTTTTTGCAATGCCCATTTTCATGGAATTTGCACACTCTTTGTCCTTTAAAGGAGGGCCTGGAAGACTCTCCTCCTCTGCTAAACGAGGGTTGCCTATTCCATGGTTTACTCCCGTGACTAGAATCACCACCCTGAGAACTTCTCTCTCTTTGGCTGGACAATCTGTCTCCACTTTGGTTCTTTTCAGTTGCCCACCCACTCAAGTTTCCACTAGAAGTTGCCCAACCAGGATTTGCATTCCCAGAACGTGATCCTTGACCTGGTGCAACCCATCCCGCATTTACACTCACCGGCGCCGGCCCTTGACCAGGTGGTGCCCAACCTGGAAAGGAATTCCCAGGTGCTTGCCCTTGAATAGGAGCAGTCCAACCCAAATTTGCAGATCCAGACCCTTGACCTTGCCTAGGTGCAACCCAACCTTGGTTAGCATTTCCAGGTCCAGGCACATGGGCAGGTGCAACCCATCCATGATTTGAATTTGCAGGTACAGGCCCACCCCAAGCCACATTGGGATTTCCAGGAACTGGACCCCAGCCAGTGTTTTGATTGTCTGTCCCTTGTCTCGGCGTAGGGCTTTGATTATCTGTTATATTCATGCCCCATGGAACATTTAGTGGAGGAGCCGCAGGCTGAAGATTTGATTGTCTAAGTGCTGAATTTTTCCAAGCATCCGATAGCACCAAATTTGAAGTGCCCGGGATAACAGGAGCAGCAGTATGATTTCCTGGAGTCAAGGATGACGCAGAATTATGGAGGGAGGTTGGCGCATCACGCCAGTTACCATACGCACTAGGTTGGGTGGGCATGGGGATGGAGTTATTAGGATCTAGCTTCTGGGAAGAGGAAGTTTCCCATGCTTGAGATCCATTTCCAGGTACAGCGCTTGAACTATTAATTCCTGAGTTTGCAAGGATACCAGACATCCATCCTTGAGATCCGACAGGAATATTACCATTCACAGGTTGAACTAAGTTGAGACTTTTCATATCGATAGTTGCACTCATATGAGAATTGAGTTGTAACCCAGGGGATTCACCAGAAACTGTTGATGGAAAATGCATTTGAGATAAATTTGCATTACCCAAAGGCATAGCTGCTTCTGGCTTTGGAACTGAACTAATTGTATGTGAGATATTTGTACCATCTACATGGTCGCGTATCTCTACATGCCCACTTATCTTTGTTGATGATGTCTGTGGAGTACCGTTGTGAGATAATTGGACATTATCTGATGAAACTACTGCATGATGGTGTAACTCGTTGTTTCCTGCTGAAAATCGGTTAGCTTCAAAGAGAGATGTAGGAGATTGAGCCTGAGTGGGTGACCACTTGCTTTCATAAGCTTGCCCCTTTTTCCCACCGGGAGCTTGTGCAGGAGTAGGAGAAGGAAGATTTGTATCAGAAGCCCACCTATCTGCGGCATTGTTGGGGACATTAAGGAGAGTTGGAGCAACTCGGACCATAGAATTAGTGCTTTCGGATTGAGGCTTCAAATTTTCTCCAGAATTGGCAGAATACAAAGATGATGGATGCAAATTCTGCACCAACTGAGTCTTCAAGAGACTGTTATCTACAGATGGAGGCTCTTTCTGAATATTTCCAGATAACGCCTCAGTCAAAAGTATAGAATCATCTTGCTTCTCTGTAGTTCTCCATATCCTCAAGTCAGAAGGGAAATAACCAGTAATACTCCATTTTCTCAGCTGTACCATTGAAAATGGCCCTTGAATTTTTCCAGATGGATCTTTGTAATGCCAAATCTTTTCAGTTTCACTGGTTCTTGAAATAGATTGCGTTGATACCGAAGGAGGTGCAGGTGAAGTGCTTGGCATAATCTGAGGAGAACATTCTGGTTTTAGAACCGAATGAGCACTGTAAGCTTCTGAATTTGGAGAAGTTTTTTGCTTCTCCCAGTTCTCTAGTAGATTTGCTTCTCTTTCCCTCCCTTGATTCCATTGATGGTCATTTACAATCTCATCAGTTCCAACTGCATCTTCCACCCTGCTCAGAAAACCTTTATTAGACATGCTTCTGTTTAAATCCCTCATGCTCGTGTAATTCCTTGTTCCAGCCCAAGATTCGTTTGTAGTAAAACCTCCTTTTCTCGGAGAAATCGGTTCTTGTCCTCTTACTCCAGCCCAAGAATCGTTTGTAGTAAAACCTCCTTTTCTTGGAGAAAAGGATTCTTGTCCTCTTACTCCAGCCAAAGTATCATTCATTGCAAAACCTCCTTTCCTTGGAGAAATTGGTTCTTGTCCTCTCCTGCTAAAACTACTGCTTCTAGGTCTAATGTAATTTTCTGCAACACCAAGAAGTAAGATACAGTTGAATGACACAGAATATGATACAATGAACTATACAGAACTCAGTAACGGAATCAAGCAAATGAGACCTTGTCCCTTGTCATCATTTTCTCCATCTTCTTCAGATTCATAGCTTGGGTCCATTTTTGGATCAGCATGTATTTCAGGGATCTCTTCCAATCTACGATGGCGCTCCTGAGGAGACTTCAAAAGCTGCAATTTCTCCACACATTCTCTGAGCGTAGACAGAAGTTAAGGACTACAAAAATAGTCGTATAGAATTGCAAGAATTTCCGAGAAAACATGTGACAAGTAATAAATTCGGCAATATAAAGGCTTCTGAATTCAGACTTGAAAGCTTTATTTTCCTATCATCTGTATGATTTTGAACATATCCTATCCCAGCTGAAATTTTACTGTAAAATCCCTACGCTTTATAGGCATACACCAAGAAATAGCCACAAAAGTCTAGGCGTAGACAAGGATTTGAAGCCAATACAGAACTCACAACAGTCATTCATCTAAGTCTATCTCCGCATCTGGTTCACATTTAACATATAAGAACAAGCTTTGCTGTGATAGAAGTTTCAGAGCTCTACAAGAATTCATACAATGGCAAGATGAATTTAAACATATCTTTCAAGTCTATTTTCTAATCTAAAGCCTATAATATACAAGTAAATTGTTCAAGAGGACATGAAGTTGCTGATATTCCTCAACTTGTACTCTAATTTGAATATGGAAAGAATACCAAGTAATATTAGCTTTAATAGCATAAATCCTTCAAGATGACAAGAGTCCAAATCATTATATAACTACATAATGGTAACTATTTCAGATCTTCAAAAGGATATTCCTTTCTCCGACCCAAATCACTAGCTCGATCTCGAAGATGACTGAGACGAGTAATTTCAGTTTCCAATGCCTGCCACATAATAAGAGAATCATCAGATATCAACTCAGTTTACATAAAGTGGAGGCTGTTGGAGTGCTCCAGAGGTTTTTTTTAATCATTGTTTTGAAAATTTGTATTAATAAAACAACCAGACAGATGATATACCATCAGCAACACAAAGTTAAACTTCTTATATCATGTTCAACCCATCATTTTGAAATTCAACATTAATTATCACCATGGACGGTTACTATCCTAAGGTTGAGCCTCAAGCTTGCAACAATATAGTTCTATACTGTTATATTACTAAGAAGTGACTATCATCCCCATTATTTACGCTCAGAACTTACATCTTCAACTCTCACAGCCTGAAGTGCCATAGCCTTCTCTTGTATGTCCCCCTACGAGCAGCACACAATTCAGAATGAAGAACATCCAGTAACTTAACAAAACACTACAAAGGAATGCTGCCTCACCACAGTCAAGCGATTAAGAAGTCCACATTTTATGCTTTGCCGAAGACGCTTGCATTCATCCTAGGAAATCAGACTAGAGAGTTAACAAGCAGATCCAGTACAATGAATGCAAACATTCAAGCCAACAGATTCATCAAGTACTGCCACTGGTTTGCAAAATCAATAATGCTGAACTTTGTCCCTCAATACCAACCCAAAAGCAATGTAAGCAATCATTCTAATTTCTACAGAGTAAGACATGCTTTAGACAGTAAAAGAAACAATATAATCATCCCAGTTTTTCACTCCAAATGAAGATTATAAAATTACATCAATGAAAGAAATCATGTAAAGACACCAAATACAACAGGATAAAGGACAAATAAAAGGGAAATGGCTTGTCACCTCAGTAAAATCTTGATTTGAGATTATATCAATTGTCACCACCTCTGTCTTGCTTAGATTTAATATTTCAAGTTGAAAATTGGCTGTTTTTTTGCCAACTCTGTAGGGCTCAGGAGCTTTGCTTGTACCTGCACAAAAATATTAAAATGAATTTACCCTACTATTACACAATGTTTATAATTCCACAAGGCAATATGAATAGTGCACAAGGCAAACATGAGGGTTTTACCAACAACTTGCACAAGCCTGTACAAATCTTGCTTTTGGGCACTGCCAGAGATTCTTATTCTCACAAAAGCACCAACAACTTTGTCATGAAATGTCTCCATATCTTCAATTAGATTCTCCACCAAACTGCGTTTCAAGTAAATTAAACTGATATTATGCATATCAATAGCTGCATAATCATCAAGGTTTGATTGGAGTCCTCTCCCATCACCCTTTTTCCGGGATTTGCGTTTCTTATCCTTAGTTGACTTCACATGGGTATCATAGTTCCCATCAGCATCCAACTGATTAGCTTCAGTGTCAACAACACTCCCTTGCTGATCATCCACTTGGGAGTCCTCTTTCCAAAGGAAGTGCGACTCAAGAAGCTTTAACATTTCAAAGTGGCCCACGCGTGGCTTCCCAAACAGACTCTGAAGCCTTGAATCACAAATTATTTGACTTTTGCGACGAGGATCACGGAGTTTGTTCCTTTTTATGTATTCCAGCAAGAGAGCTTGTACATCAAATTGGGAACAAACTGACTTGTCGCCGTTCCTCATGTGCACGACAAACTCCAAAAGCTCCTTGGAGGCCCACTGAATTCTTTCATCAGAGGTTACCCCTTCAGCTCCGCTGCCTGTTGCTGAGTTTGGTAAATTTCCTTCCCTAGAACGAGAATTCATTCGTTTTCTACCCCTTCTTCTTTTAGGGGCAGTCACTTCCGTATTATCAGAACTGTCTGATCCTGACCCTTTGTCATTATGAATGTTATAGACTTCATCTGGTGAATCTTGCATACCCATGCTTATTTCAGGTCCTTTCCATGGGTTTTTAGCTTGAACAATTTCTTCAGAAGTTAGAGAGAATCTCGCTTTTAGGTCAATCAAATAATCCTTGAAAAGATACTCCCAGCTGTTTTTGTCATCAAAATTCACATGGCCCTGCCAAAGTGCAAAAGGACAAGTACATACATCAGAATGAAAGTATACCTACAAAAGTCAAGTCACAATGCACAACAAAAACAGAGATAAAATGGATTTGTTAAAATTAAAAGTAGGGAGGCAAAGTAGATTCTCTTCTACAAGTAGAAATCTCTCAAGTGATAAACCACTACAAATTATGTATAAACCAAGCATAAGAACAGGTAGCATCCAGTTAGGAAGGACTTAAGATATTAACAATTTACTGATATAAAGGAGAAGAATGAAATCAGTATAAAGTCAACGACCAGAGAGTAGGAAAACTGAAGGGTACAGGATCAATCGGCTAATAGAAAAGTAAACTTAACAGTCTCACGACAAATTCAAGCTCTACTGATGAATGCAGATGAACACAACATTGATTGGAGGAGTTGGAGCATCGTGAATGCAAGAAATTTACATCAGAAACATTCCATGGCCTCAGTTAAAAAGATAGTTCATTTACCACAAGCTTATTTACAACCTGCATTAAGAATCTAATTTTTTAATCTCAAAATACTAACTTTGTGCTTTGATCTCCATCATAAAATTTTGGATTTTTATTAGTTAGTTACTTCATTACGAAGTGTTACTGCAATTTAAGAAAGCATCCTTAGAGGGCCTAGAGTAACAAGTATTTATTGTTCACTCGTGCTGTGTGTTTCTTTGAAATAATATGATATTAGATAATAAATTCATCGCTACAATTGGCCATATGCTGCCACATTGGATCACAACTTAAACTTTGTTACTTTGAAATAATATGATATCACATAATATATTCACCGCTGCAATTGGCAATCTGCTGCCACATTAGATCACAACTTAAACTTCATCCAAAGATTTGTGTTCCTTCGTTATATAGATTTGTATTCCTTCGTTATATAGATTTGTAAAGCAAAGAATCCTATAAGTTGTTCATAATAGAATTTGAGAAAAAGAGCCTGCAAAACAATAATAGCAACAGTAATATGGAAAGATAGAACAGGAACATACCATCTCCTCGTTTCCTTGTCCATTCCCTTCAATCAATAGAACAGTTTTCATGCATGTCTCACAGAAGCCTTTATTACCTCTCACACAAAAAATGACAGCATCTTTGATGCACCCCTTGCATAAGGAAAATGTACATGTATAACACATGTAATAGGCATTCTTCCCACAGCTGCTGCAAAGGTGCCAACCTAAATATTGAAAAATATTACCATGTTGACTTTAGATAAGTTAAAAACTAAGCAGCCAAAGACGTGAGATACATTGAATAAATTATAAGACAATAGCTTCAAATAAAGAATGACAAATGAAGATGCAAAAAGCAAAACATCACGCATAAAAGACAACCCCCACAACGCTTAAGTCATCAAGAACACTTATACAGGGAAAAACACGAAATCCTTTAAGTATAATTGTTGTATCTGCTTATGTAACGACACAACATAAAAGAACATAACCAATAACCTTCAATTTCAAAAATGTTTCCAGACAAGCACTTAAGTCATAAAGTTCCAACAGTAGAGGGCAATGTTGTAAGGCATTAACTAAGAAATTCATCCAAATACACCTAGGCCAAGAAAATAAATAATTATATAGTCAGACACATTTAGAAGTTCCCGAAGCTAGAAGCCAGAGTTTAACCCATGTCACAAAAATGTACTTTGCCTGGACCACAATCCATTGGGGAATGCTCACATGAACTATTTTAGATATCCTTTTAAATTTAATAACTTGCATTCCCTTCTCAGGAGCCTTTTCATTTGCACATTTTGCTTTCCCCCAAAACACTTCTCCAAGTGCACATCTTTCACTTCTTCTGGAGGAAGAAAAAAAATCCATTCAGAAAAGCTGTTGGCATTAACAAGCCAAAGCAAAATGCCATGGAAATGAGTTTAGCTGCATACCCCTCCATTTTCATCCATCCAGACCACAAGTCAAAGTTGTCCCAAAATCCACAGAATGGACAAGTTAACAATAGATAGTGGTCTGACCAAACCCACCAAAGGCTTTACAGAATAATGGAAATTTATAGAGCCAGTGAATTTGCAATCAATAACAATCAGGAAGCATGGAATTAAAGTTAAATATAAGGCATATAACTACTTGAAGGGATAAAAGTTACTTGATTCGTTGAACTTTGGAATCTCTAGTTGCTTAGAAGTAAACTCCATCACTAATGTTTGTCAAACATTGTCCAATTCTAACTTCAAAATTCTCTCTTTTTTAACTTGTGTTTATCAAGGCTCCACATTATTTACTTTTTTTTTAGTTACATGGCCTTTTGCTTTTTCATTATTGTGGTACAGGTAACTCTTGAGCTCAAGGATGGGAAAGGACAAGTGGGTAAGAACCTTCTTCAAACCAAAAGTGATATGGTCGTATTTGCAGCCTAATCACATCAAATCCCTAAAGCAAAATGGTCTAAGAAAGTGACATAACCTTACTGCATTTTAGTTTTTCTCCAAAAAAAACTCCAAGATTATACAAGAAAAATAACAGATGTTGAAGCAGGCTGTACAACTCTTGGCATACCCCCTGTTATAACTTTGATCCTTAATCATATCCAACAAGCACAAAGTCCAGGTACAATCAACATCGTAGCCCACTCGTAACATGTATAGGAAGCCAATATTATGATTGTCTTCATGATCTTCAAGACTTCAGTGGCTTCTTCAAGCACCAAAGGTTGATGATTTAGTAATAGAGATTTTTTCCGTCTCTATTTTAATGCAAACATTGTTATTACCAGTCACCGCCATTGGGGCTTCAAAAAGTTCATGGAATTTAATTGTTAGATGAAACGTTACACTTGAAACGAGGCACAATAACCCAATATGGTGAGCTTGCAAAATTAAACAGTAGATAAGAGCATCCTGTCCCTTTGCACAAGTCCACTCCTGCAAGATTGCTGTTGTGGACATGAACCCTTTTGTCAAAACAAGAAAAGGCAACAACTTCAACAGTTTACAAGAAATGATGAAGCAGTCTAGCTGACACGGGAGTTGAGATTCAATAAGTTCTCAAGGTATCCAATCAGTAATCTTTTGTTGAATTTCTACTTTGAAATCATCAAAGAACATTATTAGTAGCTAATGTTTGATACAAGAAACTTACAAAATTTACTACCCCTAGTACAAATCCCACAAGTATTACTGTTCCAAAGGAAAAGAAGAGATTGCTTATGAAACCTAGCATAGATATTGTCAATTTCTTATGCAAACTTTAATGCTTATGCATCCTTCCCTAGAGAATAATGTCCCTAGTCTAGTGGAGTCTCAAAAATCCAAAAGGACATAAAAGACTAGAACTGAAGTCCAGACAAGCAACAAGCTTAATGGTCCATCAACAGTGAAATTCAGAACTTAGGAAAAGAAATGAAAGATTTTAAGAGCCAAAAAACAGAAAACGTGAGTAAAAGAACTTACCACAATTCCATTTCCCCTTAGATTGAAAGAACGCATCATCTCGATTAACACAAGCAGGATGATATGCCTTAGGGCACCCCCTGTAAAGAACCTTAACTAGTCAAGCAAAATGTTGAAAGAATGATAGTATGAACAACCATACAGAACACGCATAAAACTACTCCATTAACAGCAATGAAACTAATGGCCGTTTTACCTGCGGTCACAGAGAACAAGAGAACCTCCATCAAAACAAATAAAACAGACATCCTCCCCTGACTTTCTCCTTGAAGGGACTCTAGTAGGAATTTTTGTACTTTTTCCTCTTTTCCTCTTCCTACCAGCACTTTGTCCTTTTTCCTCTGTTTCCTCTTCTCCCCCCTCAGTTCCCTCAGCCATTTCTGCCTCCTCCACTTCATTTGCTTTCCCTGCTTCTTCTTGCACTTCCATCTCTTCTCCCACAGCATCCAACTCCATCTCCTCGTCCTTATCCATTTCCATCTTTTTAGCATCCTCCTCTGCCTCCACTCCAATTTCAGTCAATTGAACCTGCTCCGCTGCATCTTCTGCATCTCCAGCATCGTCCTCCTTCTCATCCAACACCTCTACGTTATGTTGATTTATATCCACTTCACTCTGCTCTTCCATCACAATCTTGCCAGCCACCTCCTTACTCTGCACATTTTCCTCTTTGACTTCCTCCTTTATATTACCTTCCCTACAATAATCAGCATCCACCATATTCCTTTTCTCTGTCAGACATATCTTCTCCACAGTTTCCGTTCCATCTGCAATCACTGTCCCCTCTGTTTCATCCATAACATCTGCCTTCAGATTCACTCCAGAGCCCTCCCCCATTTCAATACCCTCATGCTTCATATCCTCTGCTGCGCCAGACACCTCTGCCCCTGTTGCAAACTGCATCTCCTTTTCCTCTTCAGAATCTTCATTTATTCGTCCTACTGTTTCCTCTGTTGAACATGACACCTCTGCCAACACCCCCACCGGCATCTCTTTTTCCTCTTTGGGATCTTCCTCTATCTCTCCCGCTTCCTCTGTAGCATGAGACTTTTCTGCCACAATTGCCTGCGCCTCCTCTTCCTTTTTGGGATCTTCCTCCTCCATTCTTCCCATTTCCCCTATTGCATCAGACACTTCTGCCGCCATTGCAACTCGTCTCTCCTCTTCCGTTTTGGGCCATTCCTCTATTATTTCCACTGTTTCCTCTGTTCCAGCAGGCACCCCTTCCATCGTTGTTTCCCCAGTTTTCCCTTCCCCTTTGGGATCTTCCTCCTCTATGCCTCCTGTTTCCCCAACTGCACCCAACACTTCTGCCACCACTGAGACCCGAATCTCATTTTCCATTTTGGCTTCTTCATCTTCAATTCCTACTGTTTCATCTGATGCAACAGACACCTCCGCCACCATTGTGTTCCGTGCTTCTTCTTCCTCTTCGGGATGTTGATCCTCTATTTTTAATGTTGCACCAGCTACTTCTGCCTCCACTGCCCTCATCTGAAATCCATCTCCAATGCCCAAACCTTCATCCTTTCTACCCCCATTTCCATCTGTTACCAATGCTTCGACTCTCGTTCCAATTTCCTCTCCCTTGCAAGCCTCCTTCATTCCCTCAACGACATTCGCCTTCACCGAATCACCCACTTCAACAATCCTCATCACATTCTCACTCACCTCTCCTACACCATCTCCCGATTCCACGTCAGCAACAGCCGCGGTCTCCGTCTCAATCTCTTCGTCCACCGCCGGTTCACTCACTTCGGCTCTCAAATTCCCCTCTTTCATACCAATTAACTGGTTGCTCTCTCCATCCCTAGCAATTCCATCTCCTCCGGTCTCAGCCGCCGGCGATTGAGACGACTGGCCACCGCATACACCAACTCGCAATCCATCCGAACCCTCTCCGGCAACCACTCCGAGTTTCTCAAGAAATGGCGGTGATTGGTCAGTGTTGTCGAAGACGGCAACTGTTCCCGATTCGTGCGACACGGACATGGGTCGAAGCTCCGAGTCGCAATTTGGGTCCGGGGGTTCTATTACTGGCTGGGATTGGGGATCTAGAGGTTTCAAGTTCTCATCTTCTTCGGCATCCATTAGGCAGATTGATATGATAAGTAAGAAAACCCTAACAAAATTAGGGTTTAGAAAGATTTGGGGGAGAACTGGTGTGTTCGATGAAATATGCAAACTGTTATTTACTGTTGTTTTGTCTAGCGAAGAAGCGATAAAGAGATCTGTTACACTGCACCTGTAATTTTTATACTTTATGAGCCACGTTGATTGGGCTTTTCTTACTATGTGGACTTTTATTGGGCTTTTTCTTACAAACATTAATCCGGTCAAGACTTTATTTGTCAATGGGTCTAAGTCTTCAATTCTTCTTCCACTTACTTTCTTTGGAAGAAAAATCCTTCGCGGTCAATTTTCCGTCTTGGCTTTTTTTTTTTTTTGGTTGCTCTCTCCATCTTTAGGGAGAATATTTATGTAATCGTTGAAGGTTAAAGTTGGAAACTTTCACTTTTTTTACAATTTATTTACTTTTGATTTTTTCGTCTATCTCCCAATGTTCTGAATACCGTACCGGACTCGGTATCGGATTCAGTTCTGATACGGTACTGTACCGGTACCGGACAATACCGGGTACTGTACCGGACAATTTTTTATATTTATAAAATAATCCCTGAAATTTTAAAAATTTGCAAAATAGTCCACTGATATATTTTACAGTTATATACTGTACAGTTTACTATTTACAAGTTTACATCAACCTTATTTCCAAAAATCTTAATAATAAATAATAATAACAATTAATAATTTAATAAAATG
>JAOSBN010000179.1:45258856-45286788 GCA_027563595.1 Erythroxylum suave
GTGGCGCAAGCGTTGACGGTGACGACTGGAGCAGGCGGTGGAGGGAGGCGGATAGAGGAGACGGTGGGCGGCAGACGCAGACGCACGCAGAGGAGGAGGAAGACCGAAGCAGTCGGGTAAATGGGGGGGGTGGGGTAAGTTAAAAAAGGTTAAAAACTTTTAAATTTTAAAAAATTGCAAAGAGGTCCCTCGGCTTTTAAATTTTTCCGGTACCGACCGAAAACCACCGGTACCGGCCGATATCTGCCACCGGTACCGATGGCCATTAGTACCGTACCGGCCGGTACGGTACGGTATTCGTACCTATGCTATCTCTGCATGAAGACTTTTATATAATTGTCCCTAGAAGATTATCCCATACTATCAATTATTTTCATAAGAGAGAATAAAGCAGAATTTGAAAGGAAGATTATCCTTTTTGGTAGATTGAATCATTTTGACTTCTTTACATTTGGTATATAATGGACTTTAGTATTTGATTATTTTACCAAAAAAATTTTCAAGCATTGCCATGCCTTGTTACATTTTAGGCCACGCATTGTAAAAAAATGTCATTAGATGTTCATTTAAAACAAACCATAAATGAAAAAATGTCATTAGATGTTCATTTAAAACAAATCATAACTTCATTTTTAAGCGAATTCTATGTGGCTCGATAGAAACCATATCAATACTTAATACACATATTAGCAACCTAATGTACACAAATTACTATCAGTCATTAAAATAATTACCGCATACCCTTTATAATCATAATATCATCTTTGAATATAAATTATACCATGCCTCAATACTAGTACTTTTCTATTTAATATGAGATTTAGGTATTTTAATTGAATACATATAACACCTACACTTTTAAGTAGGAAAATATTGACCGAGTCAAAAGAATATTTGTCCTAATAGCAATAATACTTACATTTAACACCACAACTATAAATAATAGTTACCAAGACAAGTCATATTTAAAAAAAGGTCATAACTTTAATGTATGATAGGAATACTACGGTTAAGTTATAATATAAGCATCAATAAGATGGACATAAATTGATACAAATTCGTGCAACAAAGTGGGTAATATGAAGGTTTTGTCTAACATAAGAAACTATATCCATTAAAGTTTTTGGAGAATGCGAAAACATATATATGGCTGTGTGATCATGGGTGTTCTTAACAGAAAAATTGATGAGAAATTATAAAGTACAACGATTTGATGCATGATTATGTATGAAGCTATATTTGTTAAAGGTTTTGTCTAATACGGTTTAGAACATGGTCGTTTAGTCAACCATGTTCTTGTTTAAAAATGTTGAAATGAATTTGTAAAGTACATAAATTGGAACATGATCATGTATGAAATTACATGCAATAAAGTATTTTTAATATGGATAATTACACAGTTATATGGTTAATCACATTATTGTTTAAATTTTAGTAGGGACTCCTACATGGGCCATGTTATGATGCCATATATAGGCTGTTGTATAATGTCATTTATAGGTCGTGTCATGTTAAGCGGTAACAATAATGGATAGTATTTGTAATCATGTGTAGGCTCTTTTTACTTAGAAGGGAAGAGTGTTCAAGATAATTTCCTTTAGACTATGTTTATGAAGGATAATATAGAACTAAAGAGTTGAACAGACGTCTCAACTTCACTGAGCTCCACTAAAAGACATGACATGCATTCTTAACCCTGTATTATCAATTTCTGTTAATGATATATATATATATAAGGATGAAGAATCAATCATGACTTGCTCTTTACCGACGATCGAGCTAGCTAACGCTCCCTATGAGATTTAGACCGTTCTCTTATAGTGAGGAGGATGATCTCAATATTAAATGAAAAGGCTGATTTACTTGAAAAGAAGAAACTAAAAAAGGTTGGACTCTTTGGTCCTTTGAAAAATTAGAAAAAAATTCAAATTATCTTGAAATAACTGGGCTCCTAGGCCCGTAAAATCTTTATTGACTTAATTTGGTGAAATTACTGAAGATGTAAACTGAAAAGACGGGACTGATTAGCTCAAAGAGATGATCAAAGTATAAGGCCCCAACATATACCCTAGAAGTATTATAGCATATCTAGGGTGTATTAAGAAGTGAACATCATGAATTAAACGCATCTAAGTATAGAAAAAGACATAGTAGTAATTAATGTGAAAGACGTAGGTAAATGAGTAATTCGTTCGTTTCGACATAGACGTACATACTTAGACGTGAAATATGGATGGGTATTTTTGACATGTTTGCTTAGATTTATGAGCGTGATATTAGCAGAATTGATTAAATAAAGTATTCCATAAGCAAATGGGTTGTTTTTGCTTAAATTAGATGTGTTTTGTATTGCTCTTGCATCATAAGACCGAAGTTAGTTGGTTTAAGATGTGTACCTCGTTGGATGGATAGGTTCCACTGAACATACTTCTGTACTTTGGCCATATCTTGACCTATCTAGCTCCAAATCGGATAATTCAAGTTGGAGATTAAACTAGAGACATAGATTGAAAACTTTCATGAAGGAACCAAAATTGATTCTACCTCTAAGATTTTGAATTCTGGCTTGAAGTTGAGTTATGGATCTTGTCCCTATTTTTGAACAACCTATAGTGTTTTGGGTATAACTTCCAGAATAATTAACCAAATTGCATGAAATTTATTCCATTAGAAAATTAAGACATGGGGGAATGAAATTAATTGATAAGAGTATAGGCCAATGTGGGAAGTAAAGGAAGAAGAAAGACCAATATGCAATTTTTCTAAAGTTGACACATGGACCAAATGGATTAAGGCATATATAACCAATAATAATAAACCATGTGTGTTCAATAGAAATTAAACATATGTGTGATTATTGAAAGTTCTTGAATGGACATATGGAGAGGGGAGATGGATGACATTTTGGGGGTTCTAAGTTCAGATTTTTCTCCTTTCAGTTTTACCTTCATCATCCTATCATTTTTCATGTAAAAAATCAAGCCAGTATTAGGTAGAAATCAAGGTAAAAGTTAGAGATTTTTTCTTCACCTTTCTTTTCTTGCTTTGATTATGAAGAACTGGAATTATAAGGTTGGAAGTGGGACTAAGATGTGTATTTGTGATGTTTCTAGTTGGTGAGTCAAGCAAAGCAAAAGAGGAAGGGAAGGAAAGGCAATAGAAAACCAACCTTGTCAATTTTGAGATTTGGGACTTCACTTAGTTAATTTCTTTATTTGTGTATATTTGAATATGTAAAAAGATTCATTTAGATGTAGAGTGGTTGTTGGAATGATGATTTGGTGTTACAGTGTTATCTTGCATAGAATTGGTTGAATATGATAAGAGAATATTATGTAGTGAAATTCTGTCTACGTTTTTTTGAACCAGCCACATTGTTTGAGTCATAACTCAGCATACAAACTCTAAATTGGGTGATTTCAATTTCATATGAAACATAAGATATATAAATAGAAATCTCTAGAAGATACTTTGACTTAATTCTGGCTTTATAACATGGAAAATTTAGGTCGTAAATGGTGACCTGATACCGCCCCTATTTTAGAGTAGTTTGTGATATTTGGTCTATACCTTGTAATTGGAAAGTCCAAATGGTATGATTGGTAGTGCTATGGAAATTAGAGACATAGAGTAACTTATTTCTAGAAGACATAAAAACCTAATCCAAACATTTTCCACATGCATTTTAAGGAAAATATGCAGTATGTCATGTGATTTGCTTATGGACTGATTATTTGCTTATTTTTAGATCACTGTAAGCTCAGCCCAATTTTAATTTTGTTTTCGATTCTCATTTTTAGTGAATCTTATCTGGACCTTTTATAATGTGTATGTAACTTTTCAAACACCTAGAAATAAATAAAATAGGACTTACCATATGTGAATTAGATGATTGAATATTGGAATTTAAGATTAAGCATAATGCATTCCAAAGAAAACTTGCATGTACATAAATGATTTGTTTGTATATTTATTGCTCATATGTGTATAGTATAATTATAAAAGTGTGATTTTGACACCCTTTTTTTGGTGGTAAGTTATGACTTGCATGTATGAACATAGATACATATTTTATGACTTCAAGTGAATATCATATGATGAATTGTGAAATTGGAAAATAGTTAAAGTAAAGGTTACAGTGCCTGCTATATTGTCTTGGTGGTGGATAGATAGGCATTCGTATAGGGATACAATGTAACTGCTACAGTTTAACACTACTGGTGTCTTTATTTCGGGACTATAATGTCTCCATAGTTTGATGCCTTCGGGTATCCACAATTTGATACTTTTGGGTATTCACAGTTTTAATATTTTTAGATATCTACAGTTCCTGTTATCCACACCCACGAAAAATGTGTAGGTCTAATACATAAAACAAAATAAATGGATATAAATAAGAAATGAAGCATGACAATATAAATAATTGGTATTAGTGAGCTTTTGCATTTGTATTGATAATTTGTATAAAAAGCATTTAATATCAATATTTCGCTTATAAATGTGCATTTTGGGTATATAGATAATATGTTGAAGCATAATTGCATTATCTACTTTGCTTAGGTATGCCATCATTGTTTACGTAAGCGTTGAATATCAATGTCTAGTTCATGAATGTGAACTTATGGTATGTGACTTGTGATATTTCTAAATGCGTGTGATTGACAAATGACTACTGTGAGTGATCATTCAAACCAAGTGTTTTCCCTACTAAGCTTTTAGGCTTAGCACAGGTAATAATTCGTATAGGTCCAAGTCATAGAAGTGAGGTACATGGAACATCTGCAAGACCAAGACCAACAGTTAGGAGAAAAAGTACTTTTTGAATGTGTTTTTAGCTAAAGATGATTTTATATGTACTGAAGAAAGGAAATTGTATGTTTTCTTTTGGATTACCGTGTAAATGTGAAGATGTATAACAAATGTTAAATGATAATGTTAAGCATTGGGAAGTCTTGTAATGTGTATTTGTATAGTATTGAATAGAATTGAATACCTTAAATGCATGTATAGGAATTTGGTTGCTATGTGTGCGGATGGTTTTAGATTCCGTATAAGGGGTGTTACACTTATCCTACATAATATAAACTACATGAGTAAGGCAAAAACTTATTGAGGCCCTCTAAATCTCTTTAAATATTATTCAAATATTTTGTGTATCAACTATGTACAATGCATAAGACTTAACTTAGATCATTCTTTGGGTTCTTTCTTTGAACCTTTTTCACCCATTTTTCATATAGAAACTTATAATCTCAATAACATATAATGGTGAGTGAAATAAAAATAAGTAAATATAGAAATAATGGAATGGAATATTAGTTGTGTAAATTGTTAATCAAAACTATGATTACGATAAGGAATATATACCTACCAAAACTCCACTGCCCATTCTTTTAGTGCTTTTTTATCTATGCACAATATTTTTATATAAAGATTAAGATTATAATAAACAAATTAATTTGTATATAAGCAAGCAAAAAGGCAAATAGATAAATATTAAAGTCGGAGAGAAGGGAATTTTTACCGTATACATTTTTATTCAAAACTATGATTACACTAAGGAATATATAGCCACCAAAGTTCCTTCCTCCAAATTTCAATATTTATATATGTCCATAATGTCCCCTCAAAAGTTGAGTAATATTAAGATAAAAGATAAGGAACTTTGTTGGTGTACATTTCTCATTAAAACACCGGTGCTAACAAAAGTAATATATAGCCACTAAAATTTCTTCTATTGTTACTCAATATTTTTTTAGATTTAACATATTTATGTATGCATGGTGTCTCATTTAAAGTTTATGATATATAAATATATTTGTAAGATTATTTTGTCAATTTTTTATTTCAGAGGATATAATTTCTAAAAAATTATGGAAATATTAACTGTTTTCTCTACTCTTATAAATATAGTTTTGAATATGTTGAAATGGTGATTGCAAACCTACCAGTTAGAATGATTAATTGAGGCACACAATATTCCAAATCATCAAACAGGTATACATTTATGGTAGTGAACATATGTCATTAGAGAAATAATTCTTATATGAGTTATTATTAGAGGTAATTATTCCTCTAACAAGTCATTGATAATTTTCATTTGGCCATCTATTTATAAGTGTTATGCAGTTGAGAACTTCAATTCGTACCCCCATCATATTGAAGAGAGACATCCAAAATCAGCCAGTAAATTAAGCATCTCGATCATTTATAATGTTTGCTAGAACCCTAAAATGCTTCTCCACATTTTTTTAGAAAAGCTCCGCAGCAACATTCAAGGGACATAAAGCTGAATTTGGCACAAAGATTGCATATTTGGAGAATTTATCAAGCCTCACCACATTTGAGGTTATGTCGTCCACCTTTGGGAACCCACCAATAAATTCCATCAAAACCGACATCCATAGTTTTTCTGGAATAGACAAAGACTAACAAACTTACCTCCTTCTTTCTGTTAGGTTTATTTAATTGACAAACAAGGCAAGTTTTTTGATCATTTTTGGTTAATAGTAAGATTGAGAAAGGAGTGTGAACATCTATTGGACTTCGGGATAACCAACCTACTGTGAATCATGTGTCTCCTTCATTAATTTTTTTACAAGGCACTAAAACTTGGCTTATATAACTGATTATACTTTTTAATTAGCAACCCATCGTCATCAAGCCAAAAAAATTGAACAATAACATCTTCTACTTGCTTCACAATTTGACTATAAGTGTTGTCAAGTAGTGTTGTGTTGGTGGTAAAACCTATCTACTTGTTTTACACTTAAAAACTGCAAGTGAACAGGTTGTGACTTGTAGTTAACAAGAGTAGATATCGATCCCATAGGGATTGATGCCTAGACACCGCTTAATTTAGTCACTACTTTGTTTAAGAAATGAAAATGGTAAATGAAAATAATCTAGAAAATTAAATTAAAATCAAAAGAATAATGCAAATAATGGACAATATCGAAATTGCAAAAAATCTGAATTCAAGAATCTAAATGCTAGAGATTATTTTTTTCCCTATTTTATCTCCCTCATATTTTATTGATTGAATTGTGTCTCATCTTAGATTTCTGAATGTACTAATTACCCTCTCTCAAGGTGTAACTATTTGTCCCTAATTGAATTAATGGGAATCAATTGAATGATCTCTCAACCTACCCAATGACTTTACCGATTCAACTAGTTATTAAACTATCCTATGGTTGATAAATTGATTAGTTGAGATCTGTCTTCTAACTATCCAATTAACTTGATGATTGCTAGTCTATAGGTTGCCAACTCTCATTGTACAATCTTACATGAATTTCATCGCTCTCACTCTCTCCATTTGTTGTAAGATGACAATTAAGAACAACAATCAACAAAGACAATTGTATTCAATTCAATAAAATATGAGTTCTAACAAAATATTTCAAAAGCAATCTCTAAATTGAAATCAGCCTAACATGATCTTCATAACATCATTAACAATCAAATAAACCATTTTTACAAAGAATAGAAGATATTAAAATGACAGAAAATTGAATAGAAAGACTCCTTCTCTTCTTTGCCAAAATATAGAATTTTGGTGTTGATATGCTATTTTGCCCAATCTTGATGATGATCCTTGTCTTCAATCCTTCTTTTATGCTCCAAACATGTGTTCTTCACTCAAGGATGGTGTTTCTACATGTGGGTGTCGTCTCACTCGAAGATAGAGGCTTAATAATGCTTAAATAGTCCAAAAATCCTTAGTTTAATGAAGCCTCACAGATTGCCTCGAATTCTAATTCCCACATCCATAGGAATTTGCATGATTCCTACGAGTATGGGAATTGGTCACAGATGCACTCCTCATTTCTTCTCCTCTTTGATCTTTAGTTTAACCTCAAAGTTGCTCCTTCTTCCTTCCTACATAAAAAATAGTTAACCCTTACCTTTCGTTAACATCAAACACACAAAAACAACAATAGAAATCAAACTTAATGAAAACATACAAAATGAATCATCAACTAGAACAATAATCAACAATTATGCTAGAAAACACATGCCAATGACCTATCAAAACATGTACTAATGGAAACCTATCAAGCTATTAGTTTAATTTTCTCCAATAGGTCCAATTCAACTTGATTGATAGCATATAAGGCTGTAAAGACTTCTTTCTAGCTCAATGCATATGTCACGTTATTGTGTCTCCCTAGTTTATGCTCCCTTACAAAATCATATTCAGCAAGAAACTCTTTCCATTGGGTTTGCCTTATAAATAATTTATTTTGTGTCCTGAGAAAGGTATTAGCTACATTATTCGTACAAAAAATGAACTTGGTACCCAATAAGTATACCCACCAACCTTGAAGGTAATGAACTACTTCCAACATCTCATTCTCATGTGTCAATTATTGTTACTTAACACCATCAAGCCTACAAATTTTAAATGCAATAGGATGGCCTTCTTGCACCATACGCCAATAGCTTTGTTCGAAGCATCTATGTGTACTTGGAGAAGAAGATCCAAGTCGAGTAATTTCAATACAGGTTTAATTGAAATAACAACCTTCAACTCTTCAAAGGCTTCTTAACACGCCCCAGACCGGCACCACTCTTGTTTCTTCAATAAATCTATCAAAGATGTTGCTTTCTTTAAGTCCCCCATAATAAATTGGCAATTGTAGTTCACCAAGCCGAGAAAACTCATAAGTTCTTTTATCGTTTTTGGAACCTGTTAATCAACAATTTATGTATGATTTTTGGATCCATTCGCACCTGGGCCTTACTCAACAAGTATTCTAAAAACTTTATTTTTGATTGCACAAATTCGCACATCTCCATTTCACAAAAAGTTTATATTGTCGCAACTACTTGAATACCTTCATTGAGTTGTATATGCTCTACTATGTTAGTTTTATAGACTATAATATAACCTAAGTAGACCACAATAAAATTGTCTAAAAAGTCATATAGCATGTCATTCATCAAATTATAAAAAGTAGCATGGGCATTCATCAAACCAAATGGTATGACCCAAAATTCATATGAGTCATATTAAGTTATACATGTTGTCTTTTCTTCTTAACTTCAACAATTTACACTTGCAATTACCCATTCTCAAGTTTAACTTTTTGAACACCACAACCCTTGATAATATGTCCATCAAGTTTTGAACTAAAGGAGCAAAATATTTATTTTTGATAGTTAGCTTATTTAGAGTTTGATAGTTTACACACAAACATAAGGCTCCATCTTATTTCTTTTAGAGCAAAATTGGAGCACCATATGGGGCTTTAGATGGCTGGATGTATCATGCTTCCAACAACTTACCAAGATACTTCCGTAATTTCACCAACTCTAATGGTAACATCCGATAAGGGTACGGGCAGTAAGAATTGCACCTGGCACCAATTTGATCTCATGATTAACTTTGCAAAGAGGTAGGAGAGTCTTTGGTAGCTCTTCATGCATCATATCCTTGAATCCCCTTAATGCTTTTTTAACCGCATTTGAGAATTCCACCATATGGTCTTCCGTAATTTCCTATTTGTTCACAATGTAAGTCTCTATCCCTTGATACTCATAATAGAAACATGAGCTATAATTGTTGTTTTGTCCTTGTTCTTTTATAGATCTATAAAAAATTATATAGCATGAATTTTGATCATTCATAAGAACAATACCTCCAAAATGTGGATATAACACTGCCTTTGCCATTTTGAGAATGTTAATGCTAAAATTAAGTCAAAACCATCGAGAGGTATCACCAATATGTTACACTTCCTATGTCAACTTCACATTTTCAAAGGAACATTGTATGCAACTCCTACGATTGCTTGTGCTTTTGTCATGAGAATTTTTATCTTTGTAAGGCTCTTACTAAGTTTCAAACCCAAATTTTGCACCATCCCTTCTACAACAAACGAATGAGTGGTTCCCGTATCCATTATAGTCGCGAGCTCCTTTCCATTGAGTTTTATATATACATAAGGCATTCAAAGATATTCACTTCTGTACTAACCATATTGAGTAAGTAGATAGGATTAAGCCCCGCTTTTGAGTGATCACTTTCACCATCCTCATTTGCTATCGAGGCGTTCAATTTCTCCTTTCTTGGGTAATCATAAGTATAGTGAGGTCTACTATATGAGAAAGTACCATGACTTTTTATGGAAGATTTCTCACCTTGCTTAGGTTGCCCAGTTTGTTTGGAATTTCCATTGTGATCATTCTCCCTTTTCTCGCCTTGGTCTTTCTTTTTCTTTCCTTCACACTTCTCTTGGTAAGTTCCTTTTGATTTTTGAGAAAAGAAAGAGGCTTTGGTTTCCTTGGGCAATCTGAAATCTACTAAAACATTTGTGGTCGTAATAACACCAACGACATCCTTGATATTTTGCTTTCATAACTCCATTTGTGCCCAAGGTTATAAACCTAAAATGAAGTATGACTTATCCCCATCTGCCATATTCTAAATATCAAGCATTAAGGAACTAAATTTCTTAATGTAATCTCTTATCGACCCATCTTGCTTTAACCGCTTCAAGGCATCTCTTACAAGCCAAAAAGTGTTACTAAGAAGGAATTGATTCTTTAACTCTTTTTTCATCATCTGCCGTATATCACAGGAGGTCGAAAAACACTAATTTTTGCATAAGATTAAGTTCTCCACCATAATTTTGCATCACTATTAAGATATATTACTAAAACATTTAACTTTTCTACGTCCAGCACCTTAATAGCTACAAAATATTGTTTCATATCCTACAAGAAGTTATCAAGTTCCATAGCATCTTGAATGCCCTCGAAAACTTTTAGTTCATGCACCTTTAACATCGTGCTTTCGTCATGTCCAACATCCGGGGTTGCAATTACAATTTTGAGGATGATCATCTCAAAATTTGTATCCTCTCATGCTTTAATTAATTCAGCCACTTGATCTTGTAATGCTTAGATTTGCCTCTCCAAGGCTACCTGTGTAACATGCTTATTAAGATTACTGTTACCCGCCATTAAATCACTAACACAACTCTAATACCAACTGTTACAAAGACTTTGCAAGGAACTTAAAGTTAACTCACAAAATAAGTCAAAATCTAAGTATGTTAGTTGAACTTTCGCAAGTCAACTCAACCTTACCAAATCCCTTATGTTTAAGGTGTTTCCCACAAAGGCTAAAGTAAATTCATGACTTTCAATAATCTAACAAAATAAAATGGACAGCAATAAGAAGAGAAAGATGAATAAAGCTTTATAGCAAAATTGTCAACCTTTATATTACTCTCAATTAATAAAAATGATACAAAAGCTCTCTCTAATTAAATAAAGTCTTTGCTCAAATGAGTTATTTATAGGATTTTGGAGAGTTGTGGGAAAGAATATAAGAAATTGGGCACAAATACTAAGTCACTAACTTAGTTGGTGGTTGAGATCCTCAACCCCTTTTAGGTGCTACTTTAGTTGATGGTTTAAATATCTTACCACTATCCCACTTCCAAGTAGAAAAAAAAGTGATAAATGGAGACAAAATACCTCATCCATGTTCTTTGGCACGTTCTTCCACTTTTTTGAGATTCATATCACTAACTTTCTCATATCACCAATGATCTTCATCTAAAGGTGATAGTTAGTCAAATTTCGAGTCATTTCACGTGAGATCCAACCAATGTGCACCCATAGTCTAGTTCGTTCATCTACGGTTTGTCATTTGAGTATAAATTTATCCCTAATCCCACCAAAGATGTCTTAGGCAATTGCAACTTGCCCTATTCAAGCTAATTAATGCTTCACAGTCCATTATAGAAAGCCAAAGTTCTAACCATTCTTGATCTTACTTGGTTATATTATCTTGGTCTTTTGGCATGTCTTTCTCGTTGGCCAAAGCTCACCAATGGCTAACAAAGAGGGTCCTGTAATGTTAAGGAGCTAACACTAACCAACAAACACATTATGTATTAACTAAAAACATATTAATTTTTCCAATTTCAATATGGCAAAATTAAAAATCACCATTTAAATTAGACAAGTATCTAATCACTATGATATCATTTGTTGGACTTAACACAAATTTTATTGATCGGTCTCATGATAAACAAGGAAATTACATAAATAAAAATAATGCAAAATTATATTTTTATTTTCTATTTTATTTAAATAAGTCGATGGACATTTTAATAGGTTTGTCGACTTTACAACATACTTTCTAAACTTTCGATCAACCAGAATAAAAGTTGTGAGAAACAACACAATAAGGTCCTTTTGCACTTTTCTTAATACACAAAACTCTTCTTGTGAGAGAATTTGAATATCCACAAAAACTTACTCTAATAGGTGTAAGAGGTCTAAGGGTTATCTATAACACATTAAAAGGTATGTTTTATATTCTAACGTTATTGTTAGAATTTAATTTTGATCATAATGTTTAGCAACGACTAAAAATGACTCCAACATTATGCAAATCATCCAACTTAAACCTCAACATTAAAGTTAGGACATTTTTCTTACTTTTTTTAACATATTCTTTGTTTAGATTAATTTTTGGTAATATTCATTTTTTTAATTTGTTCCACCGTACCATTATGATAAAGTGGTCATTCAACTCAATTCGGCAGACCATAAATTGGTGGTACAACCTAATTCCGTATTTGTAATTAAAACTTGGTAAATATGTCATAAGAAAACATATGTTAACTATTAGTGTATTATATAAATTTGGATAAACATATAACAATTCTTATATCGAATCATTATATCATAAATCAGATCACACGATTCTGGCTCAACGCCCTATCCACATATGTCAATCAATACACCACAGCCCTTTACGCCCTATCCACATATGTCAATCAATACACCACAGCCCTTTCAGTGCATTACTGAATGAACGTTCGACCTTGTTTAGAGATCAAAACTATCTGAATGTACTCCCCTTTATTGCTGCGAGGCGAACGGTGCTTCAGGGTTTGCCGTTTGGAGATTAAAAATATCTGAAAGTACTCCCTTTTATTGCTGCTAGGCGAACGGTGCTTCGGGGCTTGCTTGATGGCTGAGGAAAGTTCACTCATCTCTCATGACATCATAAACTAATAAAGTTAAGGAGCATACATGGGGATGAAAGGATCTTCAAGCATTTCTTACTCGACAAATACTAAAACAGTCCTTAGGTAACATCAATGACATATTCAAAAATTATTTACTTATTACAACCATAGACGCTGCAAAACTAAATGACATGTTCTATTAGAGAATAAGTGCTCCATATCATCATCATCTGCTTTCCTTCCTATTAAAATAAAGTTTCCATATTACTCCCCAATCCCTATCAAATTTGAACATTTTGACTTACAAGAGAATCTAACTGAGGAACCTTAATAAACTAAGACATATTGCTACAGCTTAGTCCATATCCATTAGTAGTACCTCCTGGGATAGCGGTCCACCATCCTTCTAGAACGACATTTAATTGCTCTATGTCCTCAACCCCCTTAGTTGTGGCAGATCATCAACGGTCCCATACAGTCCCTACTCATGTGACAGTATTGTTGGCAATTCCTGCAAACGATGTCTTGGTAGCTACTGCTGCGAAAGCTACTACCCCTGTCTCCAATAACGTTGCCTTTAGGGCAATACCTAGCCAAATGTCCGGCTATATTACAAGGTTGCAAATAGGTTCATTTCAGCAGTCCCGTGCTAGATGACCAGTCTTTCTGTAGTTATTGCATGCCTTGTCATTTGTATAATCAGCTGCTATATGGCCCTGCTTATAACAGTTGTTGCACAGCCTAAGGTCACTAGGTGGCATTGGTGAGGTTGTATAGTCCCTAGCACAATGTCCAGCCTTCCCACAGGTGTGGCATTTACCCTCATTTGGACAGTTGCTGGCCATATGCCTAGGCTCCCGACAGTTCCAGCAGAGTGACTTTGTAGTGCACTCGGAAGCAATGTGCCTACAGGATTTTCAGACATGAAAAATTCAACAAAACTCATTCATTTGTTATTTCAATGCAAAAGAGGGAATTGAAATATGAATGCATCAATACACGCTTGATAATCTTACATATCAATTAGTTTTGAAGGAAAAAAATTACCTACAACTTTACAAGAAACTACCAACTACACATCAGCATTTGGGAACATGAACATTGTAAAAATTGATTAAATGACTAATCAAATCATTCATATACAAAGCAATTGCCTCAATTTAAAATTAACCAAATATCTACAATACGAAAGGATAGAACTCAACACTACAACCGCCTAGGAATTGCTTGAAGTGACAAAATTGCCACTGTCTTCTTTTCTTGAAATTGCCAAGGTCAAAAACAATACAATAATCCTATAACATGTCTCAAAATTTGAGATTCTAAAGATGGAAGCTAAATAAAAAATCTTTACTTAAAGACCAGTTAAGATATATTTTGAAGTAAATTTGGAGTTACAGATTATGAGTTTTCCCAAACAAGCAGGAACACCAATTAAACAACAAAGCAGTGTTCATATTGTACACATTGCATGATTCTTGCAACTAAAATTTGGTAGAGTTTTCAAAACCAATTGATATGCAAATCTTATACAGAGAAAAGATTAGAAGATATCAATTAACAAGCAGTGCTTGAACTATATGCCACAAACACTAAATGTATAATAAGAATCCCATACCCAGGGATTAATTTTACTAAATAAGCTTCAAAAATTCCCAACCATATCAAAATATTTCCTTGAAATGAGCAAAAGGTGCACAAGAAACAACAAAAGTTTCAAATATCTATTTTACTCCAGAAAGCCACTTCAAAAGCACAAGAAGTGGAAAATAAGCTGAATTATTGAAAACTAGAAAACCTGAAACTCCAACGAGAATCTCGTCTGTATGGTGCACCACGGTAGGAAAAGCGATCAGATCGGATCTTACGATCCATTGGACTCCTGCTCCTGCTCCTGCTCCTGCTTCTGCTTGGGCTCTTGCAATCTGAACTCATGTTCCAACTTCCCCCAAAAAACTTACCACCACTGTTCTACAAAAACACAACCAACAACAACACCAGTTGCTCCCTCCCTGTCCACATTACAGCCACACCTGTCATCATCCATTACTAGAACTCAAATCCCTCACCAACCCTTCAAAACAAAAACACCATATCCTAACTAGAAACAACAAAATGCTTTTTTCATACAAAATCCATTAGATCAGTTACATGCCGCCATTGTCCCTTCCCAACGCTAGGAAAATGATGAACTATTTCTTCGCCCACATCATTTAAGCATCTTATGCAACGTTGTCCTTTCCCATGCAACATAAAACTTAGGTAGTTGTAGAACTTGACAAAAACTCCCATCTTCTAAACTAATCATGCAAGCCACATTTGTTACAGTTCTAGAAACTAAAAGGGAGAAGAAAATAGGAACCTATCAGAGCTTATGATCAGAGTAAAGAGAGAAAACTAAGCAACATCATATAAAGCTCTCAAACATAAATAACCTACTCTGGAATTCGGGGGGACATGGAAAACTAGACTGCAGCTATAGTAAAACTCACAGTATGTAACTAGGGTTCAATATAGGTTCAACATAGACTTAGTTGTAGAACAAAAATTACCCAAAAAAAAGGTAAAAATGGTTACATAAAATCACGTCTCTTAATCAGCATTGGATGTCACCAAAGTTGTCTTCCACTTTTGACACATATACCATACAGGGAAGAACACCCAACTCATTGCACAAAGTTGAACATCTTCAACAAAGTCACAACCTGTGTTTGGCTGGTTTGCAGAGCACCATTAGAGTACAGAAAACCACAATAGTACCTAATCGATTGCAAGAGTTCAACATCTTCAACAAAGTCACAAGTTGGTTTTGATTGGTTTGTAAGGCACTGTTAGAAGATAGAACACCCCCACTACATCTTCAATAGGAGGACACTTTCATACACGAACATGGGCATGAAAAGCTTTTAACATTTGGATTTAACGAACTCCATCGATTTATATCGTAATCAGCCAAGATTAAACACCCAAATAGCAATACAAGCACCAAATGGTTGACCAATCCATGAAAGTTATCCAAAATTAAACCCAAAAACAAGGAACCCAAAATCACAAGAACCATATAAACAAACACAAAAACAAAGCATCACTAAGTTCCAGATTTAAGAAAACTCCACCATCCCGTCACGGCCAAATAGCAAAACAAGAGCCGGAGAAGACATTTAGTAACAAATTCAACGAGTGAAGATAAGATTCAAACCATAGCTTCTGGTTCTCGAAGCGAACTTATACTCAGCCCCTAAACTCAAAAAGAGCAAACTTTCAAAGGATTAAGGAGACGCACCCTAGTTCATAAGCTCAGTAACGAATATGGCCTTTGGGTGTAGTGAACGGACAGAGAATCAACGGATTTGCAGATTTGTTAAGCAAAAGGGGTGATTTTGGGGAGTAACGGACCAGAATTTGCTTTGAATCAGATTATATTCAACTTTTTTTTGAAGTAATTATATTTAGTTTTAGAACAAGGGTTTCAAGGCCCAAGTCCACAATTTCTATACAAATTTATTTTGAATTTTTTTATAAAATTAAAAAAAGATATCTTTCTATTTTTAAAATTTTTATAAAACAAAGAGCCTTATTTATTGATGTAATTATTATTGCTGTTGTAATTCATTTCAAAAGTTAATCGTGTACTTTACAATTTAATTTCGTTTTGTCAATTTGTTTAAAAAGGGAAGTATGCTTATGTTATTGCATTTTAATTTAACAATAATGATGAATTAAAAAAAGAAAAAAGAAAGTTATTTCAATATATAATTATGCAAATCTAACAAAGTTTTTTTTTCAAAAATCATAATTTTATTTAAATTATAAGAGCAATAAATCAAATAATCGTAGCGATGACAATATGTTGATCTATGGGTCAGATTCAAGTATTTTCAATGAGTCAATCCATAAGCTAGAAGTAGATCGAAATAGACCTGAGGTTCAACTATTTTAAATAAAACGATATCATTTTAATTAGAAGAGTTAGGTTTTGGAAAAGTCTAAGCCTAGACAGCTTAAGTCCAAATCCGATTAAAAGAATATTATTTAAAATTTTTAATTTTAAAAAAATTACAATCTCCTGTGATCTCTTTCTTGTGACAAAGGCAAAGTTTCTCTTTTTTTTTTTCTTTGCTTCTTTGCAAACTAAAACAATAATTTTGATGTGTGAAAATTTTGACATTCACGTGTTAATAAAAAAAGTGGGGTTGGTCATGGTTGCTAGGTGCTTATGCCTGCCTCTTTGGCAGCCAATTGTAGCCTAAGCATTATGCTTAAAGCGGGGTTGGCTCAAGTTGAATCGTGGTGCAACCGACCGAAGAAAGGAACAAACAATATATTAAAGAATGCCTCTTCTCTCTGACTCTGACTCTTGTTTATTCCTTTTATTCTAGTATGTGATGATTTCTTGCGTCTGACGAGGGCAAAGTACCTGCCCAGAAGAAACTTAAACCCAAATTTGTACAAAGAATCCAACAAAACCACATCCTAATCCTATCTCCACTCTCCAGCAGAAAAAAAATTATTAAAAAAAGCAATTTTCCTTCGTTGTTGTAATGAGAACAAATGAACTGTTACCTTATTTGAAAGCATAAAAAATAGGGCAGCGCTTAAGGGGTACGCACACTTGCAACTTGCAGTGCAGACAGCTGAAAAAGATAGGACTCGCAATCAGAAGATTCCCCAGAACTTGGCTCAGCCCTCTGTTATAGCATCTCTTGTTTCCAGTAGTGACTCATTAGAGAATTTTTCCTTTATACCGGTTTGGCAATAGCTTTAAGGCTTACTTCTCATGAATCTGTCTTTCATTCCAAGCATCTTCAAACTTGTCTCAAGAGCAACATATATGATCTATACATTTTTAATGAGCAATCAATTTAAGAAAAAAGAGATATATTGCACTTCCACAACAATCATTACATCAAACAAACTATTCTATGCTGTGTTTACATGCTTCCAAGCATTTACCTTTTTCCCTTGAGCAATTATATTTTTGTTGGACAAATACACAAAAGCCTAAGAGCACCGCTCGATGCAGATTACGACATTGAGGATAAGAATCCGCATAGGACAAACAAATCCCTACTATCTCTCTGTCCTCTGCCTTCTTTTCCGTCCTGCCTGGGAATCAAATTCTTCCATCTAATTACGGTGAACATGTCCAACTACTTTTCCTTCCCATGAACAGAATTACAATAGATTGTCCCCAAGCTCTCAAAACCTACTTCAAAAAACTTAGAGACCAATCTCTCTTCTTTTTTCTTCTCTGTTTTTGCCAATTATATAACTAGTGACTGTTCTAACAACATCATTTTAAGTTGAAATTCATGGGCAAAACCAATCTGTTCACTTTTCTATCTTCAATTGTAAAAAGTTTCAAAATGTTAACTTTGACGATGAAACTAGCATTTCAAACCATAAATGCCAAGTTACTAATACCGCGACAGGATATGGCGGTGGGATCTCTTGTTGGATGTGAATTTTCACTTCCATAACAATCTTGTCTATGCCGCTGTCGTAACCAGTAGCCACCAAGGACAGAGTGTATTAGTTACCCATTCCTAAGATCAGTAAATATCCCGTACACCGGTCCCTATTTCACCTTCGCTTTTATTGCAGAAGGAAGGACCATGAATAAAAGTTTAAAAAACCCCACTTTAGCTATAGCCAAGCCAAGTATTGGTCACTCACTAACATGTGAAACTATCTGACACAACCCAAGTCAGTGTCGGCACTTACACGCACTCCATCCCACTCCCTACTTCTCTCTCGTGACACTTACCTAAAGGCCACCAAATCCAAAACCTTAAAAAGCGCCATAACACAGACACCATAACATAAAGATACAATCTTTTGGCAAACCCATGAAGCCCTCGCAACTCTCTTCTCTTGTTCTCATCATTTCACTGCTTGTTTCCCACTTGCCCCTGTTTCTATCAAGCTACCATGACTACAACGACGCATTGTCCAAGTCCATTCTCTTCTTTGAGGGCCAAAGGTCAGGTTACTTGCCACAAGATCAACGTGTAACTTGGCGAGCAAATTCAGGCCTGAGTGATGGGTGGACTTATAACACAGACCTCACTGGTGGGTACTACGACGCCGGTGACAATGTCAAATTTGGCTTTCCAATGGCATTTACAACCACAATGTTGGCTTGGACTGTAATTGAGTTCGGTGATTTGATGCCACCAAGTGAGCTGAGAAACACCCTTGTGGCCACGCGTTGGGCAACCGACTACTTGCTCAAAACTGTTTCACAACCGAACCGTATTTTTGTCCAGGTAAGTAGAGTGCTATGTTTCGTTTACTTGGACTGAGTTAGTTGGTGACTGTGGTTGGCTAATTTTCGGTCTATTGTGGTTTAACTGACGGAGTGTTGGCTCTGTGGACTTGGGTGGGTCACGGTACACTTCATAGATACCTCTCGTGGATTGAACCTTGTGGTCCAGGCAGGTTATCACTAAACGGTTGACTTTGGTTTTGACGAAATCGAGACTTTACTCGTCTCCAACTGTGTATTTGTCTCTTTCCTTATGGGAGATGGGATTCAGCATTCACGGATGCGAATCCTGATACAGAGTTGGTGTTGAAATACTTTAATCTAAACTCCAAACTGCTATTGCCGTAAGTTTAATACTATTTGACAGTGATGGATTATCGAGTAATGAATAAAATGAATCCATTCTTAATCAGAAGACTCGTGATATTGCCCTTTTCTCTTGGTTACCTTTCTATCAAGAACCACCTTTTAACCTCATCACTCTCAGCTTCATTGAACTTATATTTGCCGTCTACTGGACTAGAATGGTTAGTGATCCTTAACGAAAAACTTCTCTGCATTTCAGAGTAGAGTATTAATAGTGGATCATAAAAAACAAAAAATTTTACTTCTTGGTTATTGTTCCTGACTGACATTTTTCCCTTTCTGATTTTATTTTCTTTTAGCATAAGCTGATGTTCAGTCGAACTTAAATAAAAGCTTGACTAATCCGCCCAACTCTCTATCCTTGAATTGGATTGATGTTGATATATGCATCCTGAGAGCTCAAACTGCATGTGACTTCCTTTTGATTAATGCAAGTCTAACTCAATGTCTGCAGGGCGACTAGTAGATGTTCATTTACCAATTTGTAATGTAATTTGTGCAAGTTAATACTATGTCACAACAGGTGGGCGATCCAACTGCAGACCATAGTTGCTGGGAAAGACCAGAAGACATGGATACTCCTAGGACTGTTTATGCCGTTGATGCTCCAAACCCGGCGTCAGATGTTGCCGGCGAGACTGCAGCTGCTTTGGCAGCTTCTTCCATGATATTCCGATCTTCTGATCCAGGATATGCTGACACATTGTTGAAAAATGCCATCAAGGCCTTTCAATTCGCTGACAATTACAGAGGAGCTTACAGTGACAACTCCAATATCAGAGATGGTGTCTGCCCATTTTATTGTGATTTTGATGGATACCAAGTAAGTAGACAACATATAAGATGTTTCTGAGTTGTGTTATAAATCTATATCTGTTTCCAATGATTCTTGTCAGGATGAGCTGCTATGGGGGGCTGCATGGCTTCGGAGAGCATCTTATGATGATAATTACCTTAGCTATATCGAAAGCAACGGGAAAACTCTTGGTGCTGATGATAATATTAATGAATTTGGTTGGGACAACAAGCATGCTGGCCTCAACGTCCTCGTCTCCAAGGTCTTTGCCAACTTTTTTCTTTTCTTGACAAAAAACATCCCTAATACCATCGCCATCAACCTTTAACACATTATTAGTAGTGTGAAACTTAACACATTATTAGTAGTGTGAAATTATGCATAACTTGTCCTAATTAAGGTTCTAGTGTTGGTACAGGAAGTACTGCAAGGAAACATGTACTCACTCCAATCCTACAAAGCATCAGCAGAAAGCTTCATGTGCACTCTTATCCCTGAATCCTCCTCCTCTCACATTGAGTACACTCCTGGTGGCCTCATTTACAAGCCAGGAGGCAGCAACCTTCAGCATGCAACAACCATCTCGTTTCTCCTACTTGTTTATGCAAAATACCTTGAATCAACTTCTCAATCTGTCAATTGTGGAAACATTAACGTCAGTCCTTATTCGCTTCGTAAACAGGCCAAGCTTCAAGTCGATTACATTTTAGGGGATAATCCTAAGGGATTATCTTACATGGTTGGTTATAGTAACAATTATCCTACACGAATTCATCATCGTGGCTCATCATTGCCTTCCCTTAAGGATCATCCTGAATTTATCGCCTGCAAAGAGGGTTCATTCTACTTTAATTCGACTGATCCAAATTCTAATGTTCTTGTTGGGGCCATTGTGGGTGGGCCCGGCAAAGACGATTCTTATGACGATGATCGTGCAGACTTTAAGAAGTCTGAGCCAACCACCTACATTAATGCACCATTTGTGGGGGTGCTGGCTTATTTTGCAGCAAATCCCAACTTCAGCTGAAGGCCAACATGGTTCATTTTTTATGTATATAAAGCCAAATTTTCATATTGGCATTTCAAAGTAGCAAATATTTCTCTCATCTTGGCGAAAGCAAAGAGGGTAGAGGCTTCTTAAGTGGTGAATTTGAAAGCCTGGGATTGGGATGGGATTACAACAACTCATTATGGATTTGCACAAAGTGCAGTTGAGAAGTTAAACTGCTCACTCATGTAAAAGTTTAAAAGAAAGGAAAAAAATTATTATTTGTTTCTTGCAGTCCCCTCTATGGTCATGATCAAACTGCCATGAAAGAGACATAATTGAACATTAACCGAACAATAATTGCAGAGCTATACCGGTTGAGTCTGAATTCACTTGAGCCATTGGTCAGGTGGGACAGACAAATGATAGTGAGAGACTAACATAGTTAAGGTTCTGCCTCATAAGATTGAATTTAGTTGAAAAAGTGAACTTTGCAAGTAAATTCAGTCAAATGATAGACTTGACATTTGCTCAACGGCAGGACTTGATGTACAGATTCATTCGTTATTCCAATTAGACAAAACACTAACATAATACGTTTCTAGATTTAATTAATCTGGATTAAGGATCATATGAAACATATTTCCAAAAAATTATTCCATTATGCACTAATCTAATCATTTAAACACACTAACTTCTCTTGGTAGTTCTTCAAAATAAAAGCGTCACTGCTGTGTGATGTATGCCATGTCGCCTATAAAGAGCAAAAAGTTTGACAAAAAGGGTCACAGGATCGAAACACACGCCAAGAAAGGGTAGTACCATCTACTCGAGATAAGCTTAGTATTGTTACACGACAAGATTCTGATAACAACAAGCACTTTTCTGCTAACTGGACGATTGGACTACAATGAACTTTTGGCACCAACCACCATATTAAGTTTAGCTGTGACCAACCAGCCTGCGCTCTATCTACCATATTAACTTGTTTCATGAGCTCCCACACACCTTAGACCCGTATGCCACGCTTGACTCCTGCCATTCTCATTATTAGCTAACTGTGGTAGTTTCACATAAATAATGGCCCGAAGACCCCGCTGGTTTTTCAAACAAGTGGTGACGATGTTACAGTTGAACGAAAATGTGACGCTTTATAGTTAACCCCCTTTGTTCAAGATGAGTAGTTTTCCATACAAGACATGTCCTAATGGTTAAGGGACAGGATGGAGGTTGCTGATGTAAATTATAATGGTGGCTTGGTGCTGACTGGAGAGGAAACCATCGGTCTCTTTGTGGTGTTGTGATCAAAATGTGGGGTGGTTCTTAAGACGGGCTGTCAAGATGATGTTTCTTGGGGGTGGATCTAATACATATTTCAAGATGGATGGATTATTGTTACGATCTTACAACATAGAGAACATGGGCTACATCTGTAGGTTTATCAACAGTGTATGGATTCAAGTCCATTAACACAGCAATTTCATACCCAGCCATGTAGGAGCAGAGTTTGTTGAAGTTAATTAAAAATTAAAAAAACTATATAAAGGTGTTAGTGACCATTTCAGTTTTCCATAATTTAACTGTAAAAGATACGTTTGACAGTATTTTATATAAAAAAGGTCTATGTAGACAACAGGGATTTTATGTCTAGTACTCTTCCTGAAAGAAGTAATTGTGGGTCACTTGATGTGTGCAAATGAAACGTTCAAATCAACCGGGGATATCTTGAGGATCCTGGAGTTGGAAGGAAAATAAGCTTGAATGGTCAGAGTTGAAAGAAGAGCTAAGTTAGTGGAACTATTGATCTTCCATTGAATTAACAGAGAAGACATTCTTATCTATTGTAAACTTCTGCCATACCCCAACTGATTAGTGTTCCATTCAATTCAAACAGATAATATGAACTAAGCAACTGTTTCTTTTTCTCAACTCAAAATCTTATTGATAAAGCCATCTTATGTTTAATTATTTTTTTTAGCAAATTAGATTAGAGACAAATACAATGAGAATTTGTGCAAAGCAAAAACAACCGTCCCTAAAGTGGCTGTGGGTCCTTAAATGATATGATATGTAGACCACCAAAGCGACCATGTCATCACATTCTGTCAACTATCGTCTGTCAAGCAAGTTAACTAGTATCTGAACTTGAGAAAAAGTTTAAATCCTGCAACTAAACCACCACCACTGTTAATCTAAAGAATCAAACCCACCGGAGATTAAAGCCTCATGTTTTACTCTAAAACAAGTTGAACTGAGAGCCGTAGTGTGTAGACTAGCAATTTTGATTCATTTGTCTCTGATTGCTTCCTGAAATTGTCGAAAGAAAAGATCCAGGTGTGACCCCATTAAAGAAAAGATCCAGGCTTTGTGACCCCATTATTCCATTTCATTTTTAAGGTGAGAATAAAACCATCCATTTCAACCACGAAACATGATATCATCCACATGGCAGAACCCTATTGCCTAGCTCACGATAGCCGCAAATGTGACATAGAATAAAACCATCCATTTCAACATGCTATCATCCACATGGCAGAACCCTATTGCCTAGCTCACGATAGCCTCAAATGTGACATCTTTTTGATGACCAGATATAAATAAACAGAAACTGCATGCTTACATGTGGTGAAGAGGATCGAGACAGGAAGAGAAGATAAGATTGTAGCCAATTCTAGGGAACCCTTTTTGTATATTTTCGCATTGTAGCTGTTAGCTTCTGAAACTGAAAGAAAGAGCAAAACAAAATAATGGCTTCAGCTTCACTTCTCAAGTCATCACCAGTCCTTGACAAGTCTGAGTGGGTTAAGGGTCAGACTCTCCGTCCGGCCTCTGCCTCCATTGTCACGCGCACCACCTCCGCCCCATCTGCTCTCACCGTTCGCGCTGTTTCCTACGCCGATGAGCTTATCAAGACCGCGGTATGTGCTTAATTTACTCTTTCAAGTTTATGTACTCCAATTTCACTTTGGAACAAGATTGTCAACATACTATTACATGCAGAACAAAAAACATAGTCTAACTCAAGTAAAAAAGCGAAACTGTGGGGCATCCTACTCCATGACCTAATCGGAATACAAACTATATAGATGCCAATAGTAGCTCATTTTCGATCATTGTCACCGCGTTAGCTCGCTTCAGACCGTAACCTGTGCACTTGTTATACTGGAGTCGCAGATTAAACTTCTACGAGAGCATATTGCTCGAATTGTAATTATATGGTTAAGAAGTAAGCGATGCAACCTTAAACGACGATTGAATAATATCCCATATGTAGATGTGAACTGCAGTGAAGATTATAATTAAGAAACATTGTAAGAGACTGTCATATGTTTCTTAGTGGATGAGTTAAGAGCATAAATCTCTGTTGCTAGAATGAATTTTTAGACTACATTACAGACTAGCTATACAAACACCGTTCGGACCATAGTTAGTTAGTGATGGAAGTACGATGAAATATCGAGTACATATGTTAGACGTGTTCATCTTTGCTGCGCAGAAAACTATTGCATCACCTGGCCGAGGTATCTTGGCTATGGATGAGTCCAATGCTACCTGTGGGAAGCGTCTCGCCTCAATCGGACTAGAGAACACAGAAGCTAACCGCCAGGCTTACCGTACCCTTCTTGTGTCCGCCCCTGGTCTTGGCCAATACATCTCCGGTACTATCCTCTTCGAGGAGACCCTCTACCAATTCACCACTGATGGAAGGAAGATGGTCGATGTTCTTGTTGAGCAAAACATAGTCCCCGGTATCAAAGTCGATAAGGTAAAATGTGTCATCGATATATAAGAAGCATGTACTAATGAATTTAAGTTTACTAGAGCTGAATATAGTTGTCCACTTGTGACTTGAACAATGAGAACAGGGTTTGGTGCCTCTAACTGGTTCCAATGACGAGTCCTGGTGCCAAGGTCTTGATGGTCTCGCCTCTCGCTCAGCTGCTTACTACCAACAGGGTGCTCGCTTCGCAAAATGGTATAAAACATATTGTTGCTGTACCTCACATAAGATATTCAGATTATGTCAATTAGCTACTGGTATGAGCATATCTTTAATACAAGTTTCTACACTTCACCAGGCGTACAGTTGTGAGCATCCCCAACGGTCCATCTGCCTTGGCAGTTAAGGAAGCTGCCTGGGGTCTTGCTCGTTATGCAGCCATTTCACAAGTACAAAGCTTACTTTTGCTGTTTTTGTTCCTCGTATTTTCGTACCTGATCTATGTATATGTCTGATCGAAAAATGATTCTGTAGGACAATGGTTTAGTCCCAATCGTGGAGCCTGAAATCTTGCTTGATGGTGACCACGGCATTGACAGAACCTTTGAAGTAGCACAGAAGGTTTGGGCGGAGGTGTTCTTCTACTTGGCCGAGAACAATGTCATGTTTGAGGGTATTCTCCTCAAGCCTAGCATGGTCACTCCTGGGGCTGGATGCAAGGAAAAGGCCACCCCTGCAAAAGTTGCCGATTACACCCTCAGGCTCCTCAAGAGAAGAATCCCACCAGCTGTCCCTGGAATCATGGCAAGTCCCATTTGACCTTACTTAAGTTTACTGATCAAAGTGATGCGCTGTTTTGTTCATCTCCTTATGTGGGAATCGAACTGCTTATTTACTGATCAAGTGATGCGCTCTTTTGTTTATCTCCTTATGTGGGAATCGAACTGTTTATACTAACTGAAGCCATCTTCGGGAACAGTTTCTATCTGGTGGACAATCTGAGGTTGAAGCAACCCTCAACCTCAACGCCATGAACCAAGCTCCAAACCCATGGCACGTCTCATTCTCATATGCCAGAGCTCTCCAGAACACTTGCCTCAAGACATGGGGAGGCAGGGCAGAAAATGTGAAGGCAGCTCAGGAGACACTACTTGTTCGTGCCAGGGCCAACTCACTGGCTCAGCTTGGGAAATACACCGGTGAAGGCGAGTCAGAAGAGGCCAAGAAAGGAATGTTCGTCGAGGGCTATTCCTACTAAGCTGTCGAGGCAAAAAAAAGCTATAGATGCTGCAGATACAAGTGGAGACTGATTTCTCCCTTGATGTGTTGATAATTTAAAGCCTGGAAACTATTTTGTTCTTTGGTTACATTTGCTTAGCCACTTTATAAGCCTCTTGCTGATGAGATTGATTAGTCTGTACTAAAATATGATACATCATACTCCATTAACGTGCTGTTTTCGAGTCCTAATATTGGACTTACCTTCTTTGAGAGTTGCTCTTTACAATTCCTAGAATGGTTCATCTGAAGACGCTCCTTTCTTAGCATTGAACGAAAGCACACATACAGAGCTCACTCAACAGTAGTAACCATTTCTTGGAACTCCCCGTTCCTATGTTAATGACAAATGCGGATAAAGATCGGCCAACCACTGGGGTAGGCTTGGACGAGGAACAACCTTTGTTATCTCGAACTCAAGCTACAATAAAGCTTTTGGATTGTAGTGGCCACTTCGTGATGGGTAGGCGAACTTACAGGACAACGTTAGGATAACAAGTTATAGGTACAACCGCCTCGCACGATGTCAGAGTGTGAAAGGAACTGAATTGATTTTTCCCCTGTGTTTTACATTAGCACAGTACCTATTTATACACAAGAGATGTAACAACCAAAATGATCTGGACCATTGGATTAATAACAAAATAACAAGAAGTTTGTTAGAGACAAATAATTAGATGTCGTGCACGTTATCATTTCTAGGTGTGTGTCTTAACATCCCCCCGCGAGCCAGGCTGGAAGGAGGTGACAGTAAGGCTCGACCGTAAGGACTGAAAGCGAGGACCCGCTAATGGTTTAGTAAGGATGTCAGCGAGTTGATCTTTGCTGGAGACGATGGAGATGGATAAGAGCTTGGCATTCACTCTGTCACGAACAAAATGATATTCCAGCTCCACATGTTTGGTGCGGGAATGAAGAACAGGATTGGTAGCTAAATAGGTGGCGCCAATGTTGTCACAGTGTAAGGTAGGAGGAGCAGTGAGACCAATACCTAGTTCCTGAAGAAGATGTTGAAGCCATATAACTTCGGAGGCAGCAATGGCAAGAGACTTGTATTCAGCTTCAGTACTCGATCGGGCGACACTAGCTTGTTTCTTGGAGCTCCAAGAGATAAGGTTGCGACCAAAGAAGATACAAAAACCACTAGTAGACTTGCGATCATCAGGACACCCAGCTCAGTCGACATCCAAGAAAGCCATTAGTGAAGGAGAGTCGGATTTGTGTAGAAGGAGGCCATAATTGATGGTTTGCTTCAGGTAGCGGAGGACACGTTTCACAGCTTGCCAGTGAACATCTTTGTGTGCATGCATGTATTGACAGATTCGATTAACAGCAAAGGAGATATCAGGTCTTCTGAAGGAGAGATACAGACTGCCAACTACATTGCGATAGAGAGTGGGATCGGAAAAATCGTGGCCAGAGGTGGAACTCAACGAATGTTGGGCCCCAAATTTTTTCTTTTTGGATGTTATTGATTTATGGCATAGTTTGATTGAATTGATAGTATTAATGGA
>JAOSBN010000179.1:45286888-45327489 GCA_027563595.1 Erythroxylum suave
TAATGTATCAGAAAGAGTTTTAACTTTGTGGTAGTAATCGGTGATGGAGGCATCACCCTTTTTCAGTGAAGCAAGTTAAGTAAAAAGCTGGATGTAGTGGGCTTGAGATTTTGTGGCAAAGGTAGATTCAAGGGCATGCCATAAAGAAGCAGAGGTGGTATGATTTAGAACCTGACCCACAATTGATTCAGAAAGAGAAGAAAGAAGGACAGAAAGAATCAACTGATCCTGTTGAAAACAGTAGGAAAACTGAGGATTGGGTCGTCCATCAGGCAGAAATTTTGGGGGAGGTGAGATGAAGCCATCAATATAACCAAATAGTTGTTGGCCATAAAGGTAGGGTTGTATTTGAGCTTACCAGAGAAGGAAGTTGTCATTGTTGAGTTTGATAGAGACTAGATGGGAAAAGGACGAAAGAAAAGATGGGCTGGTAGGTGAAAAGGTGGGTGGGGGCAGAGAAGAAGGGTTTGTTTGTGAGGACGATGACTCAGTCATGAGGCAGCCGATTAAGGCTATTTAGTGCTCTGATACCATGTCAGAGTGAAAGGAATTGTATTGATTTTTCCCTTATATTTTACATCAGCACAGTACCTATTTATACACAAGAGATGTAACAACCAAAATGATCTGGACCATTGGATTAATAACAAAATAACAAGAAGTTTGTTAGAGACAAATAATTAGATGTCGTGCACGTTATCATTTCTAGGTGTGTGTCTTAACATCCCCCCGCGAGCCAGGCTGGAAGGAGGTGACAGTAAGGCTCGACCGTAAGGACTGAAAGCGAGGACCCGCTAATGGTTTAGTAAGGATGTCAACAAGTTGATCTTTGCTGGAGATGATGGAGATGGATAAGAGCTTGGCATTCACTCTGTCACGAACAAAATGATAGTCCAGCTCCACATGTTTGGTGCGGGAATGAAGAACAGGATTGGCAGCTAAATAGGTGGCGCCAATGTTGTCACAGTGTAAGGTGGGAGGAGCAGTGAGACCAATACCTAGTTCCTGAAGAAGATGTTGAAGCCATATAACTTCGGAGGCAGCAATAGCAAGAGACTTGTATTCAGCTTCAGTACTCGATCGGGCGACACTGACTTGTTTCTTAGAGCTCCAAGAGATAAGGTTGCGACCAAAGAAGATACAAAAACCACCAGTAGACTTGTGATCATCAGGACACCCAGCCCAGTCGGCATCCGAGAAAGCCAATAGTGAAGGAGAGTTGGATTTGTGTAGAAGGAGGCCATAATTGATGGTTTCCTTCAGGTAGCGGAGGACACGTTTCACAGCCTGCCAGTGAAGATCTCTGGGTGCATGCATGTATTGACAGATTCGATTAACAGCAAAGGAGATATCAGGTCTTGTGAAGGAGAGATACTGAAGACTGCCAACTACACTGCGATAGAGAGTGGGATCGGAAAAATCGTGGCCAGAGGTGGAACTCAACGAAGTTGAAGGAGCCATTAGCGTGTGGACTGGTTTGGCTTGTAACATGTTTGTGCGACTAAGAAGATCAAGAATGTATCTTCGTTGAGACAAAATGAGGCCAGATGTGGAGGGATAAGTTTCAATGCCCAAAAAATAGGAAAGAGAGCCAAGGTCTTTAACTGGAAAGGAAGCACCAATTGTTGAAATAAGGGCAGTTACAGCAGAGGAGCTGGAGCCGGTGATGAGTATGTCATCTACATGGATTAAGATGTAGATTGTTACGTTGTTATGGTGATAAATGAACAACGAGGAATCAACCTTTGAAGGAAAGAACCCGAGTTCAAGGAGCATGTTTGATAATCGAGCGTACCAGGCCCGTGGAGCCTATTTTAGGCCATAGATAGCTTTCTTCAGATGGCAGACGTGTGTAGGAAAGTCAGGATAGATGAACCCAGGAGGTTGAGTCATGTAGACGTCCTCGTCAAGAAGGCCATGAAGAAAGGCATTTTGGATGTCAAGTTGCTTGATAACCCAGTTGCGAGAGAGAGCAATAGTGAGAATGAGCCTGACCGTGACTGGTTTAACCACCGGAGAAAACGTCTCAAAGTAATCAAGGCTTGGAGCTGATGAAAACCCTTAGCTACAAGGCGGGCTTTGTGCCATTCAATGCTGCCATCAGGTCGATATTTGATGCGGAAAATCCATTTGCAACCAACCAAATTTTGAGAAGAAGATGGAGGCACAAGATTCCAAGTGTTATTGCTGAGAAAGGCCTGCATTTCATTGTGGAGAGCTTGACGCCATTGAGGATGGCGGAGAGCTGTGTGGACAGAGGAAGGAAGGTCTGTCGAAGGTGCTAGATCATGGGAGTGAGCTTGTGGAGGAGGCCATGGGATAGTGCCATCATGATATTGCTTTGGGGTAAATATATGGTTTCTAGATCGGGTAACCATAGGATGAAGGGAGTTGGTTGGTAAAGAAGGAGCAGGAGATGAATCAGAGGGCGATAGATGGGGAGAGCTGGAAGAGGAGGAGATAGGAGAATGTGGGCTTTGGTGGGAAGGAATAGGCTGAGGAATTGAAGGAGTAGGTGGACTTTGTCTGTGATGTAGTGAAGTAGAGGATGTGGGCCGACTTGTGATGTTTAGAGAAAGTGGGAGAAGAGCAGGAGTAGAAGACAGGGGACAAGGAGAGTGATGAGTAAAGTAAGGAAAAGAGGATTCATCGAAACGAACATTTCGGGATGTGTAAAGACGACCAGTGGAGAGAGAATAACAGAGGTAACCATGGTGGTGAGGACAGTAGCCCAAGAAGACACATAACTCAGATCGAGGTTGGAGTTTATGTTTATTGTAAGGTCGAAGATGAGGCCAGTAGGCAGAGCCAAAAACCTTGAGGAAGGTATAATCTGGAGTTTTGTGATAAAGTAATTGAAAAGGTGAAGTGTTGTTTAGAGTAGGTGATGGGAGACGATTGATTAAATATATGGCAGTGGAGAAAGCATGGGCCCAGAATTTATGGGGAAGGGAGGCATGATGAAGCAACGCTAAGCCTGTTTCAACTATGTGGCGGTGCTTACGTTCAACGATGCCGTTTTGAGGGTGAGAGTGAGGGCAAGTTATTCGGTGGTGAATGCCCAAATTTTGGAGGACTTTGTGAAGAGAGCGAAATTCGCCACCCCAATCGAACTGAAAGTATTTGATACGAGTATGAAACATATTTTCAATTTGTATATGAAAGAGGAGAAAAGTAGAGAGCACATCAGATTTGTTACGTAAAGGAAAAAACCAAGTGTACTTGGTGTAGTCATCAACAAAGGTTACATAGTAACAAAATCCAAAACATGATAATACAGGGGAAGGACCCCAAACATCACTAAAAATTAAGTAGAAAGGATGGGGAGATTTTGTAGACGAAGGGGTATAAGCAAGTTGATGACTCTTGGCAATACAGCAGCTGGAACAGAGATTGACAGGTCTTCGGCCATGAACAAGTAGAGAGTGAGAGGAGAGAATTTACTGAATTACTCGAAATGCTGGATGTCCAAAACAGTGGTGCCGGTGTAAGAAGGATGTGCGTTCACCAATGTAGGCTTGAGGAGAGGGAGTAGGAAAGATGTAGAGGCCGTTATGTGTGTGTCCTCGAAGAAGAGGGACCTGAGAGTTGAGATCCTTAACAAGGAAATAATTAGCATGGAATTCAAAGAATACGGAGTTATCTTTACAGAATTGAGAAACAGAAACTAAATTTTTAGTCATGGAGGGAACATAAAGAAGATTGGATAAACAGAAGGCATGGTGATTAGGGCGGAGAATGGCATTACCAGTATTTTCAATAGGCAAGGTAGTGTCGTCACCTATGCGAACAGAATCGTGTCCAGTATAAGGAGTAGCAGAGAGGTTGAGATTGGTGAAGTCATTGGTCAGATGATTTGTAGCCCCAGTATCAGGATACCAGAGAGGATCAGATGCGGGAGAGACTTAGGTGAGATGAGCTTGTGGCGGAAGAGAGGATGGAGAGGGAGCTTGATAGGCATGATTAAAGCGATGGTAGCAGACCAATGCCGTGTGACCAGGTTTGGAACAAACTTGACAGGTTGGTCAACTTGAGGAGGGAAAGAAATGCCTACCACCACGAGAATACCTACGATCACCACCCTGAGAGAATCGAGAGGAGGTGCGACTACCATGACCTCGAGAGGAGGTCTGGTGCGAGTTGTGAGCATCCCTAGAAGAAGTGATGGAGAGATTAGCAAAAATGTCAATAGTAGACAGGGATGGGGTGTGGTGAAGAAGACGAGCTTCAAAGATTAGAAGGTGACTGTATAGTTCAGCAGAGGAAACAGGTTCAGGACGAGTAGATAGAGAAGCCACAATCGGATCAAAATCAGATCCAAGACCAGAGAGAAGATAGGCATTAAATTCAAGATCGGAGAGGGGTTTACCAACTGCCGTTAATGTATCAGAAAGAGTTTTAACTTTGCGGTAGTAATCGGTGATGGAGGCATCACCCTTTTTCAATGAAGCAAGTTGAGTAAAAAGCTGGATGTAGCGGGCTTGAGATTTTGTGGCAAAGGTAGATTCAAGGGCATGCCATAAAGAAGCAGAGGTGGTATGATTTAGAACTTAACCCACAACTGATTCAGAAAGAGAAGAAAGAAGGACAGAAAGAATCAACTGATCCCATTGAAACCAGTGGGAAAACTGAGGATTGAGTCGTCCATCAGGCAGAAATTTTGGGGGAGGTGAGATGGAGCCATCAATATAACCAAACAATTGTTGGTCATAAAGGTAGGGTTGTATTTGAGCTTTCCAGAGAAGAAAGTTGTCATGGTTGAGTTTGATAGAGACTAGATGGGAAAAGGACGAAAGAAAAGATGAGCTGGTAGGTGAAAAGGTGGGTGGGGGCAAAGAAGAAGGGTTTGTTTGTAAGGACGATGACTCAGTCATGAGGCGGCCGATTAAGGCTATTTAGTGCTCTGATACCATGTCAGAGTGAAAGGAACTGTATTGATTTTTCCCTTGTGTTTTACACTAGCACAGTACCTATTTATACACAAGAGATGTAACAACCAAAATGATCTGGACCATTAGATTAATAACAAAATAACAAGTTTGTTAGAGACAAATAATCAGATGTCGTGCACGTTATGATTTCTGGGTGTGTGTCTTAACACACGAGGAATTTCTCTGGACTTTCGAAAACATCATTATTATCCTGAAACTGCCGTCATGAATTCCAATACTAAATTTCAAGCTATCCTTCCAAGGTGTTGGGCCGTAGTTGCTCCAAAGAAATGCCGAAACATTTACTCTGCAAGTACCAGAAACTAGATTACAGTATTAAATAGATTGGACGGACTGAAGTAATGCCCCAACATTTGCTCGGTAGATGGAAGAAGGAAAAAAGGAAGTGTGCTTCCACTTGGCTGGGACCAAGGACTTTTAGGCGTCCCAGAAATTGCTGGTGCCAAACTACTGACTTGTACATAAAAACTGTTATTCAGTTTAGGAAGTGGGAACCACAAATTAAATAATTTGTATCCTTTCAAGGAACAACTTTAGAGTGAAGAAAAGGATTGCAAGTTACTTCTTCCTGGAGGTAGTGATCCCAGTCACTTTCTGGCGTCTTTCGAATGAATAGTTGGAGATTTTATTACAAGAATTAGCCTGCAAATGATGGGGTATTGATGAGCCCGCAAAGTGGTAAAGGTTCCGTCATCTTTTAATACGCAAAGATGAAACCCTTTTGGTGCACGGAAAATTCCCCCCCATTCAACCAAATTTGTACAAAGGAGCCTTAAACCTAAACCAAAGAATTTGGAAATTAGAATGTCTAAAGCAGCTTCAAGTCCTACATTACATATCAAGACGAAAGTGGAGTCACATGATAAAACAATAGTTCAAGGTCATCAAAAAGTTCCATATCAGAGTATAGGAAGCGAAATCTGTAAAATCCAGGTTTCTCTGTTATTTCTGTATGAAATTTCAATGATACAACAATAAGGCTACAGAATTAACAAAAAGACCTCCCAAGTAATTACAAGGATAAAAATCCTATGTGGTAAACAGCATAAATCCTTCAACAGAAAAAAACTGGAGCAGTTTGTCTTATTTTCCCATAAGTAACTCCGTCTTTGTACTTGATTATTGTACCATTTCTCACAGCCCGACCTAGTTAGTCATGCTTCAGACCTCTATTATTTAGACAACATAATAAATATTTTCAACTTAAAGCTAGCATCTGCAAGTTCATCCAAAGAGATCGCAACACCTGATAAAAAATATTCAGAAAGGGCTCATTTTTATCATGAAGTTCTTGGTAGCAACAAAACAAAACAAAAGTGAATCTATTACTCCACTTAAACGGAGCCAAATTATGGATTTCATTTTCAACTGTAAGTAGTAAGTACCGACTAACCAAAGCTATTTGACATAGAGCAGCTTTAGATAACAGAAATTATGAGAAATTAAAATGGAACAGGAGAACAGAAATAATTGACTGGAAAAGGGTCTTCAACCATCATAAGCATGCGGCTAACAATTACACTGCACATAAAGCAAAGTCTCGTAACATTGTTACACTGAAACAGTGAGGTGTAAATTAACAGAATAAGCAACAAAGAAGAATTTATTTGGTGCCTATTTTTAAACTCAATATTTCTAGGAATGGCACAAAAAGTTGCAATGAGCTACAGTCCCTTCACAAAGAACAACATACAGAAAAATCAAGGTTGACCAGACTTGTGAACAGATTTATGCCTTGCTTATTTTTCGGGCTCTCTTTTGAAGGTTCCAACAGGAACCACACCAGCTGATGCATGGTTATTGCCACTGGTTACATCCAAGCCCTGTTCATATAAAGCAGTGACATTACTTCATTCAGTTTAAGATTTATGCATCATCAGAGGGGTGTTTTTATAACAGAAAAGACTGTGGTATAAAGTAGCAGAATTGTTATTGTTTGGTGTTAAATGTGGTGTCAGATTACCTTCGTGGCTATCAAATGTCTCAGTTCTACCACTGTATCAGTATGTTTCTAATTATGTGACATTCTGATGTTCAAAACGTTGTGAACTGGAAATAAAACATAAATTGGACAAGAAGTACCTGGTTAGTTGAATTTTGCCCATGTATCCGCTGAGGACGAGTATTAAGATCAATCATTTTATTATCCACCTTGCTATCACCATTGGTATTATTCATCTTATGATTTTGTTGATTTTCCCTTGTTGACATTTTAAGTGGCTGATTTTGATCCCTCCTGATCTCACTGTGATCAAGATTTTGTTGTCCTAGTTCCTCTAGGTGTCCAGGTTTATCACCTGGAAACTAGATAAAACAATCGAGGAACGACGTCCATTTCAGGGATATTTTTATTAAAAAGATAAAAAACCCAAACCTGACAGTGCAGAGACACAAACCTCAGCTTTCTGCCTCAAGAGGAGATACCTCCCATGGGTCCTTTTACCACCAACATGCACAATCATATCACACTGAAGGCAGAGGGAACTACCATCTACCTCACAGTAAAAGAAAGCTACATGCATGTTCCAAGGGAAGCAAAAAACACTCAAACTTTTGTACAGAATTTAAATTTCAATATCTAAGCAAAAGCAAATACTACTAATGAAATAAGGGAGGAAAGTCCTAGTACCAGGTGCGTTCTCACATATGTCACATTGAGGGACATCACTGGGATCTGCAAGCCCAACCCGTACATGCCGACTAGCAAGCTTATTACACATATGAACCTGTAACTTCAATATAAGTCTATCTTTACAACAACTATGAGAATTGTAAAGGTAGGCAAATTCAGAAGGAAAATCAGAAGCTTTTATTACCAAAATGTCACAGTTCAAAATTGAAAAACCATATCCATACGCTCACATGCGTTGAGCATAAATGACGAGACTGAAGATTCAAGGACTTCACTCTCTGGTTTGAACTTTTGGATGTTTTAAAATATTTTTCCTTGAATAAGTCATTATAAAGGTAAGACCTGAAATGAGTAGGATCACCAAAATCAAGGCCTTAGGTTACTTAATTTGCCATCCCTATCTCGGAATTCAACTGGACAGTTGGAAGCAAAATGTTTATAAAGAATCCAACATACTAGAATCCTACAAATTCCAATTAGATCCTCACATTCTATCAGAATCAAATTATATATTTCAAAGGTATTCAAGCCAACATGCCGGTTCACTTATGCATGGACACGACCTTAAACAAAATAACGAGCAAGTAGGGATGAAGTAGTCTTTGAGAGGCTAAAGATAGCAACCGTCATTTGTTTCAATGTGGATAAAAGTCTATCTAATTCGGTTTTATCCCCTAAAATCCAATCCTTACATGGAGAAATGATCAATCTAAACACTACAAGCACTAAATAAATCAAGAAAGGGTGACAAGTTAACTGATAAGAGATCAACCCATGTCAAATTGATCCAAAAAACTTTATTCCATATAAAATGAACAAGACTGAGTAAAACTTACAAACTGTGCCCAATCCCTTATCTTTCAAACTAAGTTTGGAAAACAAAGTAATCATAAAAGAGACAGAAACTGTAAGAATTCGTACCTTCTCATCGCATGAACGGCAAAGGGCAGCCTCGTCGGCGGCGCAGAAGAGGATCGCGGCGGCGCTCTCGCACGCATCGCATAGTGTACGCATTTCTTTTTCCCCACTTAAGCTATCTCCTTCACTACTCAAGTCTCTTGCTTATCTTCAATACAAGGTCTCCATCATCAACTCATGCCACCGTTTCAACGTCACTAGCTAAAGCCCGTCATGTAGTTGCCAGAGAGCCATCGAGAAATCGGAGAGAACAAAATAGAAAAAAGAGGAGAAAAAAGAAGCTCTGAAAATTTATTATATATGGAGAAGAAAAGACAGTACTAAGAAGAAGAAGTAACAGAGACCTTCTTTCGAGTACACATTGAGTTTATTTATATACTTGTCGCTGAGCTGTTGATCTATGTGATCTGTTCAAACTTCAAATGTTGTCGCTGGTGTATAGATTAACAAGGATTTCCATGCGCCATGTAAGGATGTGAAGAGCACGCAACGTGGTAAAGCCACGACCTCTTTGTAAGTGGGATCCACCTGACTCTCAGGGTTTGGGTCATGAACAGTAAGTTAGCGGTGTTTTATGGTCTATAGGCTATAGCTAAAGGTGGGCTATTACAGATTGATAATCTGAAATTTCAATTTTTTTTTATTCCTCGTTTAAAAATAAAAAAAACTTTTTCATGTTAATACACTTATATTTTTATTTGCTATTGCTGTTAATAATTATATATTAGATAAAATTTAAATAAATTTATTTTAATCTTTTATATAATATTTATTTTATTTTATTCTATTAAAATAAATAACTTAAAATTAATTTTATTTATAAATAAACATATATTTAAAATACATTTTAATATTAAATCAAAATTTATTTAAAATTTAAATTAATTAATTAATAATTATTATATAAAATTAATTTAATTTAATTAAAAAATAATTATATGAACAATTTAATTTTAATTAATTAAATATCTAATATTAAATTAAATTATTCATAGTTCTTATTAACAATTAATACATTAAATAATATATTTAGTAGATAGTAAATAAAATTATAAAAAACAAAAATTACTTTTCATGGCTTTCACAAAATCAAAAAATTCAAGCAAACAATTTTTTTACTGAATTTAAAAATAAAAATAGAAATAGAAATAGAAACCAATATGCCTTAACTAAAAAAATTAGGTGATAAGATAGTATTTCATAGAAAGAAAATAATCTCATAACGATAGTACTTGATCCCATTGGAAACTAGTTTTGGCATAATATTCCTTTACATAATTTAATTTAAAATTTAAAATCTAATGCATGTAACACAAAAAAGATGTTAAATTTAGGTTGTGACTTGACTATGCATTAAAAGTTTGTGATTCAATTCAACTCTTGAACTGAATCAGTTGACTTGAATCATGTACTAGCGTTAGTCTTGACTAATTCAAATTATGAATGCGATTCGATTGGTAACCCTAAATTTTCAATTATTTTGATGTCCAAAGTAAACACTATAATTCTAATACATATGTCTTTTTCTAGTTACATTAGAAATACAATGCTCTGCTTGGATTAATTATAAATTAATCTCTAGGGTTTCCAAAATTTTCGAACATCAATTAGTCATCTAAAACATCCCTATGTCATCTTAAATTTATTAAGATAATATTGCCACAAGCCAAAAAAAATATCTTGATAGCCAAAATCATCAAGATAAATGTGTTAGCCTACTAGACACTAAAGAAACAAATTCGATGTCCAAAAAATTTCCAGAACAAGCACTTGCACTTAGCATGCTACTAGCATCAAAATAATACATTTCTTATATCATTAAAAAATTTTAAGGCCTCGAAACACATACACATATGTCATTAAACAAGTCAAATAGCATGCATATTCATCAATTTTCCAGAATTTCCCAGAACTTCATACATGCATCAGGCTGAAACTAAATTCATAATCAAATAGCAAATGACGTTTAATTGTAATTTCCTTTGACAAAAAGCATAATATAACACCTTATAAACATTTTGTGAAAGAAAATCAGAAAAAAAAAATCTAGAATTATTACGAAACTTTCAAAATCGGCACATGCATTCAGATTTCTAGAAATTCCTAGAAACCAACATATGAATAGACTAGATATTAATTCGAAATAAAATAAAAATGACATTCAATTACAATTTCCTTTAACAAAAACATAATATGTCACCTTATAAACATTTATGTGAAAGAAAATCAGAAAATTAATTTTCCTACAATTTATACAAAATTTTCCAAATCAACATGCATATTAGTCACAACCCAGCAAACAGTCTGCACATGTTCAATACAGCATCTAATACATGCATAAATGACTCTGATACCACTGTTAGGGAATCATGGATTTTTGCATCAAATGCACAACGAGGCAATAGAGGTTTTAGAATCAAAATTCCAACCCCACGACATCCCCACAAGTCCAAAATCTTAGATGTATGCATACACAGATTATAAGAACATGAAATTTCAGCACATATACCTTTGATAATGCTCCTCCTTTCTTTATCTTCTCCGTGTTTGGGTTATAGCAAACACAAAACACCTTCTTTGATCACTCAAAAACATGAAAAGATTAAAAAAAGAGCAGTATGTAAGGGTAGTCAGAGCACCAAACATGATGAGTTCCAATAGATGCTCAAATGGAGAGATAGATCAAGATTATATTGCATGCAATTAAATTCATGCAATAATTGCATAAATTGCATGAACAATACTCAAAACCACTTGTCTCTATCTCTAGAACACTTATGGACCCATTATCCTCTTACTTGAGTGTATTTTAACTTGTTAGTTAGTGTGTACATAAGTGAAGAACTCACTTAATGCATCATCTATCATGCCTTCGGTCATAATCGTGACCTACTTCAATGACAGCTATGTACACTTTGTTTTTCATTTGATCTTTTATGCGTGTGATCCTTAGTTTTTTAGTTCTTTTGGGCATTTGAATTAACTCTTAATCCAAGCAAATCATGAATGATTTTATGCCACATGAATTATATTTTAATTCAAGCAAATCATGAAAGATTTCATGATGCCAATTTACGAGAATATAAGTGGATTAACACAGAAACTCTTCTATAGTTAATTATCTGACTTACGAATCTTTCCATAGACAATAATCGTGCAATTCGTCCCTTCACTATTATATACCCCACTTAGTTTAGAGTATGGGTTATGTGTCAACTCTCATTAGATTGATTACGTCACATCTAGTCCAAGTGATGTTAGTTCTTCTCCTGAGATCTCATTACTCTATGTGTCATTGAAGACTCTCTTCATGACACATAACTGCTCTGGTTAGAGACTCCTAAGTAATGAACCCGATAAGAGGTTATGGGTATCATCTCCTTCTATCAGGAGTGGTGATTCCTTTATTGGCTACCTAGTATCTTCGAATACTAATAGCTGTACCCAATCACCACCCTATGAGCGACCTCGTCTTAAGGCAACAAGGAATGATGTCAAAGCACATGATTAGTATCCAAGATATTCTTTAATACCTCAAGTATAAGAATATTTGCACCATTGCTATAATGAGATTAATCATTAACATTTGATAGATCATCCATATGATAATTACATTTGATAGATCATCCGTATGGTAATCTCATAATAGGTCATCCGTTGTACTTACTACTCATAGTAAGCATCCACATATTAACTCTAAACCTCTTATGCTTACAGTTTGTGAGGTCTACTTCTTGATCAAATCAAGGAATATAACATGTGCTAGTCTATTCAAATAATGTCATGTCTTATTAATCCTATTATTAGGGGTAATTTAGATACTAACATAATTGCACATGATAAGAATCTCATTATTAAGATCTCTTCATGATTTCTTTCATGTCATGTTTTGTATAATGGACTTCATTAATTCGATTTAAGATTGACATCAATTCATATATAAATGAACATCAAATTAATGAAAAATTTCCTTCCACTTTATTAATCAAAATAAAGTTTATACAAAAGTGTTAAAGGTGATTGTCTTTAGAGCACTACTCTAACATATTCTAGTTTGTCAAAGTTTTCTATTAAAGGTCAAGTCTTCGGTAAGTTATAGTAGGGTCATATTGTTCTTAATCACCTTCCATTAATTCTTCTTGGGTTTTCCTCTTATTTCTTATAATCCTAAGCACAATCTTCTCGCGTCTTCTTGCTAAGGTGTTAGGAAGTCTCATTTTAACATGTCTGAACAACTTAAGCCTTGTCTTCCTTAATACTATTGATGCTAGTCATCCTTAACTTGTCTCTTATCATTACATTCCTAATATTATTTCTTCTTGTAAGGTTGTACATCTAACGAATTGTCCTCTTTTCCACCACTATTAACTTATGACTATGCACATATTTAATAGGTCAACACTTTGTCTCATAGAGCATGACTAACCTAATTTCTAAATTATAGAATTTGTTTTTTTAGTTTGAGTGATATTTTCTTGTCACTTAAAACTCATGAGATGCCCATCTATTTAAGTCACTATAATTTGATACGATGAATTATATCATCATCTATCTTGCCACTGTTTGAATGATAGATCTAAGGTACATAAAACAATCTTTTTATAGTATAACTTTTGTTATAATCTTGATCTCCACATCATATGTAATCATATGACTCAAAAAGTTACACTTTAGGTATTCAATCTTAGTCCGATTCAATTTAAAGTCATTTGACTCTGACGTTGATATAAATTCATTATTAAGGAGAAAATAGGTAATATTCTAAATAATAATCATAAGGAAATGGGTGTTTGAGAGATTTAAGTAGGGCAGAAGTACCCAAAAGAGATAGCCCCGTAGCTAAAGCACAAAAAAGAGAAAGGTTACATAGACAGGTAGACCAATAAGGATTTCTAGCAAGAGGCTTAATTTAAGCAAAGGCCACAAAGCTTCAAATATAATCGTGTAAATTAATAATCTCATACCATCCTCTTTGTTTAGATTTTTTATTTTTTGTTTTGATCCATTCGCATCTTTCCACCCTAAGGATGGCAATGAGCTGACCCATGAACGTAAATTCAGGTGTTTTCAATAAGCTGACTTATGTCCTAAATCAGGCCTAGACTAGTCCGAGGTCTAATTTTTCTAAGTAAAATGATATCATTTTGTTTAGAAGAGTTAGGCCTCAAGTGGACATGAACTTTGGTAACCTAAGTCTGGCCTCAATTAGAAAAAGAAGTTGTTTTACACTTTAAGTTTTAGAAAATTAGCGAGACCAACTCGTGTCATCCCTAGCCACCCTTGAGAATTTTCTTTTATCATATTCAAGTAAATATTTTGAACATTGACTTATAGAAATTAGAGTAACGAATTTTTTTTGCAGGATTTGAATAACAATTTAACATTTTCTCATAAATTAGGAGAATAAAAATAACAATAGATTTTAATCTCTTATTTCAATAAGTTCCAACACAAAAATCAAGTTTACACATGACACATCATCCTTTATGGTAACAAAATTTCAAATGAATTGAATTGATTGAATTTCAAAGCATCGGTATAACCATCTTTTATTATTATAAAGTCTTGAAACCGATATATTATAACTAGAGATAGTCTGCTTGTATTAGAAAGTTAGAGCATGCAAAAGAACTATAATACTAAAGATTATAGTAGTTGTTTTATTATACCAAGTGCGAACCGAATCCATTTAGAGATGCTCAAACAGGTGAGAGATTAGGCAAGGTTGGTCCAATTTAGCCATCACAGTCTTGCGTGTCATAATGGGCCTTATATTTATATATATTCGTAAAAGCATTTTGGCAATCCATTGATGACGAGACGCGTTTTAATATGACAATTAGGCACGCAACTAGATGTGATAAAGTACACGTTTAACTCTATACAAATTCTTTTTTGTTTTTTACACATTCAAAAGAGCGACATTGCACAACAGGGGAAGTCATGAGTTTGCATTTTGTGAACACGCCAAGGAATGCAAGAGGCAATTACATAGACAAGTTAGAAAGTCAAATATGGAGTGCAAGAACATTGTTAACAAGTTGAAATGGAGAAGAAACAAAATAGAAGTAAAAGAGATGGTTTTTTTCTACCTGATCATCGTGTCTGGGTTTGAACAACTGTCTAAGAGAGGACAAATGAAGCAAGTGGCAAACGTCAAAGTGGTTCTTAATTACTGTAATCAACACATGAGCGAATAAAGCAATATTAGTGGCATAATTTCAGGTAATAGGTATCATAACTTACCATCATTCTTGGCACTTGCCACAGTGATTTATGAAAAAGACTCTGCAACTACCGAGTTTTCTATTAGATGGTAATTTTTGTAAAGCAAACTGACTAATAAAGAGTGAGGAGTAAGAAAGAGATGTGACCCCCACTATCTCCACGATCTCCCCAACTCTACCATGGAAAACTCATCGTTGACCAACTGTATGAATAAGGTCATACACAACCTCTTTATAAAATAAAACTGTTTATTTTCCGTCGACCCTTATAAATTGAAAAATCTTGTAAACTAATGCAGTCCTGTACTAAGGATTATCATAATAGTAACATGTTGGAAAGTACATATGGTTTTGCTTTATTCACATGTATCTTTTGAGTTGGCCTCCTAAGCATTTTCCCTTTTGCAGGTTCTCTGTTGCTTCTTTTGCGGTACAAGGCCCTTGTTTTACTTTTATCATCTCTTCGTTTCCTTTTTGACCTTTTCATTTTCGTGATTTCTTTCTTTTTTTCACATGCTGTTCTGTCCTGGGATCAGATGGGATTCTTCATCATAACTAGGTACTACACTTCCCATAAGTGATAAGATGGTGAACTAGTGAATCATCTCTATATATGTATGTAAAAATAAGAGCTACACATTTTTTTTTCGTCGAAATTGAGATACTTTTAACATTATTACAGTTTAAAGTGTCAAACCATTTGCTTCAATTGAAAGAATCCTGAGGACCCATATAATGATGACCATGCGTGTGATCTTTATAATAATAGCTTGAATAAAAGGTTCATTTAATCCTACAGAAACATAAAATTTAGAAAGATTTGATAATAAGTAACTTTATTTCTAACTAGAGAGTTATACGAGAGAGAGAGTAAGGGAAAAGGATTCATTTGACTACATACGTTTTGTCTTCTCTTATATTTCTTCCTACACTGCAAATGCGTTAACAGGCAAACAAGAGAAAACCCATTACCTGTTTCCATCAGTCCATTGTCTACGTTTTATTACATCAACTTTTGTTGTTGGGCAGGAGCAGCACAACTAATCAATGATAAGGAAAGGAATAATATGTGAGCTAACAACTTCATTAGATATGGACAGCAGGAAGTGGATGGGCATGAACATTTCAGGTCGCTTGGTTCAAAGGAAACTTTAGGTAGGAGGACCAATCACGCAAGTACTTGAGAATATATTAATTATAATGAGAAATGGTTTAAATTTTTGTCCATTACTAATTTATTTAAAGGGCTCCCAAATCAGTTAAATTAGTTAAGGTAGGCGATAAGCAGTCAACCAACAGAACGGTGAAAAGGGGGCCCTCCTCATCAATCATCATTCTCTTCTGCCGTCCGTAATCCACGGGAGCTTCAAGGTGCCCACCTCTGTCCTTTTGTCCCTTCTTAAACCTACGAGTTTACTCATTTCGTGTATAATTTTACTCCAACATAAGTTCGTTAACTATAACTCAATAATATTCACAACCAACACTTATCTTATTGGCAATCAATTGATTTTAAGACTTATGAGGGGTTGAAAAGGGTGAATCATTAAAATAAATAGCTAAATCGGTAATTATTAAAACATTAAATCTTGGATCGTGAAATTAGAAATTAGTGGACCTTTTTACCACAAAGGAACAACCTTACTAATTACTCTAAAACTCCTCCTCAACTAAAAATAAGTATGCTTTACCTTAATTAAATAAGTAAAATTTAAATTATAATTACTATTTTTTTATCAATTACTTCATCCTGCGTTAAAATGATTTTGGTCATACATAAAGTTCAAAATCAATATAATGCAAACTTGTTTGCTATTAAAATTTGTATCAAAATCCTATTAGTACCCAACAATAATATCTAACATTTTCTTTAAGAAGGTGGGTATGATAATAATTGATAAAATTACACCTTTGTGATTATAAGGTCATAAGTTTTAAAAAGAGTCTTATTGTACAAAATTTATCAAAAAAATTTGTCTAATATATCAATTGACATTAAACAAATTTGGCCCTTTAGGGGTGGTCGAGTCGGTGAAAAGGAGGATATGGGACCAAAAGGTCCGATGTTTGAATCCCCTACTTACATTCTCTCGATCGAGCATGTAGTACAGGATTTGCCTAGTGCGGAGTACCCGATTGATGTAATTTACAGGCAATTGAGTCAATTCAGAGATTTATCCTGTGCGTATCCAAAGGATAGTGACTACGAGTTCCTTTATTTCAAAAAATTTGTCCAAAAAATAGTATAATTTATTGAATTACTTATCAAATATTTTATTTTATGTGTAATTTGTAAATTATTACTTATATTATATTAAAAATTTTGGTTAAAAATTTTCAATTATCAATAAATTATACATCCAAATTTTACATTCACATAAAACCAATAAAATAAAATTGAACCGAACCTATATTAGTATTAATAACTCCGTTTGCCCAACCGCCCATCAAACCGGTGGTCCACCGTCTATTAATTACGGAATTGCCAAGTCCCACGCGGCACGTATCGGACAACTCCACGTGATATTCCCCCATCTCAAAAATGAAAACTTCAAGGGGCAGAATTATAATTACACATCATTAAACCAAGAAAGAGTTTTTGTATAAGAAGAAAAAGGGAACCAGGGAGGGAGAGAGACCATGGTCGACGACGTTGACGCCGTACCGGCTTTTTAGCTCCTCCTCCTCAAAGAAAGAGGGTGTGTTTAACGTCCGAAGGACGCAGTTTCGTTGTTTCCTTTCGTTTTCTGCTTTCAACTTTTAAGTTACTGCGTGTTTTTCAAGCTTTCCGGCACTGAAATGAAGAGTCTTGCTTATTTTCACTGTTCCATAGCCTCTTTCTTCTTCTTTTCTTTTTTTCCTTAGTCTACTTTTCTTGTGCTCTTCCCTTTTTCAGTTCACATTATCTTCTGTGCTAAGCTCTCTAAGTGATGAGTGGCATTTGATGTAATTAGTTAGTGTTTTCAGATTATATTTGTTTCCATTGCTAGTTTGGTTACCGTTTCTTTTACCAAAATTGGTTTTTGGGTTTTAGTAGCAACGGTTAGAATGCGTGCAAGTCGGAGTACGTAACTGAAACGAGGTGTTAAATTTGATATTAAAGATGGTGGGGTGATTTCGTAATATGTGCATTTTTGGTTTCTGGGTTGCAGAGCTTGAGACTTGGAGGACAGAGCAGAGCAGAGCAGAGAGAGAGAGACGGAGGGGCTTCAAATACTCCACTTTCAGGTATTTTCGTATATAAATGCTTTCAAAAACTCCACCTTCAGGTATTGACCTGTTTAGCATATAACAGCTTCTTCATGTATATAGCTATGAAGAGACATGGGTGGTTAGATGGGGACTATACCCGAGTAAAAGTCGCTAACTTTGATTGTCCTGTGAACCTTTTGGACGGAATTCTGCTAACTTAGTTTTCAAGTATAGTTGTTAACAACTTTCTTCTCCTTTATACGATTGAAATGGGTCAGTTGTTGATGGAAAGCCACAGAAATTCTCAAAGGGCAATTTACGATTTTCTTTTGTGGTTTCTTTTCCTTTTGAATTGTTTTACTTGGGACTAAAGATTAAGCAAATTGAGAGTTTTCCACATTCTAAGCATAGTTTGTCAGTTATCAGTTGCTGTCCATTTTTTGGGTGGTTTGTGATGCTGCCGTCAATTGGCTTCTTATGCAGTTTGAGCAATTAACTTCTGTTTGTCGTTCTTTTTAAGGTTGCTTTTTAACTTTTCTTAAATTGGTCTTTTATGGTTCATTGAAACTGATGGTGTAGAAATCCTTTGCTTGATATATATATATATATATATATAACAAGTTGTAGTTAGTGATATTTGTTGTTACTTGTCTTTTGAGTTAATTGGATGCTACTCATAGGAAGCTTCTTGTTGCAGACACACTCTTAGTAAAAGGAATGAGCCTACTATCTTTTAGGCTAATGCAACAACCTTGCTTTTAACAGCTAGACTGTCTAGCATTTTGGGAAAGGAGAAGCAGTTGTGAGTATTTATTCCTTTGATTATTCAACTCTTAGCATTTAGAGATTATGGGTTTATTTTGATTTCTTTTTGGTTGATCTGAGAAGAAGCAACGTTGTAAAAGAATGGGGTCAATTGGAGAGGAACAGCTACCCAAGGTTGAGAAGATGCAAATGACACATGCTCGTGAGGAGAAGATTCTTGTCTTGGTCAGGTTGAGGCCCCTGAATGAGAAAGAGCTTGTAGCTTGTGAAGTTGGAGATTGGGAGTGCATCAATGATACCACCGTCTTGTATCGGAATACCCTTCGTGAAGGGTCCACATTTCCTTCTGCCTATACTTTCGGTAAGAAATATGGTCGTTGCATCTTGCTTATTGTTGGTATTGGGAATGGTAATGCTTATATGTACGATATGGAGGATATCATTGTTGGGTCAAGTTTAAAAATTTACAAGTATCACTGTCCATTAAATTTCATTGTAAGTCATTGGATCTGATCTTTTTGTGACGTGAGGGTGCTTATACACTTCAAGTTTCATGCTTAGATATCTCGTGTCATTTTCCTTACTTCCAGATCGTGTATTTCGTGGTGACTGTGCTACAAGGCAAGTATACGATGAAGGAGCCAAGGAGGTTGCTCTATCAGTTGTCAGTGGCATTAACTGTAAGTATGAGGCGGATGCCTTTGTGTTTGGCTTATAAAGAATTGAAAAAGTTCTCATCTGCAAATGTTTTCAGCAAGCATTTTTGCATATGGACAAACAAGCAGTGGAAAGACATACACCATGATGGGGATAACCGAGTATACAGTAGCAGATATATTCGACTATATAAATAGGGTAATGATAAATTCTGCTGCAATTTGCTTGTGCTTTATTTTTTTTATTCCTTAAAATAAAGTTGTTGATGATGGAATTCCTTGCAAAAATATTACTTTCTCAGCATGAAGAAAGAGCATTTGTTTTAAAGTTCTCAGCTATTGAGATATATAATGAAGCCATCAGGGATCTTCTCAGCACAGATAATACTCCACTGAGACTCCTGGATGATGTGGAGGTAATTCTTACAATTTTAGTTCTCAAAACCATTCGAGAAAACACTCTAATGAGTAGAGATTTTCCATCAGAAAGGGACTATAGTAGAGAAAGTCACTGAGGAAACACTGAAGGATTGGGGCCATCTCCAAGAACTCCTCTCTGTATGCGAAGGTAAGCCGTTTAAGAGTCTGCTGTTACTGGAAAATGTTGTTTTCCTACTTATATCAGTATGCCGTTGCAGCTCAAAGACGTGTAGGGGAGACCTCCCTGAATGAGAAAAGCTCCAGATCTCATCAAATTCTGAGATTGGTGAGCTCCTTACCACTTCTCCTCCTTCTCTTTCTTGTCCATTGTAGCCTTTATGGAGAATTTGTACAATATCCGGGTCATTGGGTGCTTATTTACTTTCCTGAATGAAAAATTTCTGCAGACGATTGAAAGCTCTGCTCGTGAATTCTTAGGCAAAGAGAATTCCACCACTCTTTCAGCTACTGTGGTATGTGTCAACATTTGGTTTATTATCAGTTGTAAAGGAAGTGAAGACCGGTCTATCTTATCAATTCTGGATTGAAGTTCATAGTAATAACCATGACCTTTTTATGTGCAGAATTTTGTTGATTTGGCTGGAAGTGAACGTGCATCTCAATCAATGTCCTCCGGGGCAAGATTAAAAGAAGGATGCCACATAAATCGCAGTTTACTGACTTTGGGGACTGTCATTCGTAAGCTAAGGTTGGCTTCCTTTCTTTACCATGACAACTTTGAATTTCACTTGACATCTGCACTGGAATATTGTATCACATGAAACTTGTTCGAGTAAGCTACGAATCAATTAATTTAAACCTAGCTGTTAAACTTTTAAAACTGTGTTTGCAAAACCATGTTTTAAAATCCTCTTAACATATCCTCAGAATGCCACCTTACAGTTCTTGAAATCCCTGACGTCGACTGGGACATTCATCACTCACTTGAGTCGAAGTATTATTACAAGTTAGCTTGTTGCTTCTCCAAAATTATTACCTTTGAGTTGCTTTTCTTATAATATGTGATAAAAATAAAAAATATTATCCAGCGTTATCAAGATAGCAAATTTGCCATAATCATATGCTAGTTACTTCTGCAGCGGTTTAACTTGCTACAGGAATATAAATGTTGAAGACGTATTGTTACTATATGTGATGAACGGAAAGAGAGCTCCATCTGTCCTTGTGTTTCCACATGATTTTCTGCAGCTACATTTTTTTCTTTTTTTCCTACTTAATTTCTATTTAACATGGTGAACCATATTAGACGTTTTCAAATTGTAAAATTACACTATTTTCCATATGGATGCAGTAAGGGAAGACATGGACACATCAATTACAGAGATTCGAAGCTGACCCGGCTTTTGCAGCCGGCTTTGGGTGGTAATGCTAGAACTGCTATCATATGCACATTGAGCCCTGCACGTAGCCATGTGGAGCAAACAAGAAATACTCTCTTGTTTGCTTGTTGTGCAAAAGAAGTGACAACAAAAGCACAGGTTAATATAGTAATGTCTGATAAGGCACTGGTTAAGCATTTGCAAAAAGAGTTGGCTAGATTGGAAAGTGAATTGAGAACTCCTGTTCCTGCATCTTCAACCGGTGATTATGCAGCATTGCTCAGGAAGAAGGATCTTCAAATACAAAAGGTAATGTTTTCCTTTCTACACCTAAGGTTTAAATCCCTTTGCCTCTGTTGATATGAACATCTATGGGGGTACAAATTGATCGTTTCATATTGACTTTCTGTTTTATGATGTTATTTTCTTTGGCATTCATGTAACTTGTTTTTTAATTATATAGATGGAGAAAGAAATTAAGGAGTTGACCAAGCAACGAGATCTTGCTGAGTCACGGATTAAGGATTTGTTAAGAATGATTGGACATGAACAAAATCTGGAAAAAGGGGTAATTCCTCTAATTAACTGCTCAGTGGTCTAGACCTTTGATACGATTTCTCTCCGAATACTAATAGTTCATGCTCTCTAATGACAGTCTGGGATCAGTGGTCTTCCTAGTCAGCAAGCAGGGGGTATATGGGAAGATGAATGCTCAGTATCAGAATCATCAAGTATGATTGACTCTCATTTTCCAAATGGAGGTATCAGAAGGTTCAACACAATGGATCATGATAAAGACAGCGGGACCAACATTGGGGAACCATACCAACTTCAGGACAACAACGAAGAGCATTCTTTTTCTGATGCTTCCTCAATGCTGTCAATTGGAAAGAAACTTGTTAGTTCCAATTCATATGCGAGCCTGGAGGATAATGCCGTTGGAGCTGCGGGAGATGGGGATGAGTACTGCAAGGAAGTTCAATGTATTGAAACAGAAGAGGCAAGGCCTGGGGACTTGTATGAACACAATTGTACAGATGATTACGACGGAACACTGTCTTTGAGTGTATCTGGAGATGGGCATGTAGCAGGGCGGGGAGTATCAATGGTAGCAAATGGAGATCGAGAAGCAGCAAGTCACATGCAAAATGATTTTACATACGACACATTGGAACAGAGACTTGATCATGTACAGAGAACAATTGATGATCTTGTCAGTAATCCTAATGAACAATATCCATTATCTTCTACAGCCGAGATATCAAATTCCGCAAGAACAAATTTACGAAAGACCTGGAGTCGCAGAGAGAATCCCATGAACGGCTCTTCTTCATGGTTTGAGAAGCTAGACCAAAGTGAGAGCACCCCACCTAACGAATTAGAGAAACAATTTGGTGGAAGACCGGAAGGTTTCTACAGAAAGTTTCCTGCACTAAATTATGATGCTGATATTAGAAAATTGTCAAGAAATGGTTCTAGATCATCTTTTGAATCTGGATCCACAGATGACATAAGATCACAGAGTATCCAAGCATCTGTAGATGAAGATATCCCCAGCATTAATACTTTCGTAGCGGGGTTGAAGGAGATGGCCCAGAAAGCATATGGAAAGCATCTTGTTGACGCTGAGGTGAGAATGCTCTATTCTGCTTTCCCCTCGACGTCCTTTCTATGAATTGGGTTACTTTTGGTCTCGTAACGGCTCTCAGCTGCACCTTTGACATGATTTATTTTTCTGCATTTTAGGCTCAAGAGACAGAGTCCATGGCTGATAAATTAGAAAAGTGTGTGAAAGATATAGGATTGGATCCCATGCACGGAGTGGAGAACTCTCATGATTGGCCTTTGGAATTCGAAAAGCAGCAAAAAGCAATATTCGAACTCTGGCATACATGCAATGTTTCAGTAGTCCACAGAACTTATTTTTTCCTGCTCTTTAGAGGTGACCCGACAGATTCCATTTACATGGAAGTAGAGCTCAGGCGCTTATCTTTCCTCAAGGAAACATTTTCTCAAGGAAGTCAAGCTGTGAGAAGCAACCGGCCACTCACTCTGTCTTCAAGGTTTGCTCTCTCTCCCAATTTATGAATACCATGAACCCAGGTTTTTTCTTGTATCTTTTAAACAGTCATACTCATGACCTTGAAATGAACCCACATGCAACTATCCATGATCAGCCTAACGGGGTAATCTAAGAAGCTGAGAAAGAAAGTATTTTGTTAATCTGAAATCTTTAGAAATAATAAAAAGTTTTCATTTCCGGCGAGGGATTCCAGTTGTTTGCTTCATCTAGACTCTAAGAGAATTTCACATGATTAATACTTCAATACAACATGTTGCATGCCAATTCCTGTCTTGAAACTCAGCTTTGAATAATGAATGCCCTGCATCGTGTTTTGCAAATCACAAAAGACCTGGAGACTTACGTTATCTATTTACCTGGCAAACAGCATCAAGGCCCTTCACAGCGAGAGACGCATGCTGAGCAAGCTGATGAGGAAAAGGCTGTCAGAAGAAGAAAGGAAGAAGCTGTACCAAAGATGGGGAATTGGGGTCAACTCAAAGCGAAGGAGGCAACAGTTAACTAGTCGTCTATGGAGCAATCCCAAGGACATGGATCACATCAGAGAGAGTGCTAGTGTAGTTGCAAAGCTGGTGAGATTTGTAGAACAGGGACAAGCTTTCAAGGAGATGTTTGGGCTTAGCTTCACTCCCCCAAGCTCGAGGCGCAAGTCCCTGGCCTGGTCTCACAGCAGGTCCTCACTTATGTAGGCCAGAGGCATACAGGAGAAACGTGATTCGCCACGCAGATTCTTTTCACGGGTGAAGTAGGAACAGATTTTTTGATTCTCATAGTTGTACAAAACTGTAACGTATTTGAACCGATTTTTTCTTCCGTTTTTGTTTTACTTTAGAATATTCGTATTTTGTTGAATATTGTTTTTCACACAATGAAAGAAATGTTTAATTTAATTAATGTTTTTAAAATTGGATACAGAGTATTTTAAGTGTTCAGTTCGTTATAAAATCATTATAATTATTCAATAAAAAGTAGATTATATGAATAAATAAAAACATAATAAAGAAATAAAATATTTATTAAAATAAATTAAAATGCTTTATTGAATTGACTTAAAAATCTAAATAATAATAAAAAGTATAATTAATTAAAAGAATTCTAAAATAAGTGCCCATAACTATCGTAACATTTGTCAGTAACCAAACAAATCAGAAAGGCCTCGCCAATCTCAGCATGAAATTATTACAAAACGGTAGAAATATCGCCGAAAAGAGAGGTCCAGAAAGATTTAATAGTAAGTAGCTTTATTCTTAATTAACTGAGATATTATTTATAAAACTTACCTTCTTTAACTCAACTAAAATTCTTGTAATTAATTAATTAAATTCTGGTAATTAAACTTGCCTTTAACAATGTCAATTGACAAGGTATGTATATCAATGTCTAGATGAATATATGTATATCAATGTCTAGATGAATATATATTATATATATATAATTTATTAAATATAACTCACCATCAACTATTGTCTTTAATTTTACTAACATAGATCATTTTATAACTAAACCTTTGTTTATGTCAAATAACACATAATTATAATATATGGAATATCTAATAATTTATATTTATAGACAGAAATAAATATAGTCATTTAATTTTTCTATTTATAAAATAAAAAGTCACATATATGCTAATGTGAATGGGCCAATTAAGAGTGATAAAAAGCTTAGTAAGGCCTTAAGCACCTTAAATCGAGCCTAAATATCCAAGCCCAATTTTCAACTGAAGCCTAGTTCATATAAAATTGACCCATTAATTTTGGGTCACATCCTATGCGACACTCCAAGTAAGTAGGAGCTTATACAAAAATTCAAAGAAGATTGACTTTTATTTTTCTATTCTAATTTTAAAAAAATAAAAAACTTATAAAAATTTAAAAAAAATAAACAAAAATATAAACAAATTAATTTTATGATTAACTGAGAACATAATTTTATTTTAATCTCTTACAAAATATATATTAGTAAATATTAATATATTTATTTAAAATATTAATTCCATTTATTAATATAATTGTAATTTATTTTAAAATTTATACATTTTGACGATATTTTATTTTAAAATGTATGTTATTAAAAATTTCATTTGAAAATGTTTTTATTTTAAAAATAATTTCATAGTTTTAAAATTAAAATAATTAATTAAATCAACCATGCTTTTATTAGTAATTAATATTAAATAATCAAATAGTATATATTAAATTGTTGGTAATTCGAATCATGAACTTTTTAAATAATTTTCATAGTTCACAAAATTAGACCAATAAAAACAAAATATAAAAACTAGAAACTTAACCAAACAAATTTTGTATAGAAAGACTGCTAAATTTCCAAATTATATGCAAGTAAAATTGAGATTTCCAACATTCAATTAATATTTCTTATTTACATCATAAAATTAAATCGAATTGGACATATAAGATATAATTTTACCAAAATACACTAATAATTTGGCCCCAATGCCTTACTGAAAATAAAGAATTGTCCTGTTGTCTCTTTTTATGGACAACTAATAATATATGTTGGCCAATAAAATCATAGAATCCAATTTGGCTATTAAAAGTTTTGATTTCCAAATGAAAAAGAAAGAAAAAAAAGATGTAGCCCTAGTAATGCCAGCACAGTCTATATATTATATAAAGGGCATAAAGAAAGAAAAAAAAAGAAGATGTAGCCCTAGTAATGCCAGCACAGTCTATATATTATATAAAGGGCATTACTCCAAGGTGCTTGCTTTTTTCAAGCACCGAACGAACACAGGCGTCCCAGACCCAGGCTTCAGTTTTATTACCTAAGGCAGAATGTGGAAGAAGTTAGCCATTTTCTGCCCTATCATAAGCGTTGGATTTATGCTTCGGTGCAAATGTAAAGCCATCTGGAACCTTGCCAAGTAGCATTTCCGAGATTCGTATCTGCAAAAATATAGAACATGTGAGCATAACTATCGTGCTCAACTTAAGAGTGGCGTTCAAGGCAATGACATACCCAGTCAGCAGCAGAATCGGAAGCCATAAGCGTTTCAAGATCATCACGACCATAATATGAGGGTGGGCGCCAGTTTAGCCGTTGAGGGATGACATCCAAAATACCAACTGGTACATATCTACATGTGTAGCTAAGCCATTCTAACAAGAAATGCCTAGTCGTCTCCACTCCTGCAGTGTGTAAAAAAGGATTACAATCGTTCGTTTTTGAACAGTTAATGCCCCAACTCGTTTTATCATCATTGATTGATCGCCTACATAATCTTCTTCCTAGACGATAACGGATTTGTCTAACATGCATGTTCAAATTCAATTGTACACCTGAATTAGGCAAGGGTTCTTGTGCAATCTCTCAATGAAGGGAAATGGTCTACAAAATATTGATAAATGCATGCTACAAGAACTCGAGTCCAAAACAGTACAGAAACCATATTATTGCAATCATTTCCCATCCAAAGAACACACACATGACAAAAAAACGCATTCATCCATGATACAGAAAGTTTCAAAGTTAAAACACGTAATTAATATACATTCATCAATGAGGCAAAAACAGCTAATTAATCTATAATTCATAAATAAGGTATACCTTTAGTGTCGGAACCCCAGTGTTCAAGGCCAAAACGCACATAATCTTTCAATATATCAAATCTTTCTCCAGATCTGATGTCCCAGTGTCTCTGTTCTTTGATTTCAGTCAATATCCAAGGCTGTAAAACAAAATAACTTATCATCATTGGGGGCCGAAAACGAACATTCAGAAAAAGAAAGGGCACAGCAAAGACATTTTCTTCAAGACTTGAAACTCAAATGGTAATGAATGGAAATTCAAAATTCCAATTGCTAACCTTAATTAATGCTCCTCTCGCTATCATGTTTGAAGAGAGCTCAGGGCAGTCAGATATATGCTTGTTCCAGTCTGTATAAGAAAAGATATCCCCATTTCCCAGTACTTGCAAAGATTTGGGAGCCAATCTAGCACATTGGTATATGTATTCCCAATCAGCAAGCCTGCTATACCGCTGCTGGCGTGATCGACCATGTATTGTCACAGCATTTGCTCCCCAATTGTGAATATCCGCAATCAGTGAGTCAATACGGTTTTTCCCTTCAAAATAGCCTGTCCGCACCTAGACAACAAGCGCAGGCTCTATAATGCACTTAAATCTTGCTTAGGAAGAATAATTCAGAAGCATGGAAAAAGAAAGGATCACAAAAAGGAAAACACTTCAAAATGACAAAAGAAAAGCATTGAAAGGATGGTAGCAAAACAGGAAAATAACGAAGGAAAAACATAAGTCTGCACCCTTTATGAGGATAATATCCAATACTGGAAAATGACATACAGCAGTTTCTTTTTTATTAATTATTACCTTGATAGTTATAGGTGTCTCCACTGTCCCAGAAGCAGCTTCTACAATGTTTTTCATTCGCATTGGCTTTGTAAGAAGAGATGACCCAGCACCTTTGTTGCAAACAATATCAATAGGACATCCCATATTAATATCAATGAAGTCCAGTGTACATTCCTGATCTATTAGTTCAACTGTACGAGCCACAGTATCTGGATGTGCCCCACATATTTGAACACCAAACAAGTCCTCACACGAATGACGTCTCAAAAGAGCCCATTCTGATGCTTGTCCCTACAGTCACAACAATTTTTTATCCAAATTTGTCAAACTGAAATCAAATTATGCACCATTAAATATAAAGCACATTGAAGCTTGGCCCAAGTACTTGAACAAAAAGGCTAAGTTAAGAAGATTTGGCAAAGGGAATTATGGAGTGCCTGTACCACAGGACGTAGGCATGCAAGATGAAATCACTCATTTCGTAGATTCTATTTCAAAGAAAAGTAGCATCTGTAATCAGCAAGCAAGTATCAATGCATGCATTCATAGATGATACTCATATACTAGAATCAGAACAAATACCAAGCTATATGTCATTTTGTAGGAAAAGATCTAATTGAACTACAAATAAATATTGTCCACACAAATGGAGAGATAAAAAATATATGAAGTAAGAGCTACCAATACATAATAATTAACGACTAAAGATAGCCAGCTATTTATGCCTCAGAAGCAGTAACAACGCTGTTGAAGAGGACATAAAGCCTTGTTGACAGGACTTAGCCATTTAGATCAGTTAAACTCGTTAACAAGCAGAAAGTAGACCTGCAAGAGATTTGTGCACATTGCCATTTCACCACAAGTCACATCAGCTCCTAATGCTTTGCAAACCCTTCGGAAAGGAAGATTTCCTACAGTTGTTAAAGGTGCGAGATACAGCTTTCCACTAAAGTCAATGAGTTTTTTCTCACGTAGGTGGGCTTTTAAACTTCTATCTGTTTCTGTTGGTAAACCCTCAGTTGTTGGAACAGGGTCAGTTTGTAGGCAGCTATTCTCCACGTGTTTCTGCAGGGTACTCCTAGCTGTTGCAAATAGCATTTCAGGTAAATCACACAATTATAAAATAATACATAAAACTTTCCAAAAGGCTCTCATTCAGTCTTTCGTAAACAATAAGCATCAACTACCTTCTTCAGCAGAGCAACATTTTTCTTCAATGACGGTTCTTGCCTTCTTCTGGGGTCTAAGTTCTTCTTTTGGTATTGTTCCATCTTCATTATCATGAACTGAATCTTCTGCAATGTAATCTGATTGGTTTGTTGGCTCTTCAGCCAATTCACCACAACCATTCTCATTAGTGGTATGAGAACCATATACAAGAGTTGAGTCAACTTCCTCCTCAACCGGCTTTTTCATCTTTGATTTCCCGAGTACCTACAAGAGAAAAGCAAGAATAATAGAGACAAAACAAATAAGAATTAAGGAGAACCACATTAAACAACCGCAGCAACAACAAAGATTAAAGTGAACTTGGGATTCGCGCGTTCAAGTACCATAAGATTAAGACCCAGAGCCTTAAGTTTGGCATCTGCCTTAGGAAACTTCATCTTGTTCTTCCACAAAAGTTTCTGAATATCCTTATTCAATCCGTTGATCTCAGAATTAACCTTTTCCACTTTCACACCATTCCCCACAACACCATTTTCTTTATGAGCACCATAAAATCTACATGTCAAGCCATAAGGACAACGCCCTTCACGGGTCGTGAACGGACATTCTCCATCAAGGTCAGCCGGCTTCTACACTAAGTAACACAAATCAGCCACAAATTCAAAGAGAAGAAAACATTTTTCAGCAACTGAACTAAAGTAACAGCAATGGATCACCGCACCTGAGCTTTAAATGCTTCAATGTCATGACTAAACCGACACCTATCTTTGTAAGGACATGCACTGACATCTCCACTCTTCGCTATCTCAGGACAGAGACGAAGTGCAGATTTTCTTTCCTGTAACATCATAAAATTCGTTTTCCAACTAACTCAATCACTTCAAATAAAAATCTTAAACCCAGTCGACTAAATTGAGCACAACTTTCCGGAGCAAACGAACCTGACGTCTTTCTCGTTTGAGCTGTCGTTTGGACTTCTTCTCCTTGGCCACTACGCCGTCCTTAGTCGTTTTTACGTCCGTATTATCGGTAACAGTAGCATCGATCTGAGGCATGCGGGTCGGTGGAGGACGGAGGAACTCCAGCTTTATCGGAGCTATGGCTTTGGCCACCATCTCCTCCGGCGTTGGGTGAATAACCTTGGAGTTCGATGATGGTGGAGGCAGTGGTTGCGTCGGTTCCTCCATCGTGGGAACTGATTCGAACGGTGGCGTCTCGGTCATTGAGGATGAGTTGACTCAGTTCGTAGTTGTGCGCTTTTGGGTGGACATGAAAAGGTTTATTAGCAGTTACTACAAAGTGGTACTATCGCGTAGGGTTTTCGCCACGAGCAAAGGCAGCCTTTGAATAGAAACGATTCTCTTCCCTGCCGTTCACATGCCTCGATCTATATCCGTACGTGGGTTAGTTGGCTTAACCGAGCATCAATTTATTTTTTTATTTTTGGTAATTTTCAATTTTTGTCTTCAATTTTTTATACCTATCTTTTAAATGAAAACAAAAACTTATTTAATTGTTAATGTTAACGTAGTTATATTTTTATCACCGATAATAATTATTTATTAGATAAAACTTAAAGATAAAATATTTTTAATTAAATAAATTTATTTAATCTCTTATATAATATTTATTAACAAATTATTAATAACATGTTTATAAATTAAAAATTTATTTATAAATTAGTATTTATTTGAAATATATTTTTATTATTAAATCAAATTTTATTTGAATATTTATATATTTGAAATTTAATTATACTTAATAATTATTATTAAAATTTAGTCACATATAATTTAATTATACAAATTAAAAATTGCTAAATTATTATCAATTTTTATTGATAATTAATTTTGATTTAGTAAATATATAATCTCGAATTAAATTATTCATAATTTTTATTAATAATTAAATAATATATATTTAAATGATAATAAATCAAATTATGAAAAAAAAACAATTCTTGTAGTTTTCGTAATTTTTAAAAACCGGAAGAAACTGAAATAAACAAATAAACTAAAACTCAAACAAAGAAATTTTTTTATTAAATTTGAAAACAAAAATAAAAATAGAAAGAAACACTTCCTTTGAAATGTTAAATTTTTACGGTCCAATTCAATACTCCCCCTAAAATAAATTAGGGACAACAATCTTAGCCCGGGAAGGTATAAAATGAAGTTGTTTTATTAGATTCTCTTTAAAAAAAGTATAGATAGATCAGGCATGGATGTTAGGACACGGGCTAGGCCACCGACATGCAGCCATCAACCCAATCCATTATTATCCCTAAAATTAATCTAATTCAACCAATTCATTACAATAATTTTAAATATTAAACTCACCACATAAATATAAAAATTGTAGTAATTAAATAAAATATAATTGTGTTATATATATATAAATGAGTGCTTAATTTTATATCTTAATATATAAAATCACATCAAATTTAAATAAAAATGCTAAATTATTTTAAAATTAGAATAACTATAAAGATAGATAATTATGATAACATTTGCAATTTGCAAAGAAAACATTTATTTAAAAATTAATTAAGAGTTCTTCAACGACATCATCTTTTAAAGAAGAACATTAACCAAGTTATAGTTCTTCGACATCTTTAAAGGATCTTTTATCACAGAATAAATAATTAAAATATAAATATATATTTACTTAAATAATTTTTGTATCTTTTAATCTCTTTTGTAATAGTTACATGATAGAGAAACTGTTGGGTTATTTACACATATAGGATTTATTTTTATTTTATAATTCAGAATCGACAATAAATTTTTTAGATGTAAATTTTAAATTGAATTTCCATATTTTAAAATTCAAACTATTTAATTTTTATCTTAACCCAGACATTTTTCTCTTTCCATAACAAATAGTTATTATTACTCTTTTAGGCATCCCATTTATGATTTTAAAGAGCTGCAGATAAACTTAATTATATTAATTTTAATTGATTTATGTTTTTTTAAAATAGTATTATTATATATTGAAGAATTATAATATGATGGACTTTTTAATTGATTATAATGACCTAATGTAATTTTTTAATGTATAAAATTTTATTATATAAAATTAATGTGCAAAATTTTTAAATTATATTAATTTACATATATTTTATTTCTAGATATGATGGAAATTGATTAATTCAAAAATACAATATATTATATTAAAATTATTAACATAAGAATATAAGTAAAACCAATCATTTTTTTCAGTTTTTTAATTACAAATTTCAATCAAATAAATTGGTCTTCAGTTTTTGTATTAAAAATCTCAATTTTTATTTTTAATTAAAAAAGCACAAACAAAAACAGAAAATCAGAACAAAAAAGCAGAAGTTAAAGTAAACAGTCCCGTAATTTTCCTCCTTACATACTAGGTTCAAGTTATGCACACTCATCATTTATAAGGTCAATTTAATTTTTATCAATGGCACTCAAGATTTTTATTAACGTCAGCATTGATATAAATTTTAATATAAAGTGATGATTATTTTAAAAATATTATCTGACAATTAATAATTGAAGAACCAAAATACAAAATAATATTCCTATATATGAACACTTTCAATTCGTGGATCTCTTGTATAAATAAGTAAAACGTGGGATCTTTAAGCCTTTGATGTTGGGTCTTTTATTTTAGTTGCAAGATAACTCAATTCCAAGCCATCTTTTGATAGAATTAGTACATGCCATGCCACCAATCAGCAAAGAATGCTCGTTGAACAATTCTCTTTCTTTTTCAGATACGTAAGTAAAGAATAGAGGCCATTAGGCTTCTGAGACCAGTTGGTCAACCAACCAAAAGCCCCAGAGGCTTGATATCATTGCTTGAAATTCAAATGAACACACCTGGGAGGCTAAAACCAGAAGCAGACGACATTGTAACCATGCTTCTTACCGGAATAAACAGAAGAACATTATCAATTCAAACTCCTAAAGGTCTTCTCAAAGACGAGGTCTAACAAATTGTTCGGATCATGTATTAGATTATCTACCATTATAAATATGATTTAGCTATATATATAAGTTTATGCCTATATTATATCACCTTAAAGGAAGTTCCAAGCCAGGAAAGATTTGCAGGGTTGTAGTTTCCACCAAATCTCAAAGGACTTCTAACGTTGTTGGGCGCTTGAAAATTAATGAATGAATCTTGAGAAAACGATAAATATAATTTGACCTCAACGATAGCTATATCATCTCTTACAGGCTATTTATTTGACTCTGATTTCGGGTTTGTGCTGCCATGCTGCTGTTGAGGCTGTGACTGCTGCTGCTGTTGCAATTGGTGCATGTTCTGTTGCTGCTGCATTTGATGCATATTGAGTTGAGAAGATGGCGGTTGCTGCAGCTGGAACATCTGGGGGTTAACTGAAAGCTGCTCCATACCCTTAGTTGGGTCAGAATCCCCACCGAGCTCCGCAGTAGCAAGCTTCAATCGCCTAACCTCTGCCGATAACGCCTCATTTAGGGCTGTCAAAATTCAACAACAATCACACATGAAGAGGCCAAGTAGGCTACATGTTGAAAGATCAAAAAAGGAATTGGCAGGACAAAGAAACAAGTTTAGTTCCCCATTCATCATTTCCTCCAATCAATTCTCCGCAAACAGATAAAAAATGTGAAGTACAAAAGAAATCTAGTGAACCTGATTATGCCATTTTCCAGCATGCAATGTTTCAAGGTCAGATCATTATCATCATGTCATTGCATTGTTATGTAGAAACTCTAGGAAACAAAGCCTACAGGTGCATGACTAAGGCACAGTACATCATTAATGATAAGTACCGATTAAATTGTCAAGGTTGTGTCAGTCTATGAGAGAGACAGAGAGAGACGAGGATGTCAGGAGATGTACAAACAGTTAATATGAAAATAAAAAGCAGTCAATAATCCACCCTATATTAAGATAATTGAGTAAGAACCAATCAAAATGAATTAACAGAGTACAAAAGTATAAAATCTGAGCCTAAAAACTCCTAAAGCAACAGATATTCGAGTTATTGCAAGAATCATGGTGGTAGTTACAGAAAAAGGCTTCAAATCAAATAAGTCACCAGGAGAAGTGAATGACACTCGCGATTAGTCTGAATATTCAACTTTCTAGATCGTTTTAGCACAATTAATTGTCCTATGGAGCAGACAATGACAAACAAAATAATGACTCACACGTATAGTAAACAGAGACAAAAATATTTTGAAGGGAAAACAAGTCCAAATGAATCCAGGACTTAGTCTTGACACAAAAAAGGAAAATGACATAAAAAGTAGGTGTGGATTATCTAAACGGAAGGGATCGGACACATACCATCTCGGAGCTGAGCCTGCTGCTCCAAGGCCTGGAGCCGAAATTTCAATTCATTATTCTGATTTGTAAGACCAACAGAATCCCTCTATGCATAACATAATAGAAAGCACCAATATAAGTTAGAAAAGCAGAGAAGGCAACATTTATCAAGAAGAACTTCAGCAACCCAAGTTGGCACCTGTAAAAGAGTAAGTTGTGCAGATAATGTCGTGGCTTCTGTCTGCAGGGTCTGAACTTTGTGCTCCAATTCTGAAATGTATCTCATTTTCCTTTCTTTGGATCGTGCAGCTGATTGACGATTTGCCAAAATTCTAAAACAAGCAACCGATGAGGAAAGCAGAATGTAGATGCATGGCCCTATACGAATCATTGGACTGTCCTAATCACTAGGGAAAGGGAAGTATACCTTTTAGCACGTTTTGGGTCGGTTGAAGCAATCTCAGCAAGTTTCTCATTTGCCATAATTTTCTTCAGTTCAGGGCCAGTAAAGTCTCCATTTCCAAAATCTAAGCTAAAGGTATTCCCATCAATGGAATTGCTGGGTGACATTTGACCAGGACGAGTACTTGGAGAAGGTGGAAGCCTTGGAGACTCATCACCAAAATTGAGTTTGTCCATGAAACTATCCATGGAAACACTTCTATAGTGTCTAGTGGTTGGAGCTATATCTCCACCGGCAGTCCTTTTGATCCCTTCCCTCTTCTCCATTGAAGAATACAATCCACCTCTTGGCAGGCTACTTCCACTTTCATTGACACTGCTTTCTGCTTCATTATCACTGCTACCACCTCCATTTGTCTTTGTTCCGCTAGCTCTACTATCCAAATCCTCACGATTCTCGTCACCATTCTTGTCATCTGTTCCGGATGAATTCAACACATCAATATTATCCAAATTCATAAATGTGGAAATAAAGTCATCCACAACTTCTTCAGATTTCCTCTCACCCATCCCCTCAGCACCACTATCAACACCTTTATCCAATTCCTTCTTCACCAGTTGAGACGGTTTAGGCACCCCAGAAGTCTCTCTAACAGATGCCGACCGCTCCAAGCTACTACCAGGACTCCTCAAAGGAATAAGAGGTGGCGAAGACTGCATCACATAAGTAAACCCAAAAGGAATATCACTATTAGATCTTCTATGTGCTTTGCGAGGAGGTAAACCCTCACCGACCTTCATATTGTTGCCTCTACCAAAAGGTGAAGGTGGCAACACCGAATGAGAACTTGCGTCTCTATCCTCCATAGACACATCCATTGACATGGACCCTGAAGCAGTAGTTGAGGAAGAGTCCCTGAAAGTTGCGGGACTTAAAGGTGGCAACGAGTCAAGAGAGAAAAAAGTTGATGGTTGTGACAAAGATCGCGAGTGAGTCGGTCCCGGGCCAAAATTCTGCGAACCCATTTGCTGATTTACTGGCCTAGACACCGGGATCTGAGAATACGGAGAAATGGGTGGGATCTGATTGGGGTGTGACGGTGGTATCCCTGCTCTCTTTCCGTTGTCAGCACCAAAATTCTGAGCAAAATGTCTAGCTCCCATTTGGTTTTGATTCAACTGTGGAATATCAAGTTGGCCCATCAATGAAAATGGCTGCTTTGGAATGCCAGATGATGACTGCGTTGTACCAAATGAAGATTGAAGCCTTTGCATAACTTCGGCATTAGCTTCTTTAGTATCACCCATTCTGCAAACTCTCACACTACAAAGCCCCAATTCAACTTAACCCAGCTCGCCTTTCTCCAGAATCCAATCAACAAATCACATAAAAACACACCAAGACTCTTCAACTAGCAAACAAACCAAAACTCAAAACAATCAAAAGGAGCATAAAGAACAAAACTTTTCAAGAAAACAGATCAGACAATGAATTAAAGGAAGCATCTTTCGCCATTGAAAAAAGCAAAGAAAACTAAAAATTACATATCATACTTGTATCCACTGCCTTGTTTAACTAGGCTCTAGTATCAAACAAATGGGCGTCCAAGACATGAAGGGCACTAAGATGCTTCAATTCCTCCAGGCCACAATTTAACTTTATCTGCGACGGAAATGACAAGGTGAACGGGACAAACCATCAAGAGCAAAACACCCTCATACTTCCCTTTCACTAAACAAGTACTGAACCTAAGTGTTACCGTAACATCTTGAACTATCTACAAGTACGTGTTCCTCTTAGTCTAAGTTGTGTTTTTCTTTTCCTATATTCTCTCCATATGTTTCTATTTCAACGAGGACGAGGACTAAGGCACGGACTTCATGAGGAAGTTGGAGGACGCGTCAATTTAATAAGAAATGTCATTTGAATTTGGACTGAATTTGCATTTCATTCCGACCTCATTTTCATTAGGCGTTGTTCCCGCAACTTGTTTACCTGCTTCCAAAATTGTTGGGTCTAATTTTTTAATTGATTTTCTTTTTCTCTTCACTCTTGGAAAAAATTATTTATGAGGATAAAATGTTACATAATTGACGGCTTTTATTCCCTCACCCCCTTTTCACCCACGCGCTGTCTTTTTCCGTGACTGTCAATCTTCTTACTTCCTTTGTTTTTCACCCTTTTGACTTGATCCTTGTTCTTGCCATGTACGCCACCATTCTTTCTCTCTCTTTTTAACTTTGTACAGACTTTCTTATCGTTTTCTGACTTTAAATGAAAAGGAATACATTTTCTTTGAAACGTGTCATGAATGTCTCGAGACATTTAATTTATAATTAATATGTCATTTTTTTCTCAGACACAATTTATATTTTACTGATATATTTCATAACAATTTTTACGTAAAATTATTTGATTTTTATATTATGTATCATTTTATAAAATACTTAATTACTCGAAAAAGATTTTTTTTTGTTATTTCAAAATTTATTGTAATATTTTAGAAACAACAATTATTATTCTTGCTATAACTACTACAAAAATTTCCCCCACTTTAATGCAAATATATGATTTTATAAAATCTTGGATACTTTTCCAAGTTAACATCTAATGTTGCCCTAATAGTTCAAATCCTTATCTGAATTATGAATTCGCTCTCTATCAAGTTCTAGATTATATTCCATAATATGGTTAAAGATTGGATTAGCATATTATGTTATATAATTTAAAAAAAACGTTGACCATTAAAAGTAATTGCATTAATGTTCTATAACGATTCTTTTTTTATCAATATTTTAAAAATTGAACCGATTTGAGCAGTTTTACAGTCTATCAATTTTTTACTTTGAATTAGTTTAATACTTTTTATTGTTAAAAACTATTAATTTTATTAATTATTCATCAGTTTTTATAAACTAAAATAAACTGATTAATTTTTATTTAATTTAAAATTTTCAATAGATAAAGATAACCTTCTTTAATCATTTTTAATTAATCTTTAATTTCTATATACTGATTGACTTTTTAAATCTTAAACTTTTGTTTCTTATCTATTTAATTACGATTAAGTTTTTAAAATATTGTTTTATGAAAATTGGGATTGCTTGAGTTTTAGGATATTATCCTAAAAGAAAAATATCTTGGTAGATATGTTGCTGCTTGCTACGCTTCTTACCTTGATTTACAATTCTTTAAATCTCCAATGTCAACAGACAACTTATGGAAGCTATTAGTATTATTATATATGATTTTAAGCTTGATAGCCTCGTAACCAATTTGGTCCTTATCGCAGCTCTTATTTGTATGAACTATGAGTATTACAGTTGATAAATCGTGCCCTAATATACTTGAATTGTAAATTTCTCAAATGTGATAATTAACCTTTTATTGCATAAAATGAATTATGTATATGGACTAACTTATTCCGTTGCATCCATGTTTGAAACTTAAGAAAAACACCTCTAGACTAAATTAATGCAAAGCCAAAACTACATTTGACCTACTTATGTACAATGAAAATTTAGTGTTGACCGTTGCATTGTTATTGTCTCTTAACTCCTAATATGTAACTAAATAAATTGTCGTAGCCATCGCATCCACTACACAAGAAGCCACTAGCATTGGAGCTCACGGTGGCTCCATGTTTCAAGTACGCAACAGGCGGTTGCCTCGGACCATAAAAATTTTAAGATTTTGATGAGTCATGAGTGCATCGTATGTTTCGGTTGGCCGTACAGATTCAATACTGTTTAGTCGCATGGTTAATTTGTGAAAAATGCCAAGCGAAAGGGTGGCAAAGCAACAAGCCATGTGTGGACGATGAAAACAAAATCAGCCATGCTCATTTCTATCGTCAAAAATGGCTCCAAGCTCTTTGAAAATGGACAAAAACAGGTGCAGTAGCACTATCAGGTAGCCAAATTGGTCGATTTAGCATCATTTGCATGCACCAGAGTCTTAGAATATGAATTGCAACACTTTGTCCCTAGTTGTTGCCATCTACCTACTAATACTCCACATGGTAATGCATTGCTTGCAAAGAACATGTTTCCATAACAGGGATTGAACAAAACCAGGGTCTGTTGATCATCATGTCGTTGTGGTTTTAGATTTTGTTTAGTAAGTTTCATCGGTTAGGCTGGTGGCCCGGAGCTTTAAAATTTGGCACCCGCACCTGTTTCAGAAATGTACCCTTTTCAGTGAATGAGTCCAGTGGACAAGGTTTCCATCAGTTTGTGGTCCAATTACTTGCATGGTTAAAGTTGGTCCCAAGTTGATGCTTGCGACATCCCCTTAGGTCACATAAGCATTCATTACATGTGGATAAAGGGTGTAATCAAACATTTGTTCATCTATTAAAACTAATTATAATTATTTGATTAATATCATTTAAAAACACTGGATCAAATAATTACTGCGTTGTATAGATGTTCCACCAACCTCATTATTGATTTTAAAAAGGTTGAGTTAGACAGCAATTGGATAAGAAATTCGGATGTTCCTTGAATGTGACTGTGTCTTCAGGCAGCCAAGGAGAAGATGCTTGTATTCAACATGTCATGTCATGCCTCCATATGTGGGTTGCTGGGAGATAAGGAACAAACATGAAGGGGAAAGCATCATAGTAAAAGAGAAAATTGAGTGTAGTAGCATGGGTTCATGCATTTCAAAATGTCATCCCAACTAAAAGCCGAATATTTCACCAAACATTACGACAATTCAATTACCTTCAATTAGAGTAAAGGAAATTACCATTTCGGTCCCCCACCCAAGTTTGAAGATTTTTCCAACAAAAGAAACTTTTGGTACGAGTCATACAGTTTAGTTTGGTTTGGTATACCTAATAGATCAATTGTAACGATACAAGCTATCCTTAAGATAATAAAAATATATAATTTTTATTTTTAACTTTTTACCGCAGTCCTAATTCATGATAAACTTTCCAAAAACACAAAGCCTATAATTATAAATATGTGATTTGAATTCTATCTTTTTTTTACCATAAAATAAAATTATATATTGACTAAATGGATTCAGATTTAAATCATAAAACATTTTTTTTATAAAATACAAAATAAAGTTACGTATAATTGATGACTTTCTTCTAATCCTCACAAAATAAGAAGTTTTATATGATGGAATTTTTTTAAAAAATAAAATAAACACTTGGAAGGTATTGTGAAGTTGAATTAAAATTTTTAATTAGTCGAAAATGAGGAGCTGTGGAAATAATTAGTTTCTACAATAAATCTCTTTTCCACTATTTTTTGGAGTGAGAGTAATAAATATTCTGAAAGAGGATAGGCCTTGGGCAAGGGTCGAGTCACCGAATTGTTGACTAACTTAGTGGATCACACGATAGGTACGTGTCAGAAAAATGACGAAACGAACACGTAGAATCTTACATGGCCTCATTTCTTAATTTTCATGGACCCCACAAAGTTAGGACTTAGGAGCGACGTTAATAACTATACCGAAGACGATTTCATTTGGCTTTCATTTTACACGTACATTAAAAAATTTCGAGTACCATTGAGCTTGTGGATCGTGTACAAAGAAAGTATCAACACGATGAATCTTGAAAAATAACTTTCATGAGATCTGCTTAAATTGAATTAAACTTGCAAAGAAGTACTTAGCAAAAGAAGAATTGGAGGACTGTTGAAACTTTAACGTAATAACTGACAAACATGTAAGGATATCAATGGGTCGGGCTGGACTTAGGTCGGCGATGACCTGATTTGACCAGTCAAAAAATAATGTTGGGCGGGCTGAAAAAGGCTGGCTCGTGGCCGGGTTCATGCGGGCCAAAATGGACCCTGGGCCATAAGCGACCCGCCAATGGGTGACTCATGGAGAGGTCCGTGGCCTGGCCGGTCTAGCCTATTCGGACCACAGGCTGCCCACTGGGTCGTTGTTGGCCCGGACTTTTAATATATTTTAAAAAATTTTAAAAAATAATTTTAAAAAATTGTTGTTGTATTTTTTAAAATTAATAAATTATAGACTTTTTATTTTATTTTTTAATTTACAACACATGTATATTATGCATATATGTATTTATACTTTTTACACTTTTTATTTTATTTTTCATATTTACATAATATATACATTATGCATATATATATTTATATTAATCTTAAAATAAATTAATCACTTTATTAATCCTAATGTATCAATTCCAAAATAATATATAAGTAATTCAGTTA
>JAOSBN010000179.1:45327589-45356668 GCA_027563595.1 Erythroxylum suave
CCTTAAGTAATCCACCCAAAATACCCTTATGCATTCTTAATTCTTCAATTTAACTTGCACCATACTATGCTCTAACTTATCCTTAATTCTTCCATTTTATACTTCAAATCTCCATCAATCCATAAAATAAATCCTCCTAAACTTGACATAATAATAAAACTCTAATAAAAATGATTTATCTAGCAATTACACAAAATTTATTCAAATCATGCTTACTAACATAATGAAAAATATCCGAGGTCCAACACTATCTCAAAGAAAACTATCATCAATTTTTAAAGAAGGGAAAAATATATAATTCATAATTGTTTAAAAGCTAATTATGGCATTATAAAGACCAATTGGCATGACTAAATATTCATAATGACCATTATGAGTATAAAATTCATTTTTGTGAATATATGAGGGATGAATTCAAACTTAAAGGGAATCAGCCCAAAATTCAAGTTTGGTGAAATAAGAAGCTTCATAAAGCTCATCAATCATACCATCAATAGTAAGAAAATGAAATTGATCTTTGATAGTTACTTCATTAAGTGTTATATAACTAGTACAAAATTGTTATGTCCAATATTTTTTAAAACAATAAAGTAAAAGATGAAAACGTAAGTATTAGATCATATAAACCCTAATTATGACATGTCATTGGCTTATTTTTATTTTTAACTTTTAAAAATAGGCATATCTATATGATCTTGCCATGTTAGGGTCAATCCATTTTTTAAAATTAATGGGATGATAAAGTTTTGTAATAATTGTTAGATTTTAGGATGAATTAATGGTAATCATGGTTTAATTGTGGTTTAAAGACACAAGGCGAATATTGCACTCCTATGTCTGATGTCTTTAGAAATGACTTTCATATATATATGTATATATATCAGATAGCTTGGTTCTTCATTTGTGAGTTTGATTACCTTATATTAAATCCAAGGCTAATTGTTTCCATTTATATGATACAATACCAAAATATTCCAATTAATGGGTACCTAGCACCAAATCCAATCTACTTGGCCATACAACATAAAGGGTAAGGACATAAGGAATATGTTAGATCCAAGTGGAAATTTTACCAAATCACCATTAATATTTTAATGGCTCTCTATTTGTTGTCTTTACACTGAAAGGTTTTATAGGAATTATTGGTAATTGTAACATGTAGGCCACTTTCTCACGAACAAAATTATAGATTCATTGTCAATAAGAAAGATCATTTCATAGTGTCTAGTTTTTCCCATCAACTATATGATCTAGTAGATTGACCAAATTGAGCGAGCATATGGAGATATTTCAACATCTAGGTTTGCTTTATCATCCAAATGATCATTACTACCATACAAAAGAGGAGTTTAAGACCTCGACATTTATGGCCAGGTATAAAGTTTTCGTCATAGTTAAAACAGTCTTTATGCCTTTTTTTTTTTTTTACATTTGATCTTAAGTTAATTGTTTCAATAGAGTTGAAGTTTTGATTAATGTTGAAAAGGGAGAATCAATTGGTGCATGCCCGAATGATTGCCTTAGTGAATTTCCACTGTCAGCTTACTTAGTCTTCCCTCATATTTGCATAGCTAATAACTTTCTTCAATGATTTCAATTTGAGCAACTAAATTCCATATGCTATCTTTACTTTAGGTCCTTTAATGAATGTCCTAACCAATGCCTTTTATGTCCAACCTTACATATTATTTACTAACCTCTCAAATTTTTATGGTAATCTTATAAGGAATTTACCTACCTTATTTTTAACAAAGACTCACCAAAGTCCTAACAATTTCTAGGATCGAATTAAGCCCACAGTTCTTTGATAAATAGTTCCCAAGTCACTTCTTTTCCCTCTTCCTTATGATTTCGATGTAGTCATTGCCACCATTGATTTGTTTCATCCTCCAAATGGAAGGAATTCAAGGACACCATCTATGATTCTTAGGTTTATTGATATTTAAAGAATTGGTCCATTCATGTGAACCATTTGGTGGGATCTTCATGAAAGTATCTAGAAAATTTGTTGGCTAATTTAGAGGAAAATAGAGATTGTCTCATGAAAGTAGCTAGAAAATTTGTTGGTTAATTTAGAGCAAAATAAAGATTGTCTAACTTTTGTATTCTCCCTTAGCTCTTCTTTATTATGGTACATTTAATCATTATTGTTACTATTAGACACTTCTTTATTTGAAAGCATGACTTCTAATAGTTTATTAGGGGTGTCTTCATTTGATAAAACTTATTATCTATTCTAAGCTTCATTTGGCTCATATTATCTTGAATTCCTCCTAACCATGCTTTAAGATTTTTAATTCTTTCTTTATTGATAGACATAAAGTTAAGCTTTGTTATTAATGATGGGTCCCAAATCAGGCTTATAATAAATATGGATGAGTTGTTGAAACCTTCCAGAGTCATAAAACTAGATCAAATCCCAAGAGAACTAAATATTAGTTTATTAATTTTAATTGACAAAATAGAATAGGGTTGTGACCAATTAACTAAAATTACCAGGAATTCAAAATGAATCAACCAAGTGAGAAATTCAATTTCACTTAACTCAAATTTAAGGGAAGGATCTCATCCAATTGTGGCTTTGGACATAAAGAATAAATTTTCACAACTCAGAGATTTAGTTTAAAACATATTAAGATAGTCCTAATAAGTTTCAATTTTCCTAAATTAATTGAGTAAAACCTAGCATTCAAATTAAAACTTGCCATTAATATATTGGGTATGGTAGCATTCTATATTAATTAAATGATAGTAATTAGCTTAACGAAAAAGACTAAACTCTAAATTGAACAACTTAGCAACAACTATTCAATTTAGTTTTCTTGTTTCTCATACGTTAGATACGTAAATACATAAATAATCTACTTGCTACTTGTATTAATCATTCATGAAAGTTACGAATCACTAAACTCATAGATAGAAATAGAATAATCAAAATTAAATTAATTTGTTAAATCAATCAATACTAATTACTCATGAAATAGAAGAATAAGAAATACTTGAATTAAAATAAATTCTAGATTTATAACAGAATCTCCCAAAGTCACAAATGGAGTTTTAATTTCCCTCGAATAAAAAATTTTAGATTAGCCACTCATGGCTATCTTTTCCTCACTAAAATTTGAAGAAAGAATAATAAGAATTTAATGCTTCAATCAAAGGGTCTTGATAAGGGTTGTAACATAACTTAGGTCAAGGTATGGAAAGAAAGAAAAATCTACGTTTAATAAATTGATACAAACTTATCCACATAAGTTTTAGTTCAAATCAATCCAAAATTCATTTGATTCAAATTGCATGATTTTAATCACATCATCATTTTTTTCTTTTTCTTTTTCTTTTTTTTTTCTTTTTTTAGAAAAAGCAACATGAAAGAGGAGTTTTTTTTTTTTACTATACTTCTCCCCCATTCTACAAACACGAAGGAATTAAAACATTGTAACTTAAATAAAGTGATTTGCCTTTCGTAAAAATGGTTAAAATCTTATACAAATAAGCTTTATACAATCCTTTAATTTAAGGGCTCAAAATTATTAAAAAAACCAACGAAAAGAAAGGTATAAGTGGCTTATAACAAGTTTGATATGCAAGAAAAGAAAAGTAAAGGCTCAAATTAGATCTTTAAGGGGTCAATTTTAAAGTAGACTTTTATAGATAAAAAATAGTTATACTTAAGTGCCCCTATCATCTCCATACATAAATTCACCAAAAATGTGGTTTCAAAATATATACAAAAGTAAGTTCTAGTATAAATAAGTGATGTTTGATAACACAAAACAAAGAAAAATGTACGAGAACAAATATAATGAATTGCTCTTAGGTACAACAGCTCATATGGGTATCAAAATGCATTAAGTATTGCACATTATTATTCAATAAAACCAATGTGATACTTTAATTAATTTATAGAAAATCATTAATCATGTTTGTCTCTCTCATGCATTAAAACTCGAACCAAAAAAAAATCCTAACTTAGAGACTATCCCTAGACAACAATCATAAAATTTAAGGCTATCACGAGGAATAATCAATATATATGGATCATAATATTCAAGAGTCTACATATAATCATAGATTTCACCAAAGAAAAATAAAGACCTATTCTAAAATGGTGTACAAATTAACTCTCCCCTGTACGTAAATCATACGTTTTTCTTAATGTATGCATAAAAAGCTCACATTCAAAAAAAATTAATTGATATAAAATAAGTTAAAAATTAGAATACTCCTATTGGCTATGAGCATCTGAAACTAATTGTATTACGGTGTAGATGGACCTAAAGGTGTCAACCCCATAAATTGAAGCAAAACGTCCATATTCTTCTCCATTTTAGAAATTTTATGCTCTAATCTCTCCAACCAAAGATTATACTTTTGTCAGATCAGTGCTAACGGAAGAAATAGAGGTTGTATAACATTTAAACCCTCGTGTTGAAGTGATGGTGAACTTCCTTAAGGGGAATCACGCTACACAAAATAAAATTGCCTCTTTTTTTCTTGATCAACTTCATCCTGCTCAAAAAACATTGTATAAAGGTTTCATCTCGCAAGTTATATACATATTAGTGTCAACAATATCGAGTAAGTTAAGATTAATAGCCAAATGAGTAATTAAAATACCAAGACAAAAAATTTTGTTAGATGATAAAACAATATTAAATTGTATAGCTAACCAAACACCTAAATTAACGTGAAGCTTGTGTAACTTACATGAAATAAAGAATAATTTAGCTTTAGTATATATAAAAGTTGTAGCCTTCCTCTCTAAATAATCAAAAGCAAGCAAATATTGCAAATAAACATATTTAAGTTCTTTACGAGAAAATCCTTTAAATTAACTTGGATACTACACAAGCTTGCCAAAGGACATGGATTTCCAAACTTCTAAAGGATTAAAATCACTATAGTCCATAATAGATTTGTTATATTGTTTATAATTGGCATATTCATCAGTTATAAACCTTAAGGTCAAACTGAACTAAGTGATACTTTGTTTAAATTCTTTACACATTAATCTACTTTGCACAACATTAGGGCTATTTAGAGTGAAATTATCAAGTTTGTTAAATTTAAAAGTTTAATAAAATTGTCTAATCAATTCAATACATACTACACATCTAATTTGTACAAATTTTCTCCAACATATATCATCAAACAAAACATCAAAAATTTTCTTGATATTCAACTCCTCTAAAGAAATGTAATGCACATACATACCTGAACTAATTTGTCAAGTTTTAGTAGTAGCAGACCTCTGTTTCTCTTTTTAGAATTAAAGATAAGGTGTCCCCAAAATTAGACTTAGATGGTGGTAAAACAGACATTCCCTTAGTTATCTGAGCATGTTTTTAATTAGTGCTAGTGGTTGGTAAAATCTTTAAAAGGTTTTTCTTAATTGGATTCATTGTAACTTTAGTATTTGCCACTTTTCTATTAATACCCTTTGTTCTCCTCATTGATATGATGGTTATGAATAAAGAAATTGACAACTAGAGCAAGCAATTAATAACTAAATCATTTTCATTAAAAGTGATAACAGCAAGCAATGAATCACTAAGAAAAATGAAAGTAATTAATTTTAACCAAGAAAAAATAAGAAAATGTTATTGTAGTGCTCTAAAGGTGATCTCCTTTAGCACTTTTTTACTGAATTTATTTTTATGAATAAAGTGAAAGGCATTTTTTATTAATTTTGATATTCGTTTATTTATGAATTGATATTGATCTTAAATCGAATTAATGAAGTCCATGATACAAAACATAGCATGAAGGAGATCATGATAATGAGATTCCTTTCATGTACAATTATGTTAGTATCTAAATAATCCCTAGTCATAGGATTAATAAGACTGGACATTATTAATCAAGATAAACTAGCATATGTTATAGTCCTTGATTTGATCAAGCAGTAGATCTTACAAACTATAAGCATGGTTAGAGTTGACATGTGGATACTTATTAAGGGTAGTAAGTATATCGGATGACTCGAAATAAGCTTATTATATAGATGATCTATCAAATATCAATGATTAATCTCATCATAGCAACAGTGCGAATATCCTTAGACTTGAGGTACTCAAGGATATCTTGGATACCAATCCTGTGGTTTGACATCATTCCTTGTTACCTCAAGACGAGGTCACTTTTAGGATGGTGATTGGGTACAGCTATTGATATTCGAAGATAATTAGGTAGCCGATAAAGGATTTACCACTCCTAATAGAAGGAGATGATACCCATAGCCTCTTATCGAGGTCATTACTCAGGAGTCTCTGGTTAAAGCAGTTATGTGTCACGAAGAGAATCTTCAATGACACATAGAGTAATAAGAACCCAGGACAAGAACTAACATCATTAGGACTAGATGTGACATAGTCAGTCTAGTAGGAGTCAAAAAATTGTCAATGGAAAAGTTCATAAGTTGGATAATTAAGAGTTCGTGTGTTAATCCACTTTTATTCTAGCAAATTGGCATTATGAAACCCTTCATGATTGGCTTGAATTAAGAGTTAATTCAATTGCCTAAAATAAACAGAAACCTAAGGGTCACACGCATAAAAGATTAGATGAAAAATATAGTGTGTATGGCTAAATTTGAGTCGGCCACGAGCGAGCCTATTTCTTAAATAGGCCATGATCGTGGCTCATTGTCCACGATTGTGACTGAGGGCACGAATCAGTACATAAGTGAGTTCTTCACTTATGTACACAACGCTTAATCACTTCTTACACACTTAAGTAAGAACATAAAGGCTCTAGAAGAGTTATAGAGTGAGAGAGAGGTATTAAGAACCTTATTCTTACAATTCATACAATTGTTACATGAATCAAAGTGCATGCAACAAGATTCTTGATCTATCTTCCATCATCTTGAACATCTACTAGAACTCATGTAGTTTGGAGCTCAAATCACCCTTATACATTGTTTCTTCATCTTCTTTACATGCTCTTGGCTGACTAACGAAGGTTTTCGTGTTTGCAGCAACCCAAACAAGGAGAAGAAACAATAAAGGAGGAGAAACAAAAGGTAAAAACGCTTTATATTTCATGTTCTTTACATATCCTTGTATGCATGTATGAGTGATTCTGACACTTCCACTGCATACGCATGCATATGATGCATGTAACCATGGCTAACCTTACAGTAGTATCAGAGCAAGTTTATGCATGTAATAAATGATGTATTGAAAATGTGCAAAGTGTTTTCTAAGTTGTGACTGACATGCATGTTGATTTGGAATAATTCGTGTAAATTGAATAAAAATGGTTTTTTAATTTTCTCTCTCAGAAATGTTTATAAGATGTTATATTATGTTTTTGCTTAAGGAAATTGCAATTGAATGTTATTTGCTATTTTATTTTGAATTAATATCCATACTATTCATATGTTGATTCCTAGGAATTTCTAGAAAATTGAATGCATGTGTTGATTTTGAAAATTTTGTAATAATTCTAGAAAAAAAATTTATATTTTTTTTTCACAAAAATGTTTATAAGGTGTTATTTTATGTTTTAGTAAAAATAAAATGCAATTGAATATCATTTTCTATTTTATTACAAATTTAGTTTCAGTATGATGCATGTATGAAGTTCTGGAAATTCTGGAAATGTGATGAACATGCATGCATGTAAATTCCATATTAATTTTTATAAAAATTGTTTTATAAATTTTATGCATGCACATGTAAGATGAGATGTTGCCACGTGTATGAGATGCATGACACTTGTCATTAAAGTGATTATCTTATGCATGTATGATGTAATGTTTGACTAGTGTTAAAAGTAATATGATAAGTGTCATACATATGTGATGTTTTGGATATTTCCTATTTATTAATAAAAAATTCCTAAGAATAGGTTTTGGAATTTTTTTATTAGATACATTTAGAATGTGTATAAGACTATGGAATTTTCCCAGAATTAATTGCATTTGATTCAATTAATAAATAAAGTTAAAGTCAACATTGGTCAACTTTTTGAAAGTTGATGGAGTAGACTTACTTAATGACTTATAATGTATTTCGGTTGTGACACCTAAATAAGGTTCTTATGTGATAAGATATGTAGAGACTACTGCAGATTCGACGACCGAGTCAGAGTATATTGTAGCTACAGAAGCTGTTTGGATCAAAAAGTTCATTATGGAACTTAGAGTGGTTTCAAGCATAGTAGATCCAATATTTTTGTACTATGACAACAATGGAGCTATTGCTCAATCCAAGGAATCAAGGTTTGATCAGAGGTCCAAGCACGTACTCAAAATATATCACCTGATCAGGGAGATAATTGATAGAGGTGATGTGAAGGTTGAGAAATTGCCCACAAATCAGAACATTGCTAATCTTTTGACTAAGTCACTTCCACAAATAAAATTTGATTCTTGTGTACTGGCCTATGGTATTAGATACAAAGGCGATTAACTTTAGTGCAAATGGGAGACAGTTAGTGTAGTGCTCTAAAGGCAATCACCTTTAGCACTTTTGCACTGAATTTATTTTGATTAATAAAGCAAAAGGCATTTTTCATTAATTTGATATTTATTTATTTATTTATTGATATTGATCTTAAATCGAATTAATGAAGTCCATGACACAAAACATAGCATGAAGGAGATCATGATAATGAGATTCGTTTCATATGCTATTATGTTAGTATCTAAATAATCCCTAGTCATAGGATTAATAAGACAGGATATTATTAATCCAAACAGACTAGCACATGTTATACTCTTTGATTTGATCAAGCAGTGGACCTCACAAATTGCAAGCATGGAATGTTTAGAGTTAACATGTGGATGCTTACTAAAGGTATTAAGTGCATCGGATGAGCTGAAATGAGATTATCATATGGATGATCTATCGAACGTCAATGATTAATCACATAATAGCAATAGTGCAAATATCCTTAGACTTGATGTACTCAAGAATATCTTGGATACCAATCTTGTGCTTTGACATCATTTCTTATTACTTCAAGATGAGGTCGCTCTTATGGTGGTGCTTGGGTACAGCTATTGGTATTCAAAGGTAATTGGGTAGTCGGTAAAGAATTCACCACTCTTGATAGAAGGAGATGATACCCACGGCCTCTGATCGGGGTCATTACTTAGGAGTCTCTGGCCAGAGCAGTTATGTGTCACGAAAAGAGTTTTCAATGACACATAGAGGAATAAGAACCCAAGACAAGAACTAACATCACTTGGACTAGATTTGACGTAGCTATTCTAGTGGGAGTTGATATATAGCCCATACTCTGAACCAAGTAAGGTATAAGTATGGTGAAAGGACGAATTGCACAGTAATTGTCTATGGAAAGGTTCATAAGTTGGATAATTAACTATCGAAGAGTTCTTGTGTTAATCCACTTATATTCCAGCAAATTGGCGTCATGAAACCCTTCATGATTTGCTTAAATTAAGAGTTAACTCAAGTGCCTAAAATAACTGAGAACCTAAAGGTTATACATATAAAAGATCGGATAAAAAGAATAGTATGTATGGCCAAATTTGAGTAGGTCACGATCATGATAAAGGGCACGAATCAATACATAAGTGAGTTCTTCACTTATGTACACAAGGCTTAATCACTTCTTCCACACTTAACTGAGAGCATAAGGGCTCTAGAAAAGTTCTAGAGTAAGACAGAGGTATCAAGAACCTTGTTCTTGCAATTCATGCAATTGTTGCGAGAATCAAAGTGCATGCAACAAGATTCTTGATCTAGCTTCCATCATCTTGAGCATCTACTACAATTCATATAGTTTAGTGCTCAACTCACCCTTATACATTGTTTCTTTATCTTCTTTGCATGCTCTTGGATGATCAAGGAAGGGTTTGGTTTTTGCAACAACCCAAACAAGGAGATGAAACAAGAAAAAAGGAGAAATAAAAGGAAAAAATGTTTTATATTTCGTGTTCTTTACATATCCTTGCATACATATATGATTCTATGGTTTTTGGGCTGTTATGGTGCCGGAATCTTGATTCTAACACTTCTGTTGCATACACATGTATGTGATGCATAAATTGACAAAGAATAAAACCTAATTCCACAAAAGAAAATGAAAAAGAAAGAATGAATAAAATGAAAAGAAAAAAATTGTTAAAGAAGTATAAACAAATCACCAATAATAGTTGATTAGAGCAACACAATCGATAATAAAATGAATGAAAACAAAAAATTAAACAAAACGAGGAAGAGAAGGTAAAGAATCAGCAATGAAAAGAAACCAATCGAAGAAGAGAATCAATCAAGGAAGGAGAAGAGTAGATGGGAGAGAACCGATGACAATAGATAGACAGAGAAATAGTGGTGAGAATAAATACATGGAAGACTGAAGAATTAGGGCCGGTGACTGCTTAGAGTCAGTGTAAAGAAGAGAAAAACAATTTAAGGATATTTTAGTTAAAAGTCAATATGAAAAGTCTTAATAAAATTTGCTAATATTTTATTTATTACGTTTTTATTTAAAAACTTACCTTATTAGTCTCTTGAAACAAATTGGTCTACTAATATCTATAAGGTATGATCTCTCCTTATTCACTTCGATAATCTAGAACTTAAGGGATTTAATACTAGAAACTTAAATTGTATAAGACATAGTCTCACCTTATTTATTTCAACATTCTAAAGTTTAAATAAATGTTATCCTAAACTTGTGTTATATAAGGCATGATCTCACTTTATAACTCTTAACATTATGGAACTTAAGGTCAATTATCATAAAACTGGGTTACGTAAAGTCTGATCTTGCCTTATAAACTTTAGTAGTCTACCCAAATGAACAAATTTCTTATTTAAACTAATACTACACAAAAGAAAGCAAATGAAACCTATAGATAACTAAAACAAAATTAATAAAAATTATCAGATTTGTGTTGCCTCCTAAAGAGCATAATTGTTTAATAATGTTATGGTCGACGAAGTTTTTTTCTCCTCAATTTTCTAAATATTGGGAAAGTTCCAAATTAATATTCATCAAACTAGAAACCTCCATATCCTCATAAAATATTTTCAATTTGTGTCCATTCACTTTTAAGATCTTTTCAGTATCTAAAATCTGTATTTTCATTGCACTGTAAGGAAATATATTAGTGATAATAAACGAACCAATTCATCGATAACATAACTTACCTAATATGAGCTTTAATTGAGAATATATAATAACACCTTCTTTCTAACGTCAAATTGCTTCTATAAAATCATATTATCATGAAACATTTTGGTTTTCTCTTTATAAATTCTCGAATTCTCATATGTGTCCATCCTTAGTTCCTCTAATTCTTGCATAATTGGATCAACAATGTCCATATTATGAACAAAGTGAAAATTATTGAGATATTTCATTGCTTTAAAAATATTAAATTTTACTATCTCTCTATTAAACTCAACAAAAAGTACCTTTATCACATCAATTTTTGTTTTAGTTATCCTTATGAATGACCGTCCCAATAAAATTAAACCTGAATGTTTTACATTATCTCGATTCATTTTCAATATAAAAAATTATTGAAAGTACCAAACCAATTACATGAACCAAAACATCTCTATAACACAAATATAACATACATAAGAATGATCAGTTATCTGAATAATTACATAAATTTCTTGCTAAGAATTCAGGTTTAATATTTGGTAAATTGACTATGGCATGACCTTAATAGATGCACCTCATAGTATGACACACTCAATATCCTTATTACCAACGACAAAAAGAAGCGTATACAAGCCTGAATCTTTACATTTTTTGGTAATTTCATGTTTATCACAATTGATATATGCTTACCCAAAATTATTCTCTTTATCCTTTAACTTTCTTTTATTTTTTCATAGTTCTTTCAAGAAATTTACATATTTTAGAATTTTCTTTATGTCTTTTAATAATGGCATATTAATTTCCACTTTTTTTAAGGTCTTTAAGATCTCTCTTTCTTAGTCCTCTTCTTTTGATTTAGCAAACCTATAAGAGAAAGAAGGTACATATGCATTAGATACTATAGACAAAGAAAATTTTACCTTTAGTACATCTTAAGTTGGAATTTCATCTTTCTTCTCTCCTTCTTCATACCTATCTATCTCCATTACTAAAAAAGAGCAAGATTGAATTTCCTTCCTATTTCTCGATGTTATTATACTCATATTCTCCTTAGGATTCCCTATTATTTATAAAGGTCATTTTCCTAATGCACTCTCATTTACTATTAGGTATAGCTAATTGGTCTATCTGATTTCCTAAAATTTGAAAGCTTACTCTTTTTTTCTATTGAAATTGCTAAGAATTATTAGTAAGGGCCTTAACAATTTCATTCAAAGACATAACTAAATTTGAAAGTTGGGATTGAGCATGTATAGGTGTTTAAGGTTGTCTGTTAAAATTTTTAGGTTGGTGTTTTTATTACCCTCCTTGATTTCCATAGCTAAAATTCAGAAGATCCCATCTATCCAAAACTACAATGATTTGAATAAGTTTCATATTTTAATTGATTAGTAAGTCCCCTTATTATATTGACTTATCAAATTGATTCTTGTTGTAATATAGGACATATATTTGTTAGCTACATAAAGATTGAGTTTATTCCACACACTTACATTGATTTAAATGCTCTAGTTCATCAAATGGCTACAAGTCAATACTTACCTCATTCACTTACTTGACAACTCTATCCATCTTTGTCCTTATTTGTTGAGATTTTTCAATCATATTTAACATCATTTACATGGAGTTTATAGTATATTGTTTACCAAAGATCTTTCACTAGCTACATCCACCATACTCCTATCCATTAGTGGTAATCCTTCATAAAAGTACTAAATCAAAAGTTGCTCAGGAATCTGATGGTATGGGCAACTAACACATAATTCCTTGAACCTCTCCTAACAATCGTATGATGTTTCTTCAGTGAATTGTCTTATCCCACATATCTCCTTTTTGATATTTGTAGCTAGTGATGTAGGAAAGAACTTCTCCAAAAATAAACTTTTAATTTCATTCCAAATTGTCATTAAGTCAGAGGGAACGTAATAAAGTCATTCCTTTGCCTTAACTTTTAAGGAGAACAGAAAGGATCTAAGATTAATTTACTCTTCTTTCAATCCTTGTGGCTTCATTCTAGAGTAATCAACATAGAATTTCTTTCAAGTGTATGTATATCTTCACCTGTAAGACCACAAATGATAGGGAGTAAGTAAATCAAACCAAATTTTAATTTAATATCTACTTTAACATATGAAAATCTTATGCATAAAGGCTATTAATTCAAATTTGGTGCACGTAACTCCCTCAACGTTATGCTATTAGGATTTGCTATCTTTTCTTCAACTTCTCAAAAATAGAACCTCAACCAATAGTTAAATATATATCTAGTTTCATCTTTGGAGATGAATGAAGTTTTCCTTGCTTAGTCTCTTTCCTTAAACAATATGTTGTTTTTTTCAATCTCTAGATTATATTACAAGTCACCTATTTAAGAAGAACGATTCATACAAGAAAAGAGATTAGTAGTAAACTATAAAACAAACTAGAGAAGATAAGAAACTAAAATAGTTCCTAGCAATGGCAGCAAAATTCTAGACATGTTGAAACTCTCAAAATTAATTTCTGATTCACTAAATTATTATAGTAATTGTAGAACTAGGACGAATCCTAAAAGAACTAAATATTAGTTTCTTAAATTTGAATTTTAAAAAAGAGCTTTATAATTAATTAAATAATAAACTACAATTAATAAGAAGTCAAAAATGAATCAACCTAGTATACAATTTAGAAATTTTATTTTATCAAACTCTAATTCAAAGGAAGGATTTCATCCAATTATAACTTTGATCATTAGTTTCCAAAAATAAATTTTTACAACTCAAACATTTAGTTTGAAACCTATTAGGATAATTATAATGAATCTCAATTTGCCTAAATTAGTTAATTCAAACCTAACATTCAAATAAAAACTTACCATTAATTGATTAAGTATGGTAGCATTTTATATCAATTAAATGATAATAATAAACTTAATTAAAAAGGTTAAGTCATAAATTAAATAATTGAGATAGCAACAATTATTTAATTTAGTTTTTTATTTCTCAAAAGTTATATATCCAAATACATAAATGACCTACTTGCGTATCAATCATTCATGAAAATTATGAATTAATGAATTAATTTATCACATTAATCAATATGAATACTTAAAAAATAGAAGAACAAGAAGTAAGAATAGTTGAATTAAAATAAAATTCAAGTTTAGAACAAATCCTTCCAAATTTGTAGTTATCTTAGGCTATGCATAAACACATAATTCTTGAAGTTAACAAAAAAGAAAAACTAATTTTGTTGGTTTGTAATTGTTAGATTATCAAAAAAATATACAATTGGATTGGATTAGTTTGATTGTTAGCTAAGAGCAATCACGACCATACTTGCTTGAACAATCAAAGTAGTGTATAAACTAAAATTAAACTAATCTTTGTCTAATGAGGCATTAGATGTAAAGCTGGTGTTAACATAAATGGTTAACTAAAAAGCATTTAGAGAATGAATTTACTACTTTTTATTACCGACGATTAAAATTTGAGGATACGAAATCGATTCACAACAATATTCTAGGGGTAGTACTGTAACTTGAATATGAGCTTGAAATTTCTTTAATAGGAATGATGCATTGGCCCATGACCGTGAGAGGTAGAGAAGGCCTAGTGTGATAAATAAATCCGGGTCGATCGCAAGTTTGACCCACGTGTCAATTGTAAAAAAAATGCCTCAAACATAACTGATTACCTCCTACGAGTTCCCTCTTGCACTTCCACGCGCCTCATAACGCAAGATAAACAGAGCGCTAGAAGAAGAGGACGAGATCCCAAACGTCACCGTCCCCTACCCAAAGATCCACTCCTCTAACATGTCTTCTGGTTTCAGCGGCGATGAAACGGCACCGTTCTTCGGCTTCCTCGGCGCCGCCGCGGCGCTCGTCTTCTCCTGTAACCACCACAAACTTTTTCTCGTTCATCTCTCAGATTTATCGTTATAATTTATGTGTTCTAAATGAAGTTGAGCTTTTGATGCGTTTTTATGCAATTTAAAACAAGAAGATTTAGCTTCACTACTTTTCCGATTTCTTGATCTATCTGATCTCGGTAACGATTGAAGATCTTGAGTTTTCGTGTAAATGCGATTCCTTGATTGGATCTCTTGGTTATACCGTGGTTTCTGGTGTCTTTTCCCTTGGATTCGCTGAAAACTTTTTCGGATAGTATCCCTTTTAGTGGAATGAGTGTTAAGGATTAATTACCTTCACCATCGAAGGTTACAAATTTTTGTGGAATAGCAAATTGAATTATGGTTGATTTCAAACTATGAAAATGGAGGTAATGCTCAGTTTGATGTAGCTTTTTGGCGTATAGTGATATAAAGAATCGAGATATGATTGATAAATGGAGCAGTCAAGAAATTATTTATTCAATTTTAAGCTTTCTATACCGAGAAACCTACCGTATGTTTGGCAGAACTGTTTAGTTTGGCTGCAATTGAATTACCAAAGCTGGGGTTTCTTAAAATAATATCTCTAGTCTTACCATCATTTTGAATACTTAAGATTCTTACCATGTATCTGTAGGTATGGGAGCTGCATATGGAACTGCTAAGAGCGGTGTTGGTGTGGCATCAATGGGTGTGATGAGGCCTGAGCTTGTGATGAAGTCGATAGTGCCAGTTGTTATGGCTGGTGTGTTGGGTATATACGGATTGATAATTGCTGTTATTATTAGTACTGGGATTAACCCCAAGGCAAAGTCATATTACCTTTTTGATGGTTATGCACATCTCTCATCGGGTCTTGCTTGTGGCCTTGCGGGTCTTTCTGCTGGAATGGCAATTGGTATTGTTGGAGATGCAGGCGTTAGGTAAAAGTGCTGACTTTCGTGTATATACATATATGAAATGTGGGATCCTCTTTCTCTGATCATTTCCTTTGTCATGATACTTATTGCTTGTCCTTTATCTGTCAACCTCTATTTGGTTGTGAATTAAAAGACCTACGAGATGTCCCATTGTCCTAGATAATTCCTTTTCATTTTGCATGCCCATGTAGAGTTCTACAAGTGCAGTTGCTTTTGGGATCAACTGGGTGTTGATTAGAAGACATTATTGTTGGTAACTTTGGCCATTATTGCAATGACATGGCAGAGGTGGTCTTTGAAATGAAAATCCCATGGTCGACTAGTTTGGTTAAAGTTCCCTTAAGTGAAGGACATGCTTCAAACTTATGATATTCATGGGGACTTTGTAGGGATATTGTAAAGGTTGCATTTAAAACTAATGTTTTATGCCCTCATATGTATCTGTAGATTTGCTATGTCGTAGGGGTTGATGAACAATGTTCAAAAATTGCGAATGAATTGAAACCAGTGTAATCAGAAATTAGTAATTGGTGTATCCAATGTCTACCTAAAGGAAAGAAAGAAATAAATAGACACACTAATTCCTTTGTCATTATCTGCAACCCTGAGATCGATGCTGAAGATGCCCACTTAGGGTAGAATGAAGAGCAATCACGCCTACTTGTTTTGGAATCTTGACATTGATTGCTGGGATCTTCGACTTCGCTTTGAAAGTGATAGGATTGATTGATCTGGGTAACTTTATTTCCCTCTGCCTCTGTACGTATGGATGTTTTTTATGTTTTGTTCCTGCTTTCCTGTGTATGTTGGTGTGTGTATATGTATGTACATATGTATGTATGTATGTATGTGAGAGAAAGATAGAGAGGTGAGGCTAACAAGCCATGTGCTGTTACAAACATGTATGAGAGGAAAGCGTAAGATCACTGAAGCAGTAGATTGTTTGAATTGCTGAAAAAGTCCCTTTTGTTTTTTGTTTTTTTTCAAATTTTGTGATTAACCAATGTTTTATTAAAACTTAAGGCATCCTGCTATTATACTGACCCAGTATTTTATCCATGACAGAGCAAATGCTCAACAGCCAAAACTTTTTGTTGGAATGATCCTTATCCTCATTTTCGCTGAAGCTTTGGCCCTGTATGGTCTTATTGTTGGCATCATCTTGTCTTCTCGAGCTGGCCAGTCAAGGGCAGACTAAAAAGGAAGATTGCTATAGGTGTCACTTTCCATGAAAGATTTATTGTTGTCCACAGGTTGTTGATTGTTGGCCGGCGCTTTCAGTGTTCTCAGACATTCTTGTAGTGGAAGTTCCTGCGCTGCTAGGCACTAGATGGTTGATTTCTGCTACTTTGTGAAGTGGGATTGAGTTTTATCTGTCAAATAAAAGCTTATCAAGCTCTCTATGTACGTTTTTATCTATTAGTGTAGTTCGTAGAACTTTTTATCTGTTGTAGAAACTTTGGATTCTGGAAACAAGTGATTTAAAAGCTTGTCAAGCTCTCTATGTATGTTTTTATCTATTAGTGTAGTTCGTAGAACTTTTTATCTGTTGTAGAAACTTTGGATTCTGGAAACAAGTGATTGCATAAATTCGTATTGAACTTTCTCACCTTCGCAAGCATACGATGGTTTTGCCGTTTGGATCATACGATTCCACTTACTCTGCATACGCCCATGAATATGAACTTTTACTTTTGGGACTTGAGGTGTGGAAGGAGAACAGATTTGGATTCATCACCCCACCAAAATTTTTTAGTCAACTTACAGATAAAACGCGAACATAGGATGCTATATTGAAACAAAGGACCGTGCTGCAAATAAGACGCAGAGGCCATTGTGTTGCATGCGTCAGTCCCTGCTTTTTGGGTTTTGTGTTAAATTGTCGTTGATTTAGAAATTTTTGGAACTTTTCTTGTTGATCAGTTGAAACGTCCTAACCTAAAAGGGCATTCTTTTTGCATGTGGAAAATATTGTGTCTGGTATGCCATCAGATCAAGCAACAGTAACGTTGGGGTTGTCTATCTGCAAGACACCAGCTTCTCGTTGCAGCAGAATACTGTTCTAGCTTCACTCGCCTATGCCCATGCCCAAGACTATGCACGTATGTATACCAATCCATTGGCCCATAACAAGCAGCAGAAGGTTCTCTGATACTGTTATGATTTCGATGGATGGATGGATGCATGTGCCGTGTGAGCTTGTTAGATGTGCATTCCCCACCAATCTCCACCCTTCTGGCTTCTGCACAAATATGGTGGAGCAAGATGTTTTGAGTAGATTACATTGGGCCCAATTCTCATCTAAAATCCATGACAGGTAAAAGGACAAAACATGCAGTTGGCATTTTATTATGGGAATCTTTCCTTTTTCCCTGATGAGATTGCAGGAAATATTGATTTCCCAATATGTATCATGCGTGTAAATAAAACAATACTAGCCTTCGAGTTAAGTGATTCTCAAGGTTAGTGTGCATGAACAATCTGACATTGAATCTAAACCTTAACGGATTCTTACAACTCATGACAAAGGTATGTAGATATGGTTTTTCGAAGTGGTATTTTGCGATTACTTTCAAATGTTCATCCATGCTCTAAATGTTGGATATTGGGTCGAAATATGATATCATTCCTAGCGAAATAATTATAATTTTTCAAAGTTAATATTAATAAAATTCTATAAAATAATTAACACATGAAGTATTAAAAAATGCAAATTTTAAATCGTACTTTATTTCAGAACTTGATTATTTTCTTATCGTATTTCTGAAATCATTTTTAAAACTAGTTCATTTTAACCACCAATAGTTATATAAGTATTTGACCTCTAGTGATATCCAAAAACAAGTTAAAAGAACCTACAACTATTTCAGAGAGGTTAGGGAAGGAAGCTTAAGCCTATCTGTAATAGGTTCCGGACATTTTAGTAATTTAATGAAAATTAAAGTTCTAATTTTAATTAAACTTTAATTAGAATTACAGATAATTCTAATTAAATATCAATTATAGCCAAATAAAAAATAAAATCTTGTATTGATCCTTATTTATTAAATATCTCATATTTAATCATAAAGTTTCTCAAACTTTACAATAAAGTCCAACTAAATTAAAACTATCTTTGCTCTTGTCGACTCATTCTATATGTGTGATTTATTAGGTTCTCAAATATGTCAGTAATAGATACAAATTATAACCTTAAATCATATTTACGATTACATAAATTAAACTACTTTAATTTTTCTTTAATTCTCAAATTAAATAATTTAAATTCATAAACCAAGATTAGTGTCTAACAACACATCATAACCACTTAAGTATAATTATATGAAAAGGTTTTTGTATATAATTTAATCATTTCAACATATAATGTTTCGATTAGAAATAGAACATGAAATTAATGTCTATTCTATTTTAAGTCCAATTATATTAGTTCTTCACCGTTAGCTATTGATTTAATTAATAATATTTGTAAACTATTTACAAAACGTCATTTCACCTTGGCTAAGGATTTTTCAAATCAATACTTTGAGAGCAATTAAACATTTTCCCTGATTATTTTAGGGTGATAAATCATATATTAATCACTCAACTATCTCTATATAGTTTATACTTTATCTAATAATTACCTACTAAACTTCCTTTGATTAAAATAGGTTATAATTAGTATCAAAATAAGTGGGTGTCTCACATCAAAGAAAGAGGAGAAAGAAGATTATAAGCTCAGTGAGCTATTCCACCTATTGACAATTGATTTTAGGATAAAACCTTATTTAGGCTCGTGTGTGATCTAACTTTCCTCTTTACGTGAGCCTGTAGGCTCATTGTAAATTTAATAGTTCTAACGTCTAACTAAAATAAACCTTAATTAGGACTTACTTTTAAAAAGTTAATATCCGTATATCTTTGACTTAAATATTAACTCATATATAGAATAATGAATATCTTTAATACTTCACAACTATCAAATATCTTATATACTAAACATATTTAGTACATTATCTATATACTTGGATTTAGAATGTATAAACAATTTCTAATATATCTCTATATATCTAATTCTTAGTTGTTTTTAGATAATTATATTTTCAACAATTGAAAATTAAAATTATTGTTCTTTGTGATCATTATGTATCTACATACTCTAACATAAAGAGGATAACTATACTCCCACTAACATTTTTGTAGACATGATAAATTCACAATTATCTCCAAACAAACTCTTTGTGTTGGCCCTGGTCCTCGTATGAATTTTATGGCAACTACGTGTCACCGTTGGAAAATTGATTTGTAAAAATAATAATAATAATAATGGATTATAACATTTAAATTTAATTAAAGTCTAGACATGGAAAATTTGTGGTGGGATCCTAAAATAATTTCGGACATATAATTAAATTATTCAAAAACAAAAATGATTAAATAAAAACAATTAAGTATTTAAATAAACTAAATTCCTATTTCAAGTAGAAATTTGATTTGATTTGAAAACAATTTTCAAATCCAATTGTAAACTATTTCTAATTTTCTTGACTCCTTTAACATAATTTATTGAAAACAATTTTTAGTAAATTATACTTCTTACTTATTGTAATTTAGGAAAAGTCCTTTTTTCAAAATTTAACAAGTAAAACATTCTAATCCTATTATAAACTTATTTCTAATCTAACTAGAATTATTTTCCTTAATTAGAAAACTATTTATTAATATTAAAAGGAAACTACTTTCAAAATTAAATAAAACACTCTTAAATTTAATTTAAAAATTCCTTTGCATTATTTATTTGAGATTAATTTCTTAATTAATCAGAAAATTTTTCTTTAATAAATTAGAAAAATATTTTAAAAATATTAAGAAAGTTCATTTTTCTAAATAAATAAATAAATAACACTTTTCACAATTTAATCAAGAAAATTATTTTTTAAAATAAATCAAGAAACTTATTATTCATAATGCAAGAAACAATTTCTAAATAAATTGAATAATGATTTTCTAAAAAACAAAATCTTAAATTTAATTTATCTCAATCAAAATGAAATAAATAAATTTAATTAAGAAACACAATTCTTGATTACCTAAGAAAATGACTTTCTAAATTTTAAAGAGTCTAATTAATTAATTTCAATCTAATTAAAACTAATTAATTCTAATTTTAGAAACCATTTTTCTAAAATTAAATTAGGAATCGATAAATTGTTAATCTTAATCATATTAAGAAAAATAATTGCTTTAATTTTAGACTTGAATTTTGATTTTAAGACAATTTTAATAATTTTGTTTCGTAATATATCTTGAAATACTCTATTCCAAATTAAAGATAGCTTGATATATCTTTGAATAACTTTAATCCAACAGATGAACATAACTATTCCAACACTAGAATAAGTTTCCCTTTGTTTCCAAATAACTCTTGTCATAGTTCAAGAATATCCCATTACAACCCTAAAATAGTCTTATCCTCATTACCAAACACCCTTTATTTTAGTCATAGAATAAGCCTATTTTGATCTAGGATAAGATTTTCTATGTAGCCAAATACACCTCTTCTTCCACGAGAAACATTAGAATCATAAAGATAAAACCCTAGTTTCTTTAACATGTTGCTACCATCGCCAGCCTTCTCCAAAACCACAGTGGCTGTCGCTGTCGCTGTAGCCAGCTGGTACCCCACCACCATCTCCATGACTAATTAATGTGAACTGTCACCACGCTAATGATAAGGTTTGAAGATCCTAATTGCAAAAGAAATGTGCAGCTGAGGAGGAGCAAGGAAACTGTCAACACCTACACCATATCTGCCCCACTTCTGCACTCCATAAACTCATTGACGTTATCTACGCAACACAATAGCATATCCTTTCAAATGTTTAAATTCTTTTTGCACATTTAAACTAAGCTCCTTCATTTTAGGTAGAGCAGTTGGAAACTTTTGTATTTAAACTACCAGAAGCATGAATGAAAAATTAGATTTGAATTTAGCAAAATTATCTGTGGCGAGTCTCGCCTAAAAGAGAAAACTTCTTAGATCGGGACCTATCAATTGATATCAGAGCTAGATAAAAATGACCTCCAATAAAGAATGTATCGAGAACTTGGAAGCAAGCCTTGGCGAATTACAGGATAGCTTCAGTCGAATGGAGCTCGAGATGGCTAACAAACTCTATATCATCAAAGAGACCTCAAGCGACTTACTGACACCATTGCCTCCAACAGAGAAGGTTCCAGCAGTAATGCTTCTAGTCAGGCTGGTTACGGTGGATCGTCGCATGAAAAGGGAGCAAAGAGAATTGAGGGGGGCCACCAACCATTTTGCTCTAAGTTAGCAAAGCTTAAGTTTCCTTCCTACAGCGACAATAACCCGATGGAGTGGTTTAACCACATGGAACGGTTTTCAAACACCAAAACACCAGTGCATATCAAAAGGTGGCATTGGCGTCATATCACCTAGAAGGCGAATCAAACTAGTGGTGGCAATGGTTTCACTAAGTCTACAAGGAAGAAGAGAAAGAAATCACTTGGGGCAGTGCTTGAAGAGGAGCTTTGGCTTTGATTCGAGCCAACTGAAAGTGAAGATTTTGATGAAGCCTTGTCCAAAGTAAAACAAAACAGCTCATTGCGTGAGTACCAAAAAGAATTCGAGCGATTAGGTAACTGAGTGTAAGGGTGGACCTAAAGGGCCTTGGTGGGAACGTTTATCGGTGGACTTAAATTTGGAATAGTGGACAAAATCATAATGTTCCGACCTAAGTCTTTGAAGGAAGCGATTAGCTTGGCCTACATGAGAGAGGATCAATTGAATTGACAACGCCGATCTAACCAATCCGGATGAGGTGCGATCACTCAATCATACCAAGCACTAGTAACTCCGTCATCATAACCCACAACTTTGCCAACTGCCGCTGCCAAACGAACCTCTTGGGATGAAATGTAGAAGCGTCGAATACAAGGATTATGCTTCAACTGCAATAAGCGGTTCACCCCGGGCCACCGATGTCGCAACTCCTAATTGCTATTACTAGAAGGTGACGAAGAAGAAAATACATAAGGAGATAACATCCTAAACCTTAAGGACAAGGTTCCAAAAAAGGGAGAGGCAATGATAAGGTTTGAAGATCCTAACTGCAAAAGAAACGTGCGGTTGGGAAGGAGCTAGGAAATTGTCAACACCCCCACCACATCTACCCCACTTCTATACTCCATAAACTCACTAACGTTATCTCCGCAACACACCAACACATTTACTTATCCTTTCAAATGTTTAAATTCTTTTTGCACATTTAAATTAAGCTCCATTATTTTAGGTAGAGCAATTAGAAACTTTTGTATTTAAACTATCAGAAGTATGAACGAAATTTAGATTTGAATTCAACAGACATATCTGTGGTGATTCTCACCTAAAAGAGAAAACTTCTTAAACATTTTTCCAGCTTCTGATCAGGACCTATCACCTTATAACCTCCAGCCATTGCCCACTAGCTGACTTTCACACCTCTATGTTACAGCTACAGGTGCTTGGAGATTCTTCCGCTTTGCCACTAGACAATGTCACTCCAACAATTGATAGCTACTGAAGTTTTTATAGCCTATTGCCTTGTGGAGCCACCATCTCTGTCATTCATTGCTAATGCACGTGGTGCCTCGACACTTGGCTGTGATATTTGTACGACATGGTTTTTATGCTATGGTAACATCTTCAGCTTCCTCCGAAAATATTCAAGCTAAGACAAACAGCCTGCAACATCCAATTGATTATTTAATTTGACCGACAACCAAAATTTTAACACCCTCAAACTTCGATGACAACCACACAATCACAAATCACCATCATTGCTTATGTTTCCAAGTTTTCTACGTCACAACCAGTCTACACTAGTTTTTCAGTCGTAGATAACTTCCAGTACCATCAATGTGGAAATAACTACAAGAAGTTTTCAATAGGCACAAACTTGGTGTTTTCCAACAGCCACAAACAATGTGTTTTTGATAAATTATGGGCTTATTATTGTTTACAGATGTCTAATGTTCAATAAAAATGTTTCATAAATGGTTTAATAGTTAAACAATTTCAATTCAATTTTAAATTATATTATAGGGTTTAAAAATTCCAATCTAAACTGTTCATATTAAAATTAATTAGATATATTCTAATTTTTTAGATTTGTGGTTTTAATTTCATAATTAAAGATAAATAATAATCAAAATTTTAATCAAATCATATAATTAAAGTTGACTTCGATACTACTATTGGGAATTGGGATGAGATCTGATTTCACACATAGCAGAATAATTATAAAACTTTTTCGTATTCCAAGGCTTGATCCTTTTCTTGTTGTATCCCTTGAACAATTTCCAAAACTGACTCCTCTTAACTACTGTAGCCGTATAAGTTTCTGGCTTCTAATAGTATTTACAGAACGAGTTAAGAGAACTATATAACTGTTGCAAAGAATGTTAGGCTAGGAGTGTTAACTTCATTAGGGCTTAAGTCTATTTATAATAGATTTTGGACATTTTAGTAATTTAATTAAAATTAAATTCTAATTTCGATTAAAATTTAATAAGAATTACAAATTATGCCCAAATAAAATTTAATATTTCATATTGATCTTTGTCATTAAGTATCTTATATTTAGTCATAAAATTTCTCAAATTTTACAATTAAGTCTAACTTGACTAAAACATCATTGCTCTCCTTGACTCGTTCCTTATATGTGACCCATTAGGTTTCCAAATACGCAATGGATATAACCCAAAATCATATTTAAGATTAGATAAGCTAAACTCCTTTAATTTATCTTTAATTCTCTAATTAAATAATTTATATCCATAAATCAAGATTGACGCCTAACAACATATTATGATTACTCAAATATTTAGGAATTTCAAAGCAAGTTTGACTAACCTTTTCATTCATGATTTTTTGTACAATTCAATCATTTCATGATAAAATATTCCAATTAGGCATAGAGCATGAAAATAATGTCTACTCTATTTTGAGTTCAATCATATTAGTTCTCTATCATTAGTTATTGATTCAAGTAATGACATTTGTAAACTATTTACAAAAGGTTATTTCAACTTGATTAAGGATTTTTCGAATTAATAATAATCGAGAATAATGAAATATTCTCCTGAATTACTTTAAGGTGATGAATCATTTCTTGATCATTCAACTACCTCCATATGGTTTATGCTACATCTATTGATTACTGACTGAACCACCCACAATTAGAATAGTCATAAGTAATATCAAAATATAACAATCCTTATACAAAATTACTTTAGAGTTTCGATATTTCACTGACTACGGAACTTACTTTGGTGCAAGACCTACGAGAGCTGCTGTCTCAAGATTAGGAGGTGAAACTTCAACATGTCTATCGGGAGGGTAATCACAGCGCCAATCGGCTGGCTATTTTAGCTATGCGGGTACGACCAAGATTACACGTCCTTTTAGAACCTCTGAAGGACTCGGTGGAATTTATTAGATAGGTAAGGAACGATGTATCGTAAGGGCATTGCTTACAGCTGACTTGCTTGTTTTGTTTTTCTCTTCTTGTGTATTAAAAAAAAATACTTTGGAGGACTCAAGTTAAAGCATCACTTATACATCATTACAGTAAGAATTTTCATATACATACAAGTAATGTTTAAAATATATTTCTCATATGAGGTCAATTCAATGAACTTGTTTTCTAACAAGCATTCACAAGTTTGTTTAAATATCTCTATATTTTAGTCCATAAGATTGACTACTTCCTTCATAATAAAAAATATAATGTGTTCAAGTCTTTTTATGTTTTATTTGAGTTTTAATAGAACAATGACTAGGAAAAATTTAGGGATAATATCTAAATGCAATACGAATCTCATAATTATAATCTTATCATAATTTCATTTGTAATATATAATTATCTCATGGATTTTATCATACATATCTAAATATATACAAGATAAAGAATGTCTTTAAGTTATTTTGTTACTAAACTATAATCAATCGATTGACTCTAGGGGATAAGCCAACGCAAAATTTTACAGAATACTCTTGCAATGGATGTGGTAGGATCCATTCTACATAGAAACATATTCTTTTAAAACTAGCAAAATCACTATGTAGTATTTCACACTGTACCGGCCAAAAAATGGTACCGGAATGTCATTTTCGACACCAGATTTAAATACCGGTCGGTATTATAAATACCGGTCAAATACAGGCCGGTACCGAAAATTTTGAAAAATCTAGCGACCAAATTGTAAAATTTTTAATTTGTCATTTAGTTAAAATTTTATTGTAATTTTTTATTTTTAATTTTAAAAATAAAATAAATATTTTATTACTAATAATAATAATACATCAAATAAATTTTATATTCAAATTTATTTTAATATTTTATACAATATTTATTAATAAAGTATTAATAAAATATTTAATTTTTAAAAATAAATAATTTTAAAAATTATTATTTGTAAACTAATATATGTTTTATATATTTTTAATTATTAAATCAAATTTTATTTGAAATATATTATTTTAAATTTAATTATATTTATTAATAATTATTAAATTAATTTTATAAATTAAATTAAATTAAGATATTTATAATTTTAGTTAATCAAATATATAATATATTTAATTGATAATAAATTAAATAATATATGTTTTTGTTTCATGTTTTAATTCTACTTGGTTGTTTCCTTATCACTAACTCTTGTTGTAAATTATAATAATTTGAGAGTTAAGGATGTTTTGATGTAATTATTATTTATTATATAATGAAAATTGAAATTGTAATTTTTTAAATATTCTATACTGCTCTTAATTTTATATTTATATGATAATGATTGTCTTTTTTATATAAATTGTGGTTATTATTTATATGTGAAACACTTGAAAATTATTATTATTTCATATTAATTGCGATTATTATTTATTATTTTGATTTTTAAAGACAGAGTAAAAAATATACAGTACAACTGTACAATATAATAATGATTTATTTCGCAATTTTTAAAAAAATTTATGAACTATTTTATAATTTTAAAAAATTACCTGAAACAGTATCCGGTATTGACCAATATTAGTACAGTACCGTACCTGAATCCAATCTAGTACCGAGTTCGGTACGATATTCGTAACATTGAATAAAATGACAAATATTTTTATAATATTTATATCGTCGGATTATGAAACAAACATGGAACTGGAAAAGACCGCACATATATATGGTTTCTACTCATATTCATCAGTAAAATTTGGTCACCAGAAAGAAGGCGCTAGAGTAGGTCATGTAGAGATGATAAGAAGCTAAGCACGGGATTCCAATTACCAAGTTGGTGGTGCAAAGTGAAGTGGTCCAGAGCTTTGAACACGGCCAATACCAATGCCTGTGTACTGTTGATTGGAAGGCTACAAAGTCCAAAAAGAGGGGTCTCTCTCTTGCTCAGAATCAAGAAAGCCACGTCCGGAGTTTTTTGGCATTTCCTTGATAGATGCATCTTGGCAGCATCACGTGTTTCATGTATCAAATTGCTATAATGCACCTCCTTTGCCTCTTTTTCTTCGGATAAATGGAGCACGGCCCTAAATCCAGAGGGTTGCTTTCTTTTTTGTGGTTGGCAAATTCAGGAACACCGGATTTTCCTACAGCACTATCATGACTAACAATCTCAATTTATTTAAAGAATTGTGGAATCCATCATTCATGTTAAGTTTTTAACTATCTCTCATTACAAGTGGCTATAGCAGAGCTTGGTGGATAAAAAAGAGGGGTTCAAATTTTTTCTACTACTTAAACTTGTTCCAATCATGTTTCCGTCTTAAAACAATGTCATTTTATCTATAAACAAATTTAAAATAACTTCGTTTTGAAGTAGAAATAAGGTTGAAAAAAAGAATGGACTGGCTTTCACCGTCGAGGCAATTTGAATCAACCTCCTCTGCATGTTAGATGCGAAAAGATGAGTATGACACAAGCATTAATGTTGATTAACTAACCAAGGAGATAAGGAACATTAAAAACACCTAACCGGCAACAGTATCTACATTTTTCACGAACGGTTTCCAAGGTAGGCAGGTCACCAGACCAAAAACAAACAAAAAGAAAAAGAAAAAACGAAGAAGAAAGATCATGACGTTATTAAAACGGCTTTTGGTGAGTGAGAGAAACTCACCCTACATTCGCATATAACCAAGTCCTTTGTTTTCATCTCCTACTGCGCTCTGCACATGAGAAGTGGGGAAGCTCTTTTCAGTTTTTTTTTTTTCTCAGCCTCTTTTGTCTCTTTGCACTCCACAAGACCCCGCGCATGCTTCAACACATACCTTATCAACAAAAGAAGAAAGAGAGATAATGAAAACCAGTAAAACCATATCATGACTATGTATATCCCTTTTTTAAAAAAAACCTTTTTGTAAATTATCCCAATTTTGTCTAAATTGTCGAAAATATGATGCACTAAGTGGAAGTCTCTTGTAATCATTTAATAACATTACTTTAATTAAATTGATATATAAATAATAAAAAGAAATTAAGAATACTTAAATTAGAAGTAATGATAGTAATAGGCCGAGCCAGCCAGGACATGATATATCGGACCCGTTGTTGGGACCCGATCTGGGAACCGGATCCCAACCAAAAAACGAAACGAAATTTCGAAACGGAGACGAATCGAAAGCGAAGCGGAAGCGAATCAAAGGTTCGAAAGACAAAGCGAACGAAAGGCGAAACAATAATCGAAACATATAGAATCAACAGCGGAACAAATGGTTCATTCGAACTAAAACAGATGTCCGACATTCTGGAATAAATCTTAGAAATAACTGTCGCATTGGAAACCTTAAGACTAATCCAATCCGAAACGGTATAAATTTTTCTTTTTCCATCTTTCAAAACAATTCATCACAATCATCGGACCTCCTGTCCGGAATCCAAAACTCAATCAAACACATTAATACCTATAGCACTTCAATACCTCAGTTCCATATTCGAATTCCTAATTCAATCCAAATCCAAAAGTCAATCGCATTTATAATCACTCACAAATCATTTCAATAATCATACACAATCCCTTCCATAATTTAATTCAGGACATAATTTCATACATAACCTCCAAGAATTTGTATCATTTACATTCCGAAATAGATACGCTATAAACTTGGATGGCATTTCAAGCCATTTACAAACCATTCCAAAAACCC
>JAOSBN010000179.1:45359646-45379169 GCA_027563595.1 Erythroxylum suave
AAAATAATTATATGTAAATTAATACATTAATTAATAACTTCTATTTTGATACATTCAGCCCCAATACACGACCTCTTGGATAAGATTAAACATACTTAGACTAATGAAAATGGTTAAAAATCAAATTTGTATGGACAAGGTAAATTGGTTTTTCTTATATTTTTTTAAGTTATGTCCTTAGAAGTCATTTTACACATAAACAGTAAATATTAAACAGATAATTTTACCAAATATCTCTAACAAATAACTAATACAATCTACTGGTCAAATCAGCTGATAGAATCAACTATCAATTAACAGCTAACGCAATCAGTCGATTACCAAACAGGATCAATAGTTTTGGCGTTGCAAATTTTTGTTGTTATTCTGGACTTGGTTTTCCTCGTATGTTCTTTAATAGCTTTCACTTTGCAAATTTTTGTTGTTCTTGGGGAGTGAACTTTGACTTACTCTCCTTTGGCCTTTTGCTCCGTAATGTAATTCCCCACTTATGTACATATATTCTCTTTGCTTCTCACTCCTTTAACTTCAATTCCTCTATCTTCACCGCTTTCAGTACTTTTTACCACTCACAAATCAAGTTTTTTGAAGAAAGATCCCCACATTCCTTTGCATTAGCAAAAGAAGAGTTCGCGTCGATCTCTACTGGGTGAGTTCATTAGACAGAGTTAGCAATTTTCCCTTGAATAATGATAAGAAGGAAACTCATAATCCTTCTTCTCCACTATCTCTCTTGTTATGATAGTTTCATGGAAGTTGTATAGATTCTACGTAGATGAGCAAACATCCAATTCTTATTCTTAAATTCAAATGGGTTAGGGTTTCTTGTTTCAAAATTTTTTGTCTTACTCAATATTAATTAATTATTTAAACAAAATTTTGACATGTTCACGTCAGTTCCATTAGCTGAAATACTAACATTAAGCTAGTTTTGTTAAAATTGAAAGTTCAAATATTTAATTGTTATTTTCTAAATTCATGTTATAATTGCAAAATTTAGTAAAGTTTAAGATTTCTTTGTAATTGACCTTATCCTTGATTACTTTTCTAACTAAATTTTAAAAGAGACAGGCTCCTTAAGTAATTCACAATTTAAAAAATGTTAATACATAATAATTAAAATAAATTAATTATTTTAAATTCAAAAAGTATGAATACAAGTAATTATATCATTAACATAATTATATTTGATATTTATAAACACGGTTTTAAAATAAAATGTGAGATTTTTTATATAAGCTATTGTTGCTTGACTATCACGATTGACTAAATCTGGATCATATTATCTTTTTAATGATTCCCAAATGAACCAAGAAAAGTCTAAGCCAAACAAACTCTTAGAATATAGTTGCAACAAACCCAAAAAGTAGATTCTCATATATAAATTTCCTTCTTAATAGGCACCAGTATAACCTTGTATATGCAACTCGTTGCCTTGATAACTTATATGTGTCAATCTCTTATACAATACCTCTAAAGTTATCATCTACATAAATCCATCATGTTTCATGTGTGATTTTCTAGACGTCTATGAAAGCATACCTGTCGTTTCAGTAAGAAAAACATGACAACAAACATGCACAGAACGTAAACTTGTACTAAAATATTGTATCTTTTTAAGCTCATTACAATGGCGAGCAAGATTGTCCTTATTGCCACATTTTTAGTACTTCACTCTTTTCATATTTTTTAAGGACTTTTTTTTCCATATTGGTTCCACTTGGCTAGAGTCTAAACCATTGGGGTTTCAAGATGTTCTTCTTCAAATACAAGATGCCCTTAGCATCTTTCATCATCTTGTTACTCTTATTATAAGTTTCATACATTTTTATATACTCCCAACTCTAAGAAAAGAAAACAAATGACATGTATTTTTTGGTCACCATGTAACTCATGAAAAAAAATGTTTTAACTCATTGATTATGTTGCCTTAAATGTCTTAGCAATGAATGGTCATATCTTTTCTTATACGTGTTAAAGTTGATGTGCAATATGAAACCCTGCTATAAGGTATAAAATCCTGATCAATTCTCTTTTTTTGTTTTCGCATAAAAATATCACTAACCATCCATATGATTTTAGATTATTTGATTCCAAAATTTAGAACATGTTTAATAGTTCACCTTCTTATTGTGACAATGTTGAAAGTAAGGTAGTGTACTTTACTTTTAACATGTTCAACAGTTAAACAATCCTCAAATATATAGTTCTTGAATTATGTTATTAACATAAATAACACGTTGTGCTAGAACTTTTCCAAGTAACAATTTCGAGAAGAATAACTACCTTAACATGATAATGACATATCATAATTATGAGGTAATAAGTAGAAGTATGGGCATCTTCTTTATAAGGAACATTTTTCTCGAATTAAAACATATTTTCAAAAACGAAATTCCTTTTAATTACTAATACAATTCAAAAATCGTATAGCAAATAAATAAATGATTTGAATAACACAATACTAAACTGATGCTCATAAATATAAATATATAAGATTCTAGTCATTTACTTACTTATATTAACTTTATTATTAAACTAATCAAATTAATTGTTATTTAACTGTTTTTTAATTTTAATTAGAAATTGATTTTAAATAGTAATCTTAATTTATTTAAAAATAATCAATTCAATTTTAGAATTGATTTATAATTTAAGAACATTTCAATTTTACTTTACTCGTGGGTATTAAAAATAAGTTAATAAATTCTAATTGTGGGTTCATTTCAATTTGGACTATTCCTAATCTAAGGTTTAAATAAATCAAATACAACTTATGATTTATTATTTCAATAACCAAACGCTTCTTATTCATTTGTTAGAATTATATAACCCATAAATCAAAAAACCATGATTTCAAATCTAGGTAACTTTGAATTTTAGTTGCTTTCACTTATAATTGGTCTAATATAAGTTAGGTAAAGGCATATTTTCTTTTAGGTTACCTTAGTGGCCAAACAAGTCAATCTTCTTCAACCTTTGGATAAAAGAAACAACAAACCACAAGCCAAAACACCGTCATCGTCTCTATCCGATCGATCCATCACCGACCGCTTTTCCATTGGCCCCATACCAGTCGTTGCCAGCAACGTCATCAGCTAGAGAAAACAACTTCAAATCGCCATCTCCATGTCCAGGACCGTCAATCCCGGAAAATTGAAAAATGATGAAGCTTAATAGTTAATTATAGCATTAACGTCGGGTTTTGATTCTGCAATTGCGAGTCTGCGAATGGGTCGTTGCATGGGGAGACATTGCACGTTGAGAGAAGATGATTAATTGTAACAAAATTTTAAGACATAAATAGGAAAAAAAAAGAATCTTTATATTTTAAGATATTTATAATAAATAAATGAATAGAACCACTAGCACCATACAGTGGCAAAGGGTTGGTGTTCGCTTAAGTAAAATTGGGGGTTTGATTTGAAAATTGAGATTTACTTCCAAAGCCCTCAGCTTGCAAAGTCAAATGGTCAATGACAGCGGAAAGGAGTTGCGGGTAAAAGAAGAATGATGCCTTTGTGCTTGTGGACTAGACTAAACATAAGAGTCTCTTCACATGTCTGGCTAGCCGTCTCGTTAGGCGGTAGACAAGTACTGGTCCTACTCGTGGAGATGGGAAAAAGGGCAAAGGAGTCATCAACCACCGCTAAATACGCAAGCTCTGGCGTGGCGTAACTTTCTGACCAACACCAGGTAAGCCTTGCCCAGCCATCAACTAACAGTCACTTGCGATGCATCACGTTTATTTCTTCCTTACGAAAATTGAGTTGATTTTTTATTATAATGCTCTTGAAATTCACATCATAGAGAGGTTAGCTTCTTTTCCCAGTTCCATTTTGGTGTACAGAAGAAACATCCACTCGCTTCAAGCTTTTGTATACAACACAAATCTCTCTTCTTTTGCTAATAATAAAAAAAGATAGATTAAGTGTGCTTAGCCTTTACCAAAACTACTTGCTAACTGGGTTTGTCAATAAAATTTAAGCATCTTGTACTTTTATAATTTTATTTTTGTTAATTAAAAACATAAAAATAGACATTTTAATAAATTCTCAGTAACATATTCTAATATATAAAATATATAATAATTTAAGAATACAGAGTTAAAGTCGCAATGCCACGCACTCAATTCAAACCATTCGTTTGTTTTGTTGCCACATGTCTTGTTTGTTGTCCTTCTTCTCCAATTACGGGTAGACTGCGCGTTAGAAAATTTAAAGGCCCGCGTAAAGAGATGATTGGATATTCTTTCTTCTGCGGAAAGGATAGGCTTGCTTACCGAAAGAAAGAACCAAACTTGTCGTTTTTCTCGCGATATTTTCAGTTTCACTACTCTTAATGCGGTTCTCGTTGGGTCTACTATCTCCATCCAATCCTCTTTGTTTGTGCGAAATACAGGATCTAAGGCTCCATTAAATGATCTCACTTTACAACAACGGTTGCTTTTACTTACATAAATTACCTGTATTTCAAAATTATTTAGCAGAAAGATGATCTATGGGTAAACCTTACTTTACTATAAGATTAATGGCGTTAAAAAATAAATAAAAAATCAAATTAAAACACGTGCTTTTTTCAATGAAAAAATCCACAAGGATTAGGCGAATTATCATTCTTGCATAAGAACGAAAAAGGCTTAGGAGTTGGAAGTCTATCGTTGGCATCTAATTGTAAATAAGAGTTTTATTACCCATCCGACGAATTGACACATAACGTAATAATATTTCCTTGTTTTCAAAGGATGGACCAAAGGTCGTCGAAAATAGAAGTACCATTTTGCCCTTTGTCAAATTCAACCCCAGGAGTCAATAGACGGAGGGTCCTGTGACAGTAGCCCTCGTGAAAATTTCCCAAACTTGGTCAATAAATGCTGTTCAAGAAAATGCCATCCGAGTGAACACCTGTCTAGAAAGAGCTGAATCGGAACATGGGGCAGAAAACCTATCACTTATTGGCGTGGCGCCATCAGGATCGTTCGTGAAAATCAACAAAATAGGAAACTTCCACCTACTTTCCTCGAGGAGTCGGGCATTGCAATTGCAAGTTTCGCGATATGATATTTTTAATCTGAAGACGAGAGGGAGAAACATGTGGGTCCCTAGTCCACGCGGCAACTTGACACTGATTGACCGTTTGTGATGGAAAAATCTCAGACCTCTATAAGCCAATAAATTCTCCCTCTCCCCAAAAAAAAACATAGGAAAAGAAAATTCCTTTTGTCTCTTATATAGTTCGGTAGATTGCAGACCAACAGTTAATATATATTTAATCTTTTTCTTCTAATTATAAGAATCCTAATTTGATTTTGTATCTTCTGGGCAGGGCGAGAAGAGAAATTGAAAGATATTTATATTCTTTCAAATCCCTTGAAAATGAAATGGCCCCCAGCAAGCCTCCTCAAAACTCCTATATAAATTAGCATCGCCACTCATGCAATTCTCGCCACTCCAAACCCTAGCTGCTTCTTTTTCCCTCATTTTCCGGGAAAGTGAGTTGCTTTCCGGCAAGTTTTCATCTCTTTCTTTCCCTTTCCCTTCCCCTCATTAGATCTGCATGGTGTGTGGCTCATTCGGCGCGTGACGACCACAAGTTCGTTTCCGTAGGTTCGAATTTTGTTGGGTTGTTTTGAATTTGGAGACTATCTTCTTCTGAGCGGGGATTAGAGAAAGTGGTGGGTTAGTGAGAGGAGGGGTTGGTTTCGGTCTGGAGAGTTCTTCTTTTGCTTCTTTTGGGGGGGTAGCCGGGGCCTGTGGCCTCGGCGGGTTTTAACGCCCCCACTTCTCAACATACCCACCATTCTAACCCGTTTAATTTTACCTTTTTAACCTCACCGGAACGAGGATATGCCTGCCCTGGCTTGCTGCGTAGATGCTGCCGCCGCCCTGGCGCCTCCCGGCTACGCCTCTCTCGCCGGGGACCGCTCCCTCCTTCCGGCTCCGACGACCTCTGCCGTCACTGCCGTCGCCACTGCTGCCGAAAATCCTTCCCATTGGTCGCCGTCTCTCTCCTCCTCGCTATACAAGATCGATGGTTGGGGTGCTCCGTACTTCTCCGTTAACTGCTCGGGCAACGTCACCGTCCGTCCTCACGGCAGCCACACTCTGGTTCATCAAGAGATCGACCTGTTGAAGGTCGTGAAGAAGGCTTCGGATCCGAAGTTTGCTGGCGGGTTGGGGTTGCAGTTACCTCTTATTGTTCGCTTTCCCGATATACTCAAAAACAGGCTCCAGTGTCTCCAAACGGCGTTTGATTTCGCCGTACAATCGCAGGGTTACGAGACTCATTACCAAGGGTTATATCCCGTGAAGTGTAACCAGGACCGTTACGTGGTGGAGGACATTGTGAGATTTGGATCTCCTTTCCGATTCGGGCTTGAAGCCGGGTCGAAACCGGAACTGCTCCTGGCAATGAGTTGCTTGTGCAAGGGAAGCCCAGAAGCTCTGCTGGTCTGCAATGGGTTCAAGGATTCGGAGTACATTTCTCTCGCATTGCTTGCGAGGAAGCTCGCTTTGAACACTGTTATTGTGCTTGAACAAGAGGAAGAGCTCGATTTGGTTCTTGGTTTGGCGAATAAGATGAGCGTCAGGCCTGTGATTGGGGTTCGGGCCAAGCTGAGAACCAAGCATTCGGGTCATTTCGGTTCGACCTCTGGCGAGAAAGGGAAGTTCGGGTTGACCACGACCCAGATTTTGCGTGTGGTCAAGAAACTTGAACAATCATCGATGCTTGATTGCTTGCAGCTTCTGCATTTTCATATTGGATCTCAGATCCCCACCACCGCCTTGCTCGCAGACGGTGTTGGTGAGGCTGCGCAGATCTATTGTGAATTGGTCCGTCTTGGAGCGAATATGCAAGTGTTTGATGTAGGTGGTGGTTTGGGGATTGATTATGATGGGTCACGATCTGGAGACTCGGATCTTTCCGTTGCTTACGGGTTGGAGGAGTATGCTCTTGCTGTTGTTCAAGCTGTGAAGTTTGTTTGTGATCGGAAGAACGTGAAGCATCCAATTCTTTGTAGCGAAAGTGGTCGAGCTGTTGTTTCTCATCATTCGATTCTGATATTTGAGGCTGTATCTGCCAGTTTATCGAGTGCTGGGGCAGTAACTCCATTTGGGTTGCAGTATCTTGTTGATGGGCTGTCTGAGGATGCCCATTCCGATTACCGAAATTTGACATCTGCAGCTATTAGAGGTGAGTATGACACTTGCTTCCTCTACGCTGATCAATTGAAGCAAAGATGTGTTGAGAAGTTCAAAGAAGGGAGTATTGGGATGGAACAATTGGCTGCGGTTGATGCTTTGTGTGAGTTTGTTTCCAACGCTATTGGAGCAGCGGAGTCTGTTAGGACATACCATGTGAATCTCTCGGTGTTTACTTCGATTCCGGATTTCTGGGGGATTGGACAGTTGTTTCCAATTGTGCCCATCCATCGACTTGATCAAAGGCCTGGAGTAAGAGGGATTTTGTCAGATTTAACCTGCGACAGTGATGGGAAGATTGATAAGTTCATAGGTGGTGAGTCAAGCTTGCCACTTCACGAGATTGAAGGCGGTGCTGGTGGTAATGGCGGTCGGTACTACTTGGGGATGTTCCTGGGCGGGGCTTACGAGGAGGCTCTGGGTGGAGTTCACAACCTGTTCGGTGGCCCGAGCGTTGTGAGGGTGTCGCAAAGTGATGGACCCCATAGCTTTGCGGTGACCTCTGCTGTTCCGGGACCGTCGTGTAGTGATGTCCTCCGGGTAATGCAGCACGAGCCCGAGCTCATGTTCGAGACCCTGAAGCACCGTGCAGAAGAAATTTGTCCTCAGGAGATTGAGAGCGATGATGATAACATTAGCAGCGGTGGAGGCAGAGGCTTGGGCAATGTGGCTTTAGCTAGCAGTCTTGCACAATCTTTCCATAACATGCCATATCTAGTTGCTTCTTGCTCATTTTCTGCTTTGAATGCCGGTGGATGCTACTTTCTGAATGAGGACGAGTTCAATTCCAACACAGATACGGCCCCTGGCCCTGCTGCCGCTGCCGCTACTGCTGATGACGAGCAGTGGTCTTATTGTTGTGCTTGAGTTGATAGTACCAACTTTAGCTGCTGCTGTTGCTTTGTTTTATTAATTAATGCCCTCAGTAGTGTTTATGGTCGTCGGTTTTAACTTTGTTATTAATTAATAGTTCTTCCGTGAAAATGCAATTTGCATTCTGTGTTTAAAGAGAAGAAGGGGGATATGTGGACATTCGGGATCTTGTAACGCCCCATCCCATCCCATCCATCTTCTGTATTAGTTGTTCTTTTTAGCAGCAGACCCTTTTCAATGGAATAATTATTTTAGTTCAGTAGCTTCTGTTCTTCTTCGTCTATATAGATTATATTATTTATATAATTATTTTAGTTCAGTTGCATGTGCATGTTCACTGCAACATTTTCGGGGAATTGGATGGAATTCGTGAGTTCTTTGGTCGCCGCAGATGTTGCGTTCAGTAGTTAAGTTCAATAGCCACCCAATCACACGGTAATGTAGCTTTGTTTAGTTGTGTTATCTTACCTTTTCAAGTGATTCTATCAGATGTTGATTGATGATTCATATCAAAACTAGTAGTCATATCAGGAATTTGAGAGAGCATCCATATTCCTTACCAGTCTTTGACACTCGCTGAATTAGATAATGACAAGAACAGTGTTCAATTCCTGAGCCCTCACCACTTCCTGCAACAGCTAACAAGGGGCATTTAGGCATTTAGGACAACTCGTTACATTCCGCTCGGGCCTCTCTTTTGGAGAGTCCTTTCTTTCCAATCAATAAATACAGTGCTAGCTCGCTATTCATATTATTTCTGCTTGACTGGTACCTAGAACTCAATTTTCAATGAATTCTGGGTAGAGTTTTTGAGCTAGATCAAGTTTTTCTTGACATGCGAGGGGTATGATATTGCTGGTGTAGGAATGAACAACAGTGATGCCTTGGAATATGCCAATAGAATAACAGGGTTTTCTAACACTAATATGTTGAAGGTTAAAAGCCCAATACTTGTAATTGGCTGAATTTCCTTTTTCACAAGCTTAAAACCAGAAGTTTTTTCAGATGAAATCATTATATGTAGAATAGGATAGTCAGCAAAAGCGTTTTGACTTTTCATCTTAATGCCTAACAGTGAAGTTTGATGATATTCCAATGCATTGCCTAATCCATTTTGTTTCTTTGTTAGTTTGACTATAAATTAAGCACCAGGGCATGGATTGGACCCAAAAAAAAGAAAAGAAAAAAGGTCAAACTTGTTTAGTAAGTCCATTTTTAATCTGTGCTATCCTATTAGGCTTCAGGCCCAAGAGGCGTGAATAACACGCGAAGCATTTTATTTTACCTTTCTAATATTCCCACGGCGCCTTCAATTCTTTTTCATATTCCCATTTCCTATTTCCCCTGCTCTTCTTCTCCTTCTACGATTCTATTCCCTAAAAATCACTCGCTTCACCATCCACACCTTCCGTCCTTCTCCAGTTCTATCCAGACAGGTACTTAAATTCCTTCTTTGTCTTTTTAATCTTCAATTTCCTAGTGTTTTAGCTGTTGCTTGCGCTTTAATCCACAACCAATCCGCCGTAAGCGCTATTTGAATCTCGGTTTTTTCAACTTTTTGTTCTTAGATTGAGCTTAATTTGTGATTCCGCTTAGTGGGCCTTTGGTTGTTCGTGAATTTTTACTCTGGGACCGTAAATATTCGGTTTTGTGGTTTTTTTTTTTTGGATCTCGTTAAGAGGTGTTTTCTATTTCATGGACTGTTATTTTTTTAATTGAGAATTTATTTCCTTAAATTGTGCCTTCTTTTTTGTTGGATAGGGAATTCTAAAGGGTTGATCTCCTGCTTTGACAACTACACTCCAAGATGGTATGTTTAGAGTTTATACATTCTTAGTTATAATGTCTTCCTAATTCTATGGGTTTATTTAATGTGGTTGTCTCTGGGTTGCTTGAGAGGCTCTCTGGTCCTTCAATGTGGGTTAAACATGTGATTCATGCGGCATACTTGTGAGGAAGTACTTGGTAATTGTCTGGGTCAGGCTTCATCTAATTATTTTAGTTTTTGCAATATATCTTAATTATTTGATCTTTGATTGGAATGGGACAAGATATCTGCAAATGTGCATCGCCTTAGTAAATGTAAATCTTTCCATTTTGCAACAAGTGTTTCATAAGGATTTCATTGATATGTGTTTCCTAGTGTTGGAAGCACAGATGACATTCTGTGTGTTTTTAGTTCTGGTTTTACTGTTTATTTTCTGTATTTCATTAATTGCAGTTTTTTGATCCATACGGCTACCATGGGACCTCATTTGAGCAGACATACCGATGTTACCCTGCATCGTTCATTGAAAAGGTAGTGTTTTTATCTTTTTAAGTTCTGTCAATGGAGAAACTGTTTTGTTCAAGATCCACGTAGGGCTTGCCAATTTGCTTTTCCGGTTCCAATGCTTTAAAATTTAATGGTTCATTTATTGTTTCTAGTTTTGTACTAGAACTCAACAATGAGCAAAACACAAAATTCAGAAGTTTAATTGATTAATTTATTTTGGTTGTATAAGGGTTTATGATCTCTTTGATAAGTTTTACGTGTTTTGTGTTTCACTATGCTTGCTGCTAAAAGATCCATTCAGTGCGCTCTCTTTTATACTGATGTTTGTTTATTTTTCTTTCCCCTTTCCTCTCCTTCTTCAATTGCTTGCAGCCTCAAATTGAAAGTGGTGATAAAAGTAAGCCTTAGATCTTTTTTGCTTTTTTGTTATAATTTTTATGTTCATATCTTTGTTTTTGACCTTATTCATTTTCTTGTTGCAGTCATAATGCCCCCTTCAGCACTTGATCGCCTTGGTCTGTTGCATTTTTGTATTTGATTGGGGAATCTTGTAAAAGGGCTTTAGACTTGAATTATTCTAACAGTGGGATGTAAACTTGCAGCATCTCTGCATATTGATTATCCAATGCTGTTTGAGCTTCGGAATGACGCTGCTGAACGAGTGTCTCATTGTGGTGTCCTGGAATTTATTGCTGAAGAAGGGATGATATACATGCCGTACTGGGTAGTCATGACAAAGAAGTCTTCTTTTGTGCTTTTATTTGTTTTCTTGGCTACGTGTAAATCATTTAAGCTTGTTGATAGGTCCTTGATTTGTTGTTTTATAGTTTTTTGTTTCCTTTTTTTAGATGATGGAAAACCTGCTTCTACAAGAGGGAGACATAGTACGAGTGAAAAATGTTACTCTTCCAAAGGGAAGATATGTTAAACTGCAACCTCACACCAAGGACTTTTTGGATATCTCAAACCCTAAAGCTATGTAAGTCATGCTGTTATATTTGATTATTTATGTGACATGTTCGCCACTTTAGCTAGATATTGCCATTAAATTGCATTGTTTTGGTGTGATCACTGTGGATAGAAAGATCAATTTGATTTCACTATCTTAACAAATGAGCTATCCAATCTGCCAGCTGGAGTTATATTGCCTAGGGGATTGATAGAAATAAGTATAGAATTCCGGAAAAGGTAGCGTAACTTTTAGTCTCTCATTAGTCTGTCGCTGTCACTCTAACTAATGATTGTGAAAAAGTTTGACAGACACCACGTCCATGTCAAGGTCATATTTGAATCTTCCTTACTATCCTTATTTACAATAAAAAGGAAATAGACATTTCATGGCACTTGTTGAATGCAGTTCTTCTCTCTTGCAGATTAGAAACAACACTGAGGAATTATTCCTGCTTAACCACTGGGGATAGCATTATGGTTGCATATAACAACAAGAAATATTACATTGATATTATAGAAACCAAGCCATCAAACGCAATAAGTATCATTGAGACAGACTGTGAGGTGGACTTCGCACCTCCCTTGGATTACAAGGAGCCTGAGAGACCTGCTGCTGCGATACCTTCAAACAAGAAAGCATCTCAAGGTGAATTCTCATCTATGCTCTTTGCCTGTGATAGTATATTGGGGACCTTAAAATCTTTAAGATGTTTCTAACATGGAATTCTTTACATGGGAGCACAAATGTTGCATAATTCTTGGTGTAATTCACTGTACTAAACCTTCATAAGCTTTCTTCTTTTTGTTTCTTTTTTCACTCTCTTTTTTGTTTTTTTGGTATTGGGACCGGGGGTAGGAAAAGTAGTGTCTGCAACCAATTCTTTTTGTATAACAGCAGTGAAAATTGCTTCCTGTCTGAAACAGGAGTAGGAGAGAAGTGTCGAGGGATGCAGGCTGGATCCAAAATATTGACAGACGAGTCTTTAATCATTTGCTTATTACTTAAGGCATTGACTTTTATTTCGTCGTGCAGCTGAAGAGTTTCCAGATGAGACTGAGCCAAGATTCAGCCCCTTTACAGGAGCAGGAAGACGCTTGGATGGCAAACCTTTGACGAATCAACCTCCACCAGTTTCTTCACCAGGGCTTAGGGACAAGCAACCTTCTGTTACCGATGGTAGTGGGCAACCCTCAGTTGGCTCTACTTCACAAAGTACAGCACGTCAGTCTCAGGGAAAACTCGTCTTTGGATCTAATGTGAGTCGGGCTCCAAAAGAAACCCAAAAGGTGCCCATTTCTTCTATCTTCCATCAATATGACCCAAAATTGCTGACACTGACGATATGTAATCTACCGTTTTGTTTGTCTGTTTTTGACTCAAATCAACTGTTTCTTTGATGCCGCAGGAAGCTGGGAAAGAAATTAAGCCAGAACCCCCTAAAAAGGAGGAGCCAAAATTCCAAGCCTTCACAGGGAAGAAGTACTCTTTGAGGGGTTGATTGTACCATTTGATAATTGGTGCCAGTAACTTTTATTGCCATGTTTATGATGTTCTTTCTGACTTAGCTAAAGAATGATAGATCTATGTATCATCAATAGATGCAGATGTGGACTCTGATATGGAAGAGAATATTATACACTGTTAACAGCTTCTCCCAAGCATTGAAGGTCCTTTTCACTTCATTCTTATGGAGATAGAATGATGACTAGCCAAAATAACTTACCTGATTGTGCATGAAAATGCCAAAATTCTCACAAGATCATTGAATTATGGTGTTCAAATGTGGTTGGATTCCTCTGGCCATCGCAATGGCAAGTAGTTTTTCTTTTATAATGGGAATACGGCGACGGAATGTTAATTCATTGAAGTGTTGATTAAGTTCATTATATGGTCCAGATGGATCCATAAAAACCTGAGAGATTTAAGGACAATGATCTTAACTGAAATTTGTGTGTTATTTTGTTCTAGACCTTGAATTGCAGTCTCCAAGTGTAACTATGTCTATGGTTAAAAATAATAATTCGGAAGAACGAATATAAGGGAAAGTGACAACAAATGAATTCAAAGTTGAAGTTTCCTTCGGGCCTGGGCCAGCTATTACCTGAAATCTATTAGTGTTTGAAACCTTTACTTGACCCGACCCGGCCCTCTGATAAACAAGATCCATTTATCGCTAATACCATAATGCCACGTCCCAAGGTCGCTGCTTCTGTGTATATCGCAGCGTGAAACAACAAAACAGAATATGGCGGCGACAATCATGCAGTGGTGCACCTCGGCGGCGAGACGGGCGATGGTGGCTCCGCGGTCGACTATACTCTCTTCACCACCGTCTTCGACTTCGGTGCCGATACTTTGCGGTAGAGGAGACAAGAGAACGAAGAAGGGGAAGAGATTCAACGGATCGTACGGTAACGCGAGACCCAAGAAGGAAAAGAAGATAGAGCGGATTAAAGATAGAGTTGAAGTCCCTAGGTCCACTCCTTGGCCTCTTCCTTTTAAGCTCATCTAATTAAATTTGTTTATTTCCACTCTTTTGTCTTATAGTCTATAAAGGTGCTTTCTTGGAGAATTTGGATTCTTAGCTTTTGGTTGGAATTGGAGTTACGTGTTTTTTAATGATGTTTGTGTTAATGGGTTTCAGGCGTTTACTTGCGTTAAGTCGTTTTAGCATGTTAAATATGTGCGCTTTGAATGGTTGCCAGTCTGTGTTGAGTTTGGTGTTTCTCTGGTTTGATTTGACATGGTTTGATTAGCTGCTTAGTTTTTAGTTTCTTGTTTTGTGATGAACCGGCTTAGGAGTTGGTGTTGACTGATAATGTCGGATTGTTGGCCTTGTAAGCATTTAGTCTAGTTTCATAGTTAGGAATCAGAGGAGCAGTTGTCACTAGTTAGCAGAAGTTAAATTGGCATATTAAGATTGGAGATTAACGATTCTAGCACCAACATGACCTACTCATCATTGTCCATTTGTGTAGTTGTATATGGTGAAGTAGCAGAGTGTAGCTCTCAATTAGACAGAATGTAGCTCTCAAGTAGCCAGACTGAATTAATACTGGACTTTGTGTTTTGTCGTCACCGTGATGAGGAGTGCGTTTTGAGACAGGCTAAGGATCCTGGATTTTCTTTGGATTGTTATCATTACTACACAAAATGGTGCTAGGATGCCCTTATTCATGGAGTATGTGAGCAACATGAATGACTTACAACCACTATAGATCCAATTTAGAGTTCTTGCTGGTTGGAGACGGTAAAATTTATTTGGTGGGATAAAATGGCTCTAGGATGCTCTATTTGCGTGGATTATGTAGAAGAGCTATTAGATTTTATGAAGCTTTTCTTTATGTAACAGGTGGATTAGAGCAAAAACAGCCACTTCACTTACAACTGCTATAGAGCCAATTTAGAGTACCTTGCTTGTTGGCTATGCTAGAAATAAGTTCAATAGGTTCCTTTCAACTGGTTTGCAAAATGGTTAAAAATAAATTGCAAAGTATTTGACAAAATAAGTATTAGGACGTTGCAGCAGAGCTTTGCAATTCCTTTAACGTAAAAAGATCAGTTCCTTGGACGACAATATTTATTCAAGTATAAAAGTGGATCTTTTAGTAAAGGAAGCATAGAATGAAGTCAGGAATTCAATACAGAAGATTCGCATCATTACTTTAATCTTCTTTCTGCTGCAATTTGCGTAGTAAGTGCTGTACGAGCTCCACAATTATGGAGAGTCCAATGATTGAATAAATATAATTGTGACGACTCCAATTTAACACACCAATTGAAGTTGTTAAATAAGAATACTCGCTGTTTCTTGTTCGTTCAGTTGCAAGCCCAAGTCCTGTGTATATGATGAACTTGGTAATCTTGCATATGATGATTCGGATGACAACTTTACAGGTTGTTTTCTCGTCCTTTCCTGCTAAATATGATGAAAAGAATGATCCAGATATGAGTTTCAAAAGAATAGAGATGAAAGAAAATTACAGTAGAGTGGCTGATCAACTTCTCCATTCCCCTAGCCTTGCCTACATTTTTCTCAAAATTAGTTTACAAATAAAGAGTTATAGCAACTGCTCAGATTCGTCCACAAGGTAGATCTGGAAATGTGAATTGTTTTCGTCCACTGATTCTGTAGTTTGATAACGGATGTCATTGTTTTTGTTTCCATTCCTTTGTCCCAAAGAAATAACTCTCTTGCGTGCGCCAATCTGTCCGCCTTTCATAATTTGATCATAATTACCTTATTTACACCAGAAAGTAGTGTGTTTCTTTCTTCCATTAAACAGGATTATCCAGTTTATCCCTCTCTTTCTTTGAAAGATTTCAGAATGTTGAATCTGCCTAGTCATGTTAATAGTCATCAGCGGTTATTCATGTTTCTTATTAAAAAAATGTAAATAAATGCTACCAAGAAGTATGGGATTATGCTCTCAGTCAACGAAAGTCAAATTAGGTAAGTCCATGTAGAATTTTTGGGCATGAAGTTTCAAAATGGTTTCTTCCAGCCTAACTAACATGTAACTGGTGAACTACTAATCTTTTGAGGTACAAACCTTATTGTTAAACAAATCTAACAGTTTTTTGGAATTGTCAATTATATTAGGGACTTTATATTTTATGTGTTAAAATATGTCAGTCAATTGTCAAAACTATTGAAAAAAAAAGACACCACCATAATGCCTTGACTAGACAAAGGCAGTAAAGCAATTAACACAGATCAATCAGTATCTACCTTGGCTAAAAATTCCTGACAAAGGAAAAAGGATTTTTGGGGAGCAATATCAATCGAAAAAATTGAGGATGAGCCTTAGAGCAATTGCTAAGGTAACTGTTTTATGACCAGAAGATTACATATTCAAATCACGGAAACAACATCTATGTAAAATACAAAGAGAAAGTTGCATACAGTTGATGACTCTCCTTTAACTTTTACAAAATATGGAGTCTTATGTGTTGGGATTTGTCTTAGTATTAATCAAAGAAATAGAAAGAAAGAGGTTTTATTGTGGACATGTTAGGGGATAATTTAAACCTTTAGAAAGGTACTATCATGCAATCTACAAAGAGGTTATGACAGTAAGCACATTAAAGTTCCTCATAACATCTTAGTTGATTTTTTCTCTTGGCCTCAAAAGCGCATCGGCCTTATCACTCCTAAAATTATTCCTCTCATCCTTTTGATGACTAAACTACTTAAAAGAACACCTACTACTATTGATGAAATAGCTTCTTTTGCCTAACTAAGCCTCTTCTATTACCTTCACTTCTTTTTCAACCAATTAGACTTACATTGTTGTCCATCCTTGTTTAACATTCAAACAACGTATGTTACTATGTTTTTCATTAACGACCGCTCTTATAAAATGCATTGTAGTACTAATGGCACTTTTTGTCCTTTATGCGTATGCGATCTCTCTTCCTTACAGATTTATGAACATTTTTTTTTGAGAAGTGATCTATGAACATTTATATGATAGAGAAAATGAAGATTTCCTCTTATGAACTTTCCTTGAGTAGTACCAACTACCGATGCGATGGATGACTTAACTCTCACAAATGATTGAAAATTTCAGGTTAGGGAAGACTTCATTAGAGAAGCAAACCACTCAATATTTCTTTTGTCCTTAACCCACCTTATAGCACATCATATGTTGGATCCGTTTAGTATGAAAATCAAGTGTATTTCTAGTATACCTCAATTCAATGGCCAAGATAAGAGAAAAATATCCTTCAAGGCCTTAGGCACTTTCTGAAGGCCCTAAATTATTTTTCTTAAATATGCACCACAGATTGTCTCTACATCTATTGAACTTTACCTAGGAGAATTCATTCCTGAAGGACCTCAGATGCCAAACTTTGACATTCTAGACAGTCTCTATGAACTTGGGCATAGACACTGCTAAACCACCTAATGTCCAAACCTCCTCCTTCTAGGGTTCCCAAGACCCGGATGATGATATTTTCATCGTTAATGAAGAGGAACTAGCTAAATTTTTGAAAAATTAAATACAGAGGAAGTAACCCCTAGTAAAAGACAGAGAAGAACGAGTGATGATAATGACAACACGAGTGAAGAATCTTCCTTAACAAATTTGCAATCATAGCAAGAACCTATTCGACAAGGATGATGATTATGAATGCTCTCATTATTATTATGGATCTTTCTATTTAAAGTTCTTTGTCTTTATGTTTAGATGTCTTTTATTATGTAAAATTGTTCTTATCTGTTTACTGTGTGATGGAATGTTGTTCTTATCCATTTAGTATGTGATGTGAGGTTGATCTTATCTATTAAAGATATGATGTGACCTTGTTCTTATCTATATATGTTTGTCTTTTGTAATTTCCTTTGCCTATATAAGCAAAATACTTCTTTTATTGTATTCAAGCAAGAGTAAGCAGCATTTCCATTCAATAAATGTTGTATGCTTTCATATGGCTTCTCTCTAAAACTCACTCCCCTGAAAGATTAAGTCTTTAATAGTTTTACTTTTGTTAGACAGAGATAAGAGTATACTATGCATTTACCTATGTATAAAGATCTTGTGCATTAGAAAGTATCAAACCTATGATCCTGTATGAATTTTAAGTTATACGGAGATGATTGATCAACTTAGATCCCTCAGAGACAAGTCTTAAAAGTTTATGCTCGTTGAGAGATGAAGAGCTTGTGTCTTGACGAGCATACAGTTATTGTTGATAAAAGTGAATAGGAAAAGACCCAAATAACTATGAGTAAAGTTCCAACCTCATTAGTAAATCTAGTTCATTTCTCTTAAGCTCTTTCTTTAGGACAATTTCCTTCTAAATTTAAGAAAACTCTTCAATAAAATAGAAAATCTCATAGAAATTACTCATTTACGTGAAGACACAAAAATCTGTGATACTCAGCTACCTTTATCATTTGGGAACTTAGGACGAATGTTACAGGAATAACATGAAACTATTGGTGATACGATAGAGCAAACCTCTATTAGAGCTCTAAAATAGAAAAAGATGGCTATAACTAAAACCCTAGGTATGCAGCTAAGACACGTCCTTAATCTCTCAACAGGCATCAACTCTCAAGGCTTGCCGCTTAGGGATCTAAGCTGACCAATCTTCCTCACGTAACTTAAAACTCAAACAGGATCATAGGTCTGATAATTTCTGAGGCATGTGACCCTTATACAAAGGCAAGGGCAAAGCATACTCGCATTTTTGTGTGACATAAGTAAAACTATTGAAGACTCAATCTTTTTAGGGAGATAGTTTTTAGAGAAGCTATATGAAAGCATACAACTTTTATTGAATGTAAATGTTGCTTAATCTTGCTTGAATATAATAGAAAAGGTCCTTTGCTTATATAGGCAAAGAAGATTACAAAAGACAAACATCTCTGGGTAAGAATAGGGCAACATCACATCTCAAATGGATAAGAACAATATCACATCACACACTAAATGGATAAGAACAACATTAAATCTCACAGTAAATAGATAAGAATAAAGTCGCATAATAAAAGGCACCTCAACTTAAAGACAACTTTACATAGAAAGACCCATAATAATAATGAAAGGATTCATAATTATCATCCTCGTCGAATAAGTTCTTGTCATGATTGCAAATTTGACTAGAAAGCTCTACTTGTGTCGTCACTATCATCACTAGTTCTTCTCTGTCTTTTACTAGGGCTTGCTTCCTTTATGTTTAATTTTTCAAAAATTTATCTAGCTCCTTTTTATCAATGATTGGATTATCACCATCTAGGTCTTGAGCATCCTTGAAGGAGGAGGTTTGTGTTTGAGATGTTCCAACAGTGTCTATGTCCAAGTTTATAAGGTTACCTAGAATGTCAAATTTTGGCATTTGATTTCTTCAAGAGTGAATTCTCCTCAGTAAGGTCCAATAGATGTAAAGATAGCCAGTGATGCATATTTAGGAAAATGATTTAGGACCTTAAGAAAATTCTTAAGACCTTTAAAGACATTTTCCTTGTATCTTGATCATTGAACTGAGGTATGCCAGAAATACACCTGATTGTTAAAGTAGATGAATCCGTCACGTGTTGTACTATAAGGTTGGTGAAGGATGAAGAAGTGTTAAGTGGTTTGTTTTTCTAATAAAGTCTCTCATAACTTAAGATCCTTAATAATTTGAGACCTTGATGTAGGACAGCTTAGAGGTTGGGTGTTTAGGATATTTTGGTGGGTTAATAATAGGAATTGAAGGGTAGATTTCT
>JAOSBN010000179.1:45379269-45411335 GCA_027563595.1 Erythroxylum suave
ATTAAGAAAATATAACTATCTAGGAAAAACATAACTAATCCTATTTAGATTAGGAAAACCAAATAAATCTAGAACTAAAACTACTAAAACAGAAATATAATTATTTTAGAAATTCCAGCAATTCTGGAATTTACTAAAATACCCCTGAATATGCTATTTTGCATTCTGCATCAGAACTCCATCTCATTATTGGTTGGTTCCACTCAGGGAAAGTTCATACGAGGGAATCTTTATTTTTTCTATCACATAGATGTTGCTAGATTCGTATGGGAGGAAGAGAGAGAGCATAGGCATAGAGGGCAGAGAGTGCTCTTAAGTACCACAATGCATTCTCTGAGCTCGGGCATGAAAAACACAATTAGAAATGGTGTTTGAATGTTAAATAGGGATGAGCAGCAATATAAACCTGATTGGTTAAGAAAGAGGTCGAGGTAATAGAAGAGGCTTTGTCGGGCAAGAGAAGTTATTTCATCAATGGTATTGGGTGTTCTTTCAATAGGACGAAAGAACATTTTTGTCTTGATAGTGCTAGGTAGGTTGGCTATCAAAAGGATGAGAGGAATAGTTCTAAAAAGAGTAATAAGGCTGATACACTTTTGAGGCTGAGAGAGATTAAGATGTTTTGGTGGGCTTTGATGTGTTTAATTGTGAGAGAACCAATATTTCCAACAAAGAAATTGACTCTTTCATAGAACTTTGTTGTTTAGATCCAGTATCTTTGGGGAGAACACATTGCCCATTTTTATTGTAAAGAGATAAAGGTTAAATTAGAAATTGGAATTTTCTCTCTTTTTATTGCCAAAATCTTTTTGTAGATAACGTGATAGTACTTTTCTGAGAGTTTAAATTATCTACTAGCATGTCTGCAATAAAATCGTCTTTCCTTTCATTTCTCTGATTAATACTGGTCCCAAAAATCCTGAATATAATTGGTCTGCAAGATTCTTTTTTCTTTGTAAGGAATCTTTAGTGGAGGTAAATGTTGACCAATTTGCTTTAATTGCTTTACTGCTTTTATCTAATCAAACCCCATAGTGGTGAATTTTTCTTCAATAACTTTGACAACTAGTTGGCATCTTCGGACACATAAAGGTAAAGTCTTTGATATAATTGACAATTCCTAAAAACTGTTAAATCTGCTTAACAGTTAAGGTTGATGCTTTGAAAGTTTAGTAATTCGTCAGTTGTATATGAGCTGCGCTGGTAGAAACTTCATACCCAAAACTTCTATATGGATTGATCCAATTTGGCTTTTGAAGGTTGAGAGCATGATCTCATACTTCTTTATAAGATCCAAAAATTATTTTAATAAGGCATGGTGCTTTTGTTGAGTTTGAGAATAAGCAAAATATCATCAATGTAAATCAAAACATTCGGTAAAATATCGCCATAAACCCTTGTTATGACTCTTTGAAATAGTGATGGGATTACTTTTAGCCAGATATCATGACTTTCCATTGGTACTGGCATTAAGAATACAAAATGTTGTTTTATGTCAATTTTTTAGGTCAATACCTGATTGTTAAGACCTCGCTTTTAAATCAAAATCTGAGAATAATTTTGTCGTTTTCAGAAATAACAGCTGTGTATTTATCTTGGGTAGAGGAAACTTATCTTGAAGAAAATTATTCAGACTTATAATCAGTAACTAATATCTTCTTTCCTTTTTTTTTGTTGCTTTTTTTCTACATAAAAGACTTGACATGCTCAATCTAATTTTGTTGGTTATATTAGTCTTTATTTTAAAAGTGTGGCACACTTGTCTCATGTCATCTTTAAGTTATCTAAATTCAATCTTAGATGAGTTGTCTTTGTTGGATTAATGTCCTCACTCTTTTTAAATAACAATTGAATATAAATTCTAATTTTTGCGATAATGAATGTGGCTGATAGAATTGGTCATTGCTTTCTAGACAATATTGTAATAATTGATCTCATGATATCTTCATATCCAATGGGAATATATTGTAGCTCAAAGATGTTGCAATCTTCAGTGTACACTTCAAAGTCTTGTTTGAAATGAATTCTTTTTGGCAATAGTTGTAACTTTTCTGGTTAATAAAAGACATCCATCACAATAAGTACGTCAGGACTAGACGATTGCTTCCTAATGGTTTTTTTCAAACCTACTTGGAAAGAACTTTATCCTAATTATTCTCTTTATGATAAGGTTTATCTTGAAGGATTTTCCGTGAGTTGCATGAAAGTATTCTTCAAAATATTGTCATTATTTTGTAGTAAGAATATGTGATTTCATAACACTCCTACAAAAGCCTGTATACATGCAACCAATAGCTGAGATCGGTCTGTGATACTTCTCTAGAAGTAACTGACGTTTGGCAAATGGTCGTGTTAGTACTGTCATGTTAGTACTAGTTTTCTGGGCTCTAGTTTTAAACAAGATTGCTTCATGATGTACATTGGTTCGTTATCTTCTTCATCAAGAGAAGAGACTTCATCATTAGTAAATTCACAGTCAAGTAGTGTGTAAATAGTGTCTCTTCTTCTTCATTAGATTGTTCTTTAAAAAAAGACTTAATGTCCTCGTCACCTTTTATAAGCATTATAATTTTGTTAGACTACAAGATTTTCATATCTTTTTTAGTCTTTTTAAAGCACTTTTTTGCATGATAACTTGGTTGTTCACAATTAACATTTGTCTAACTTTATAATTTCAGAAGCTCGTCATTTGAAAAATCTTTTTTTTTTTCTCTTTTTGTTGAAAGGATGTGAATGAAGTCAAAACTATTTTCCTTTGAAGTGTTTCCCCTTCTTTGTATTACATTCACATTTCTCTCTATCTTTGCATTTGATCTTTAACTAGGGCTTCTTACACACTTGTATGAGTCAAGGTCCACCTTTTAGCTTAGCTTTGAAAAACTTACATTGTCCATATAATTTGTCCAGCGTCAACAAAGTTAGTTGGTAAATTTCTCCGAGAGATATTTCAAGTATGTCTCTATGAAGAGAATTTATAGTTTTTTTGTAATTCTGGTTGTAACTCATCAAGAATGGAGGCAATAAATATGTACCGAAGATTGACATCATTAAAGCTATTAAACATATAATATATTTGAGACATTATATGAAAATGCTTTTGCAAATCTTTCATGTTCATAGAACATCACTTCATTTCAAAGTACCCATATCTGCTTTGTCGATCAATAAGCTAAAAATCTCTTATGAATTCTTTATGTATCATTCGTAACAAGGAACTGACTTCTGAAAGTTGTAAGGCTTGCATACCTCTATATTCCCTAAGGATTTGGAATCGTTCTCTTAAAGTTTCTGTCATTCTTAAGACAAATTTAGACAAGATCTCGTTAAAAGAAATAACTGGTCTTATCATTTGAAGATCTATACAGACATTGAATTTGTGTAGTGGATCTCTTTATTTTGTTGGTAGGACATCATCAAATGTGAACCATAGTCCTGAAATAGGTTTGTAGATAAGAGTTATTCATGGTCTTACTAGTTCAGTCATGCACTCAGCAGCTTCAATCTCAATTTCAACATTTGTGTGTGATAAAAAAGAGTGTGTAATAATTATGAGTGAGATTTGTAAACTTTTAAGAGCTTTTGGAGCTTTTGATAAAAGAATCAAAATCTTAGCAGTCATTGTGACTTTCGAAGCTATCTAGAATTGATTGAAAAGTGACTGTGAATTCTTGGTTAGGCATGCGTTCTTTTATTGTGTCCAAGAAAGGTCTTTATTTTGGTGAAGTTAGTGGAGTTTTGATTTGTAAAGATTTAAAAGTTGACAAGATGTCTTTTGTTGGAGGGTTTGACGATTTTGTAAGGGTTTGTCTAAACAATGGAAAAGATATTTTGAAGGCTTTTTTTTAGTCAATAGCTTCACGATTGGATAGTGTTATAAGTAAGTCTTATAGCTAGAAATATCAAGGGATATAGTTCATATATAGCTCTAGATTATTCTTTAGTCATATTTGACTTACTTCTTTTGAGTTCTTCTTGAACTTTTTGTCGTTCTCTTTCTTCGTCGAGAACTCTAGTCTATAATAATGTTGGCCCATATATCTTCTCAAATCATAATCAAGTTGGCAGATTGATTAAGTAGTTGTTGATATAATTTTCAAATTTGGAGAGTTATAACATCAACCTTTGAATATATAGTTCTTATGTCTACTAGAATAGACCATCAAACTTTGAATCAATTCGATCCAAGACATATTTTATACAATAGCATTTTGTGTCTATCAATTTAATACTTCTTCTCACGGAGAAATATGTACATAATTTCCTTGTGGACACATGTTGATCTTGAGTATGGAATCATATATACCTCATTGGTTTTATTGGTCTGAGCTTCCAAAGGTGAAAAATCTCTCATATGATCTCATAATTATACAAGGTAATAGTTTTGGAATCATCTTAAAGATTGGATAAATTATTGGCATAGAGCATCTTGGTTGAATCCAGTGTTCTTTCCAACCGCTCTCAATAATTTAGAGAGATCCTTCGGTCTAGCCTTAAGAATATGAGGTTTCAAGTCATCATCTTCATCATGCTTGAGTTGGATCTTTGTGATCGACACTTAGATCTTGACTTTCTGTTAAGTTCTTCTCTCCATTGCGGGACATAATCTTTTTCATCACTATCATAATATCCATCCATCGAACATTAACATTCTGAATCGCGCATAAATGGATATATATCCCATATGAAATGTCTATTGATATGGCCGGCATGTAGCTCATGTCCATCAGGATGGACATGGCGGACTAGAGGACTACTAATGTCTTCTTTATGAAAAAATGTGGGAGTAATCATTACTATTAACCAAGAAGAGGCTCTGGATTATTCTGGATTCTCTTCTCTAGGTTTGCTAAAAGTAGAATTTATTGTTCCATCTTTTAAACTTCTCAACAATGGAGGAGTAATAGAATGAACTGAGCAAGTATGAAATTTTTTCTCATAATTTTTTATCCACTCTATAGGCATTAACTCTACCGATTGTTGTGATGGTTGTAGTCTCATTCTGAGACTTGTCTGCTACCATATAAAAGACATCTCGAGTAAAGTTTATAAAACTCAAATCTAAAGCATGATTCTACAATATGTAAATGATCTGATGATAAAGTGTGACCATGATAGCAATAAGATCTTGCTTAGCTCTAATAATTTAAATTTGGACTTTTAGTCTTGTGAGTAGGGTCAGATCATCAAGCTTGATGTTGAAGTCTAGAACTGATGATTAAAAAACTCATTTGATTCAACCAATTCAACTGTAAAAACCTTGAATTATCCAAATTTTTTGTTTGATTTTTAACTTTTTGCTCGATTTACTTTAATAACCTATTTTGTAAAAAATTGATTGATTTATTAATTAATCAGTCAATTTTAGTAAATTAATAAGTTCTTATAAACTAAAATAAATTAATTAATTTTTATTTTAACAATTTATTTTTTAATTAAATTTTAAATTCTTTGATAGGTAAAGACAATTTTTAATTATATTTAAATTCTTTAATTTTATTTAATCCTTAATCATTTTTATAACAATCTAATATTAGTTGAACTTTTTAAACCTTAAATTTCTTATTTTATTGGTTTAACTCTCCCATTTAATTTTTAAAACATTTTCTAGAACAATAGCCACGACGGAAGTAATCAAGAGGGTGTGACGAAGACATTTTGGTAAGATATGTACATTGTATCTAAGAAAATTTTTAACAATTGCTCGAATCCCTTTTCTTCTATGTAACTTTAGGACCATGCGAGCAGCGTTTACATGGAGATGGGCGCAACTTTAATCTAGCCATAACAAGATGAGTTCAATATTGATGGTTTTGTAAGGATTTATAGGATTTTTTGAAGAATTTTCCGTAATCAATAATTTCAAAATATGACAGTGTTATAAGTAGGTCAAAAAATGTGACGTACATCTTCCCATAATGCCATAACCATACCTCAAAAAATGGATAAACGGCTTCTCTTTTCCCACCATGTAAAAAGAATGTACAAAGCATTGCCATCATCACAGATTCACATTTACGTAACTTGACCAACGGTTCATTATTGAAAGTTTGAATGTGCCACAGGGATATCCAAGAGGCACACTAGCTATTCTGGAAACTGCAAAAGATACATTGAATCAATCCTGAAAACATTGCTTGGAATACCCCAGTTACTACTTTGCCAGCATTAGTCAAGCACAAAAAGATACTACATTTTAAAGTTACCAAGAAATATGAACGAGATTAAAAGAATGAAAACTATATCAGAAAAGAAAAACGGTTCTTCACTTTTGTTCAAGATCATTTTTTCATTTTTGTGCATGTAAAAGTCTTGGGTTGGTAATCAATCTTCAACAAGACAAAATACATATAAGTGAAACACCCAAATAACTCAAAACACCTAAAATTGGCCTCAATCAGCAAAGAGGTAAGAAGCTGCCGTGATCACTATGTTGTGCGTTGGTCGATGATTAACTCAATCTGCATGAATGAGATAGCCATAGCTTCAGTAGGCCACGAAGTGATTCAATATAAAGGGAAACCTAAGACCAAGAAAGATCAAGTCCAACTCTTGTATTACTTAGACAAGAAACATAGGTTATATCAAACACTTTCTAAGAAGACAATGATAAATGGTCATAATAAATCTCCCAAAGTCAAGAAGAAACAAAAATGGAATCTAAAAATTTCTTAAGAATCTGAGAATGCAACACTCAAATTGTACATGAAAATTGCCTTTAAGTTGACCAGATGAAGCTCAGTGATCTCTTTTTTATCTATCTCTATTAAGCGACCATTTCACCACAATAGTTTAAGATGTTGTGTGAGGCCAACTCAATTGGTTTTATATATTCTCTAACATACCCCCTCAAGTGAAAGCCCCTTGAGCTTGCTATTGTTGTAAAAAGGTTGCTTAACTTGGTATGAAAGCTTTTACGACTAAACGGTCTTGAGTTCAAATCCTACCACCCACCTATTTATCATCAAATTAATTAAGCACAAGATAGAGTGAGCTTGTGCAAGTTTCAAGCCCAAAGAGCTTTCACTTGAGGGGGTGTATTAGTAAATATATAAAATCAATTAAGTTGGCTTCACACAACAATTTAAGCTATTGTGGTGAAAAGGTTGCTTAACATCACTTAGCTTCTACTGTAACTCACGATCCTAATATTTGGCATGCCTGTTTTGGACACCCAAATTCAAGAGCTCTCAATCTTATTTTATGAAAATTGTAGCCATCTAATATCAATTCTCAATTAGAATTTTGTGACTCATGTATGATTGGAAAAATGCACCAGTTACCATTCACTCAATTAAAAATCTCAACTACTAAACCTCTTGAGCTCATATATTCGAATATATGGGGACCTGCCCCATACCTTTCATCTACAGGGTTTAGATACTATGTTACATTCATTAATGCCTTTAGTAGGTTCTCATGGATCTTCCCTCTAAAACTAAAATCTGATATATCTGATACATTTATGAGATTTAAGCTATAGGTTTTGTTAGGTCTTAAGATCAAATGCTTTCAAGCAGACATGGGTGCAGAATATCTATGTTTGCAAAAAACGCTAACTCTACAAGGCATTCAACCTAGATTTTTTTGACCATACACCCATCAACAAAATAGGGTCCGTGAGAGAAAGCACAAAACAATAGTTGAGGTAGGTTTAACCATGCTAGCTCATGCTCATCTTCCTCTCAAGTTTTGGCAAGAGGCCTTTGAGTATGCAACTCATCTACAAAATCTCACCCTATAATTAGCTCTGAACTTTATTTCACCTTCTGAGAAACTATTTCACAGAACTCCTGACTACAACTTTCTGAAAGTCTTTGGGTGCTTAGTGTTCCCTTATTTACGGCACTACTCATCTCGCAAGCTTGACTTCCACTAATAAAAGTGCCTATACTTAGGCATCAGTTCAAAGCAAAAAGGGTATAAGTGCATGGATAAAACAGAACGAGTCTTCATCACCAGGCATGCGATTTTCAATGAGGTACAATTTCCTTACTCTGAGCTATTCTCTTCTTCCTCTGAATTTTCTTCTCCTTGCCCGCCTTCTTCACCAGTTACTACACTGCTGCCAGTCACCAAACATATACAAACTTTACCTTCCAACACACATCAAAATAACCAAACTACAAATACACAAAGTCCCTATCCATTTACTACTACTGAATCTACCTCATCTTCCCCGATATATCACCCTCAACTTGAGCCATGTCTCTTGCACAAAACCCATAACATGACCACCAGATCACAATCTGGCATCTTCAAACCTAAATTTTACATGGCAATCGCAAATACAAAATCGACCACTGTCAAACAAGCCCTTTTTGACCCAAAATGGCTTGCTGCAATGCAAGATGAGCTCACTGCCCTTCACACTAATAACACCTGGGAACTTGTTCCTCCTTCTCCTAGCTATAATGTGATAGGTTCTAAATGGGTCTTTCACATTAAACACAGACCAGATGGCACCATTCTCAAATATAAAGCTAGCTTTGTTGTCAAAGGGTTTCATCAAACCCCTGGAATTGACTTTGACGAAACCTTTAGCCTAGTTATCAAAGCATCTACCCTTCGCATTATCCTTTCCTTAGCTGTTCATTATAATTGGTTCATACGGCAAGTTGATGTTAACACAATGCCTTCCTTAACGGGGACCTAATTGAGGCTGTTTACATGTCCCAACCTCCCCAATTCTCTGACCCTAGATATCCCCACCATGTTTGCCACCTAAACAAAGCTATTTATGGGCTCAAACAAGCCCTACGATCCTGATTCCACAAAATGCAGCAAGCACTTCTATCCTGGGGCTTCCTAAACTCTGTTTCCGATGCAAGTCTTTACATACACAAAACGGCAAGGACTATTACTTATCTTTTGGTCTATGTAGATAACATTCTCATCACTGGAAATGATCGATCTTACATAGCCACTCTTATTTCAAGACTAAACTTAACCTTTGCACTTAAAGACTTTGGGGACATCCATTGTTTTTTAGGCTTTGAAGCCTTTGAAGATTCCACTAGACTTTATCTCTGCCAATCTAAATATGTCCTGGACATTCTCAAAAAGACTCATATAGAGAACTGTAAACCCAGTCCTACCCCTATTGGTAGTAGCTCAAAGCTTACCCACTCAGACTCTCCTATTTTCGAATATCCCACTCTTTTCAGAAGTACCATAGGTTCTCTCCAATATCTTGTCCACACTAGACCAAATATAGCCTTTTCAGTCAACTGTCTCAGCCAGTTCCTTGTCCAACCTACACAAGCCCATTGGGTTGCCTGCAAATGCATTCTGCGTTATCTCGAAGGCACTATGCTTCTTGGCCTAACATTCACAAAATCCAATCTCAACCTTTCTCTCTATAGTGACACTGATTGGACTAGCTGCCCAAATGACAGAAGAAGTACCACTGGATATTGCCTATTTCTAGGTCACAATTTAATCACTTGGAGCTCAAAGAAACAAACTGTTGTAGCCAGGTCAAGCACCGAAGCGGAGCATTGCTCAATGGCTGCTGCTACTACTGAGTTTTATGGCTGAAAAATTTATTTTTTGAACTTGGTGTCCCCATTATTCTACCAACTATACTTTGGTGTGACAATCTGAGTGCTATTTCCCTAGCCATAAACCCCATTTTTCATGCTCGCAAAAGCATATCGAACTTGATGTTCACTTTGTTCAAGAAAAGGTTTTGGCAGGAGTAATCCAACCCAGATATGTGCCATCAGCAGACCAAATTGCCTATATATTCATAAAATCGCTAACACAACAACTTTTCAATCACTTTTGTATCATATTGAATCTAAGGTTTTCACCAGTTCAATTTGAGGGGGGATGTTACAAATACAAGTGCACGCAACTATAAAGTACACAAGCATCCACAGGAACATTTCAAATGAAGGTCCAACATTATTCTATAGACTCTTCAACACTAGAATTATTTTCCAAGGAAATCTGTTGTGCAAGTTGTGTGAATTCTTCTGGAACCTGTGAGGTGGCAAACTCCAGCTAGACATTTGCGATATTCTCGTTGAAATCAGAAACATAATTTGTTAGATTTGTATTATAAAAGGAAATGATGTAATCGAGAGTAGATGACACAAAAACAAAAAAAATTGAGAAATGAATGAAAACTCTCCAGAATTCCTCTCTTCTCTCTCGATGCTCTCTCTTTCTATAAATCTCCATAATTCCTCTTTTCTCTCTCGATGCTCTCTCTTTCTATTTTTAGTATTGGCTAAGCCTTTATGTTAAATGGCAAAATTTTCAATATCCAACATTGTTGAAGCAATTTGAGAAATATATTAAATTCATTACTTCAAAAGTAATAGAGATGTGATCCTAGTATAGGAGTCAGAGATGAAGCCAGCTCACATCTAAAATTAAAAAGGGGTGGGTGACAAGGGCACAATTGACAAATAGATTGTAAAGCTAACCTTTATTTGCGATACATATCCTTTATTTGCGATCCATACTTGGGTGTTAGGCATTATCTTCTCAACCATCGTCATACACTATCTCAATTTGCAGGCAAAAAAAGCACGAATAACTTAATAAAGCTGTCATAGGTTACACGGAAGAGGGATTTTTTTCTCTCTCTACAAATTAATATCCCAATTTATGTCCAATTCTCTTCATATGTCTATCCAACTCAAGCGGATGTTGATACTGAACTCAGTTCAACATGAAGCCTAAACTAGCATGGGGTATGGCACATGGCTTCTTTACATAGAATTACAGCATAGGAAACCCTCCTAATAAAAACATACATTCACATATTGTGTGAATGCTTTAAGAAGGTCACCATAAACACACAATTACAGCAAATAAGATACAACGTTCTACTCATCCATCTGAGGGCCTAAGTTCTGAGTTAAATAGAATCAATCCCTAAGCATATAGCTGCAGACTATGATGTAAACAGATAAAAACCGGCCAATGGAAGCCATTCTAGCTCATGCCAAAAAGAAAAGCAGAACAAACGGTTGACTGTAAACAAATGAAATTCAAAGAAGAGGAAACATGGTAGTAGTAAAAACTTGAATTACCCCGAAAGGTGGAGTTGGGCTCCTAGTAAACTTGGAGCCACCTAGAGCCTAGGGAACTGCACAAGAAACCATATTAATATGCACTGCAATTGCAATTATTATCCTTAGAAGTGACAGTACTAGAACTTGTGCCAATTAGAATGTAGTGTATGGGGAACCCAAGTGCAATAAGAACTGTCCACAGGAAATCCACTATACCTTTACCAAGTCAAATCACAGATTTAAACTTTGTTTCTCACAATTAAAAAATGTTTACACTAACAAGGCCACCTCACTGAGAAATGATCTTCCTAATTTACACACAAATTGTGGATCTTTACAACAGCACAGCCATAAATTCAATTAGTGCGGAAAAAGTGAGATCATAAACTTAATAATGTGCGTCAATTTCCTCAAAACAATAAGATAGACCCCAAATTTATAAATATCACAGTCGTACAATACCGATATAGGGATCGGGATGGTGCCACTTGTTGTACTGAGCCTCACCATCAACAATCATTCTATCAATTGTGTCCAAATCTTCCTGGAACAAATCATCACTCATAGATGATCACGACATCGTTACGAAAAAGAATACAAATTGATTCGTTAATAACGAGGCATATCACATCACATTATATTTGCAAAACCATACCACATGTTTGCTGGCTTCAAATCTATCGCAGAGATTACATGCTTGGGAAACGAAAAATGAAATTGAGATTTTTAGGTTAGAAAAAGAAGAATGAATAGAAATCGAAAGAGGGAGAAATGTGGAGTATCAGATGAGTAAATCTTCGTAGAACAGGTGGCGATGGACTGCCCAATTAAAGGTGTCTTTAAGAGCCCGCCTATAGAGAATCCTAACCCTCTCCTTCTGTGCCGCTGTCCGAGCTATGTACCCCACCATCGATGTCACGCTCATCTCGCCGTCTTCTACTTATTACTATAACACTGACGAGCAAAGTCAATGAAATATGTTTTACGAATGGCGAACAACGCCATCAATGGAATGAAGATAGTATGTCGCTGAAAATTTAATTTTATAAAATTACATCTGATATTTTTATTTTATTTGCTCTTTTTTTGACTCATGACTCCTAAAGTAATTTGAATAACAACCAGCCATAATAATTAGACCTAATGCTTTTTGTTTGTTGGATCTGTGGCCTTTATTATTTTTAAAGCTCCCGTAATTCTTACATCATAATTCATTCAAATTGTTCTTCAATTATATTATTAATTATCAAAATCTTTATCAGTTTGAAAAATGATGTTCGACAATTACAAAAATTGCATATACAAGTACAACTATCTAAACTATCATATGTAAAAGTATATATAATAAACAATTTTACTCAATTTAATCTACTAGCCTCACCTAAACTCTACTGTGTCAACCAAGTGTATTAGGATTATTGAAAATCTCTCTATCTACTAAAACAATAACAGCAAGAAGTGAGTGGTCTACTCAATAAGAATAAATAATTGTACCTTTAAAATTAAGCAACTCAATATAGATAGAAATTAGTCAAATTATTAAAACACGCATATAATACCAAAATATCCAGCAATACTCAATCTATCCAAACACTAAAAAAACATCCAAAATTTTATCATTACTAATGATCAATATTAATATTATTTTATAATATCACCTTATTATTAATTGAATTGTCTAAGTCTGCTTCCTAGTACATCTACATTCGATAGCCTGTCAGCTCATCTCTACTCATCATAATCACTCACCACGTGAAAACATAATTAAATGTGTAAATATCAACATAAAGTATCTCAATTTCTCAATCTAATTTGATAACTAGATACCACTTTAGTACCTAGCCATTAGCGCAGGATAACCCTAAGGCTCAGGATATCCTAATACTACTCCAATACCCAACCATTGACATAAGTCATCCTCAAGACTTAGGATGCTCTGGCACTTGTTCCATAAACAGGTACCTAATCATCACTAACTCATATTTAAACAACTCATCGATCTATGACCATCGAATATAGTCTATCATAAGTAAGTCACTAATTCACAATTTACAAAATTTATTATGAATCTATTATAAGTCAATCTTTATTTAATTTCATGAACGTGATTTATTCAGCTTAATATTCTTAATTATACTCGTGCACAACTGAAAATTTTAATTATCAAAAATTTCACCAAATTATCAAGCGACACCCTATAATACGTAACAAAATATAGATGTGGAACGTTTCATACTTTGTTAATTTTTTATGTAATATGTAAACACTATTCATATATTTTATAATTCAATATATGTAATTATTAATTAATAATTTAATTTGACTAATTCAAAATATGATTCACCATAAAATAATTTAAATAATAAAATTCAAATTTTTATGTAACATACACTATTCTAAGAGTACAGTCTAAGATTATCTTTGCCTAATTTTTGGACTCAACTAATTGATAAGTTCAATCTACTCCTTAATTCATCCTTTGGACCTAGATATTACAAAATTATATAAGATTTATTTAAGAAAAATTTTCAAACCAATTATACTTAATAATCCAAAATTATTCCCTTTTTCACTTTATCCTTAATTATCAAAATATCCGTACTTTATCTGAAATAACCTTAACTATTAAAATCTTATTTTACCCTTTTTTATTATTACAAAAATACAATTCTAAGAATTAAATTCCAATTTTATCCTTAAATGTTTACATTTCCTATTTTGCCCTTTATATATCTTAAATTTTCTTAAATTGTTTTATTCTTCACTCTCTCCTCTTCTCCTACCTCCTCTTTTGCTCATTTTTCAACCATATTTTCTTCATTTCTATTTTTCTCATGTCTTTAAAATAATTGTCCCAAACAATCACAATATATTTTCCAACAACAAACTAGTTTAGGATAATAAAAATCACAAATAAAAGGTATAGAATTGTTGCTTAAAAAGTTTTACTATTTGAAGTTCTATGTATTTCTGAGGGATTTCTTTATTATTAATCTCCATAATTTCCTCACTAGTTTATTGTAAAACAAACAAAATGAGAAAATAAATGAGAAAAGCTTTTAATGCAGGAGAAAGATGGTGTATTTTTTTTTATACACTTACCAGCTGGAAAACAAAAGGGAGGAGAAGAAGAAAACAACTTTCTGTTGGGTTTCTTATTACCCATTTGTGGTCTTCTTAATTCATACTCTTAACTATTTTCTTTTTTGGGTTGGGTTACTTTTGTTAAAGTTGGTCTTTTTCTTTTTATGGGCTTTACAGTTCTCCTCCTTAAAAGAATTTCATCTTTGAAGTTAAATTACATACCTGAGGATAGCACACCGATGTCTAACTTTATCATTTACTTCCCAAACAACCTCTGTTCAAGAACGATGATGACTTCTCAATAAAGCTCGCACCATTGAAGTCTCTCATATTCTTAATTTCTTAGTCTGTCTATCCAATATCTCCACTAGCTCCTCTTTATAAGTCATCATTTTCAACTTTGATCTCAAGCCTCGATATAACATGACTAGGATCTAATAAGTAATGTCTCAGCCTCAACATATGGCTATTCTATATGTTATACATCTTGTTACTCCAGAGGTAAGGCTATTCTATAAGCTAACAATTCCAAATATTGTATAATTTCATACGGCCTGATGTATCTCAGACTCAACTTCCCTCTTACCAAACCTTAAAATTTCCCTCCAATGTGATACTAGTAGAAATACCATATCTCCAATATTGTATTTCATCTCCTAACTAGGTTGATTGGCATAATTATTTTTTCAATCTTGAGCTGCCTTCAAGCATTATCTTACCACCCTTATTTTCTCTATCATCTCCTGAACTAACCTCGGTCCCTCTAACAATCCTTGATATCTCAACATGTTAGAACTCTATACCACCAACCATATGATGTCTCAAATGGTGTCATACCAATGGTAAAGTGATAAATATTATTATATGCAAGCTCCATCAAAGATAGATATCTATCTCGATCACCCTCAAAGCTAAACACACAAGCTCTCATCACGTCATCTAATGTCTGAATCATACATTTTGATTGTCCATAAGACTAAGAGTGAAATGCAATACTCAAATCAAAACTTAGTCCACAAAGTTGTCTATACACTCATCCAGAATCGAAAAGTATACCATAGAACTTAATCTGATACAATAAACATTGGAACCCGGTGTAACCTCAAAATCTCATCAACATACAACTTGACAAGCTTTGCCCAAGGAGTCTGCCTACTATATAGGTAAGAAATGAGCTGATTTAACTAACTTATCCATAATCATCCAAACTAAATCATGTTTATGTTTGGTCCTTGGTAACACTACCACAAAATTCATCACAATCTTTTCTCACTTCTATGACAGAATGGTTAAGAGCCATTAACTTCCTTGCTAGTTCCTAATGCTCAACCTTGACCGGCTAATAGGTTAAATACCTAAACACAAAATCTGCCACGTCTTTCTTCATGTCTACGTCTGATCCTCGATAACACTACCACAAAGTTCGTCATAATCTTCTCCCACTTCTACTATAGAATGGTTAAGGGTCTTAATTTTCCTATTAGTTCCTAATGCTCTGCCTTGACCTATTAATAAGTCAAACACCTAAACACAAACTCTACCACATCTTTCTTCATCGTCAACCACTAATAATAAGGTTTTAAGCTTTGAAACATTTTTGTAGTAACAAGATGTATAACATATGGTGCACTATGAGTCTTCTTCAGAATCTCCTCTCATTGTCCATCTATATCCATCACACAAACTCGCCTCCCAATTACCAACACTCCATTTGTTCTAAAAAAAAAGTTAGTCCCCCTACTTTGCTGTACTCTCTCTCTCATTTGCATCAGATAAGAATCCTGAGATTGGCCTCTCTGATCCTATCTCTCAAATCTGGTTTAACATATAATTTCATTGATAAAACACTCATATATAATTAATCTCCAATCCCACATTCAGTGCTCTCAACGCCACCAATGGTGTCATACTATGTCTGCTCAAACTAGTCATCACACTTGAGCTTTTCTTACTTAATGCATCCACCACTATATTAGCCTTCCCAGATGGTAATAAATATTACAATCATAATCCTTCCATAACTCGATCCATCTTTTTTGCCTTAAGTTTAGCTCCCTCTGAGTTAAGATATACTTGAGGCTCTTGTGATTTATAAATATTTGAAATATCTCCCCATATAAATAATGTCAAGCATGTATAATTGTCGTTAACTCCAAATCATAGATGGGATAATTAAACTCATGCAATCTTAAATAACGAAAGGCAAAAGCTATCACTTTCCCATATTTCATTAATACACACCCCAAATCTACCCTTGAAGCATTAGTATATACCTCAAAACATCTACCCCTTGATGGTAGCACCAAAATTAGGCTAGAAGTCAATCTACATTTAAGCTCATCAAAACTCTCTGGACACTGATTGGTCCATTGAAACTGAACTCCTTTCTTTAATGGTTTGGTTAATGGGCTAGTTATCATTGAAAATCCTTCTACAAATCTCTGATAATAACCAGTAAGTCTTAGAAAATTCCTTACTTCTGATGTATTTCTAGGTAGCTCCCACTCTATAATTGTTTTTGCCTTAACATTATCGAACGTCACTCCCTCTCAAGACACCAAATATATAAGGAAAACTACTAGCTCCTTCCAGAACTCACACTTACTCAACTTGGCATACAATTTTGTCCCTTCAAAATCTATAATACAATCTTCAAATGTTGCTCATGCTCCTCTTTATTCCCCAAACACATCAATATAACATCAATGAATACTATGAAAAACTGATCCAGATACTTTAAAAAAAGTCATGTTCATCAATGCCATGAATGTTGTTGGTGCATTAGTCAACCCGAAAGACATCACTAGTGTTGGATCGAAAACAAAAACATGCTCAATTTGACTAAATGATATATTTCAAAAACTTGTTCTAAAATCAAAATATAGCAGAAGCGTAAACACCAAATCAACATGCTTTTAATCCATACACGATACAACATAAGGAAAATAAATAAAATAAAAATAAGGGCGGAATATTACTGACTCCTAGCTACAACTTTGACTCCTCGCTGCTGTGTCCTCAACCAATCTGATCTACCACCTGCTCTCCTTGAACAACTTGGTTAACAAGATCTTTTGGTGGGAAAGGAGAAGAAAAATGAAAGAGAGCAAACCTTTTGCTTTGTTTGGTAGATTGGTGGAGCAAAATGAGAACTTCTCATGTGTTATAGCTCACAGTTTTGGAGAGCTTGGAGAGAACCGCCAAAATCACAACCCTTAATTCTTTAATAATAAGAATGCTAAATAACCATGCGTTTTTCTATGCTATCATCCAAAAAACTGGAAGGAGAGAAGGAGTGAGATAGAAAAGCCATCCACGTTAATGTTTTGCATGAAAGCTAAAATGAACATGTGTCCAACACTTGGAAGTTTTGGAAGAGAGTTTGTGAGTTAGTAAAAACACACCATCCATTCTTTTTCAAGAATGCAACTCCCACCTTCATTCATTTGTCATGAATTAGATGAGTTGAACGTTATATACATTAAAACCAACCATTAAACCCATTAAAAATGAGATGCATGATCGGCTTTGGGAGTGAGTGGAGAGCTAACACACTAATCCAAATGAATTGTCTCCATTATATACTCACATTCATTCGTGTACGTTTTTTTGTCTTACAAAATCCATTAAACCATTTAATGATACTTAGACATTAGGTATAATAATAATATGTTCATTTAAGGTGTTTTAAAACACCAACCAACAAATCAAAGAAAGAGAAGCATGACCGAATTCTACGATGTCGGTTTTGCTTATCCTTTTCTTTTTTAAAATTTAAATTCAATTAATATAATTAATTAAATCAAAATCCAGTCGAATATTAAAAGTTCCTCTAGGCTTATAATTAACAATTAATTAGTGTAAGTTCAACATTTAATTATAGGCTTAAACCCAATTTAATTAACTCTTAATTAAATTGTTCCGGTCTTATTAACCCGAATCTAATTCGTCAATTTCTTTCCAAACTGTCTCATTTTCTTTCGATAACCTCCATTTATTTTTCTTACTTTCCTTGATAACCTTCCCAGAAATCAAGTGGGGAATCTAATTAGAATTAAATAATTCAAGTTCCAATAAGTCTGGAAATAATTTAATCTCATTAGAATTAATTCTGATTTATTAACCAAATGTCATGCCATTAAAGATATTTGGTTGAACTCTTGAATTACTTAAAATTATGAGAAATTGTGCTTCAAAATTATTAATCAGATGTCCAATCGCAAACTCTATTACGAACCGTATTATAGCCATCCACACAATAAAGGATAAAATTACCATTTTGCCCTTTTGTTGGTTTTTCCTTCTAGATCTCCCGTTTCACTCTACATGGTGATTAACACACAAGATCCAATCTTTGTGTTAAGACTTGATGGGTAGCTAGTCTATCAAACTATTGGCGCTAGTTTAATCATCAATCTTTGTAAAACATCAAAAAGTGATGATATTACTATAAACTCTTTATTCGAGCGAATGCTCCCTAATACATGTTTCAATTAATAATTCCAACATGTAGATAGTGGAATGATACCCTATAAAAATCCATTCCGATCATATCAAGAATTATAATGAAACATATATGAGTTCACCACTCATCAAGATTGTGGTTCGTAATAAACAAATGCTAAGGTGTATGTTTTAAGATTAAACTAACGACCTACTTTATTCTTTAAAACATACACGATTCTTAATTCATTTAATAGTGTCATTACCAATAGTTAACTACTATTATGATTTGAAACTCATAATTCCCTTGAAGTAAACTCCTTTACTTACACAGAGGTAAATCGCAACACTACAGTTTAAACTATAATCAAGCAACCAATTTGAGTATTCGACTGTGAATCAATTAATTTAGATTCTAATAATATACATGTTTCTCATACGTCTTCATGTATATGTATATTACTTACAAAAGAACCTTTAGTACCTTATGACTAGTTATATTATCCTCATACAAATAAAACCAAACTCTTTTGTTTTATTAATAATGAATATTTTCATTACAATATTGTAACTGGAAGAAAATTAAGTTATAGGTAAATACGCTTGCTTTCCAGGACACTATATTTATATAGCCCAAACAACTAGGAACTTATAATGGCTATACTGAGTATAAAAAACTATATTGGGAATACTTGACTCAACTATTGTCAACTACCGGTATCTTGATCTTAGGTCAATATTGAAAAATATGACAACTCCCCTCAGGTGATCTAAAAGTTCATCTGTCCTTGACAATGGGTACTTATTCTTTACCATCACCATGTTTAACTGCTGGTAATCCATGCAAAGTCTCATATTACCATCTTTTTTCTTCACAAACAATACATGAGCTCCCCAAAGTGATATGCTCGGTCTACTAAAGCCCTTCTTTAACAACTCCTCTAACTATTTTTTCAGCTCATGTAACTCAACATTAACCATCTAGGTGTAATAGAAATTGGTGCAAATTTAGGCATAGTCTCAATAGTGAAATCTATCTCTTGTTGAGATGGTAAACTTAGTCAATCATCTAAGAATTCCTTCAGAAATTCCCTCACCATAGGAATATCCTCTAACTTAGGACTCACCTCCTTAATATCTATAAATTAAGCTAGTTATGCCTCACATCTATCCAATATTAATTGTCTGGTAGTTATGATTGAAAACATACATGCTGGAACCACTCTTAGATCCTTCGTAAATGTCACCTTTGATTTAATCGAAGACTTTATCATCACCTCCTTTACATAACAATCCATTATAGTTTGAAATTGTGCTAACCAATCCATCCTTAGAATTATATCAAACTCTTTTAAATCCAGCATTATTAAGTCACCTAATAACTCCACTCCACCAATCTTTACTGACACCCTCCTTACACTATTGACTACCACATAATCTCATACTGGCAACCACTCTTAGGTAATATCCTATTGGATTAACCTCCCCCAGAACGTTGGACGCAAACTCTAAAGAAATGTAAAAATGTGTAGATCCTGGATCTACTAATATATAAGCCTTAATATCAAATAATGAAATCAAACAAAAATGACATTGTTGACTATTGGTGCCTCCCCTTTGTCATATAGTATATTGTTGGCTAAGTTTGACCCTATCCTGAGGATGTCCTAATAGTATTTGTACCTACAGCTTGTTCCTGTCCAGCTCCTCTACCACCACTTAGCCTCTAACTGAACCAAAGGCACCACTCTAACCATGTACTATCTCCTCTGCTCTCACTCTTGAACTCCTCCCTACTATCATACTACTCTATTGTAAATGTCCCTACTCTCTATAAATATAGCATATCTGACTGATCCCGGTGGGTCCCTAATATAGTCCTCTGTGAACTCTCTAATAGGTAGCACAACTTTGTAAACCTTTAACTCCTCTACTAAAAGGTCCCTTGAAACTCTAACTAACCTCTTTGTCTGATCCAACCAATGATGCAATAACAATTATTCTGTCATGAATCACTACTAGCTCCTTGATCTCCTCCAAACCTATAGAAACTAACACTCCTGCTCGATGTAGCATTGATTATCCTAGATCCCACTGAATCGATAGATCATGAATGTAGGTATGTCAATGGGCACAGCCGGACCTCCATCATGGTGGCCCGCGCGGGCCAAGATGGGCTGGCCCACGACCTAGCCCTTTGACTGACTGACCAGTCCATAGCCTCCTGGGCTATAGGCGGGCCACCTAGACCCAACCCATCCATTAATTTTTTAAAGAAAAAATTCAAAACAATGTTGTTTTAGGCAAAACGACGTTGTTTCAAAAAAAGTAAGCAGGTCACAGGCTGGACCTGGGAGAATCCATAGTCGGCCCGTGACCTGGCCAGAGCGGATCCATGGTCATCCTATTGCCCACCTAACCTGGGCCAAAAACAGATCGAGTCGGGCCGAGCCATAATTGCAATGCCTACATGAATGACTAGCTCCCCTTTCAACAGATTAGCTCTCCCTCTCTATAATGACTCTTTACTCGCATCTTTAGCTCTCCTCTCCTTCAGTCTTATTCTATCACATCCTTTACTCTAAGTGCAATCTCTAATAACTTCTCAAAATCAAAAGTGGAGAATCCCAAACCCAAACGAATCTCCAGCTTCAAACATTGCTTAAATCATTAACATATGTCTTCTGGACTTGTCACAACCTCGCCAATGCATACGTGGACAATGTCGCAAAGCGAACCTTATACTCTACCACTGACATCTCCTCTGTTTGAATCAAACTCATAAACTCCATCTTCTTTCGATCCCGATACATCTGTGAATTGGATTTATCTCCAAACTCTCTCTGCTTGCCAAGTCATCTCTCGTGTCTTATAAGATCTCTTTACTGACTTCCACCAAGTTAGGACGTTTCACTAAAATAATGGAACATTGTATTGCAACCTTTCTTCCAAGGTTCATGCTAGAAGGTCTAAAATTAACTTTGTTTGCTCTCATCATGTCCCAGTCTCCTCAGAATTAGTAGTACCTTGAAACTCCACTGCCCTTATCTTTCAAATCTACTCATAGATGCAAACTGCCACCGAATCACCTTGAACTAGAGTTGCAGTAACAACTTACTGCATCATCTGAGGTGGCATTAACATCTCTTCTTCTACTCCATCCACTTTGGCATTCCTTTGATCAGGCACATCCAACGTACGAATAAAATTACTTGATTTTTCAGTCGACTTTGGGCTAGCAGTATCATCCATTGAAACCACCCTATATAATACAAGAACATATTATTAGTTTTTTTCATTTAATTTGCCCCTAAAATGCAAACTCGCTTTGATACAACCTAAATTTGACACTCTAATAATTCTTAAATCACAATTTATCCAAATTGTTTCCCAATTATATCATTAATTCCCAAAATCCCATTAGTTATAAAAATGATGTTCGTCAATCACAAAAATTATTTGCTTAAAAAAACTATTCAAACTTTCAAATTCAAAAGTACAGACAGTGAAACAACTTTACTTAATTAAATTTGTTAGCCTCACCGAGACTCCACTCTGTCAATCACGTGCATTAAGGTTATCGACAATCTCTCAATCTTTTTAAAAATTATAACAGCAAAGGGTGAGTTGCCTATGAGTAAGGGTAACTGACTATATCATTAAATTTCAATAACTCAATATAGATAGAAATTACTTAAAATGATTAAAACATACATATAATACTAAAATACACAACAATATTTAGCCTATCCAAACCAGTGAGACGGATACCATTCCATACCAGACAAAAATGGAACAGCACCCCCTTTTTGGTACCGGATATAAATATTGGTCAATACCAAAGGTTTTGCCAGGTATTAGTTGATATTTGAAATACTGGTAAAATACTAAGTAGGATCATAAAATTTGAAAAGTGTAGAGACTAAATAAAAAATGTTTTTTTAATAAAATCAACCCGCAAACTCTGTCATCTCTCAATCTTTCTCTCATACGCACGTCACTCTTTCTCTCAACCTCTCTCTGTCTCACTCTCACCGCTACTTGTCGCCACTATCCTCCACAATAAGGCCACCATACCTCCCTCACACCTGTTGGTCTGTTTGCCTCCCTCTCCACCTTAACTCTCCTCTACTTCAGTCTCCACTGTGCTTTACCGAACCTCACCGTGCCTCTTCTCCTTCTCCTCCTCAGCTCTGCCTACTATTTCCTCGCTCCTTCACCTCCTCGGCTCCACCATCACTACTTGTCCTGCCTCGTGCTCGTCTTCCACAGAAACCAAGTTTTTGGTGGGTTGGACTCGAGGCGGATGAAAACCAGATCCAACCCACCAAAAACTTAACCTGACCATTGAACTTGTGATATTTTTGCGCATGTTGTAGATTTTTTCTGCCCCTAAATTTGAATTGAGATTGTGAGGTTATGAATGGTTGGAGAAGTTGGTGAATTTGTGAATAGTCAAAGGAAATTGGAATTTAATTGTTGTGACTTGTGAATGGTTGGATTTGGATTTGAATGGAATGGACGAAGCGAGTTGTTTATCTATTTTACTTGTATATTTGTTGATTGATTCAGTTTTGTTTATTTGTTTGGTTTGGAAATTGGAATTTCATAATAAGTCTAGTGTTTGGAATTTTATTGGATTGAATTATTATAATTTACAATTACAATCTAAATTATAAATAAATTAGACAAAAAATTAAATCAAATTAAGTCTATTTATATAATTTCAATTTGATTTGAATTATTTGGGCAGAATTTAGTGTACATATTAAGAATTTTTTATTGAATTTCTTTTGTTCAAATTTAATTCAATTTTAAATTTGAATTTTAACTTTAATTTAGATTAGTTTGAATCTTTTTTTATTCATAATTTAAGAGATTATGTTCTTATAATAATTGAAGACATCATATGATAAAATTTATTTTGAATAAAAATTTGAATTAATAATTAAATTTAATTTACTAATTTCAGAAATAATGAATTTGGACATTTTTTACTTAATAATATGTTTCCGATCTAGTATTTGAATATGACACACGAGATCTCTACCTACTCACAATTATTTTTATATGATAAGTCATATGATAAACTAAATCACAAGGCTAATTTGAAATCAACATTTATGTTTATAAGTAGGTGATGTGATTATATTAATAAATAAATTAATACAAAATGATTTATATCACATATAATAGACATCTATTATTTATATGTGAAATATTTGAAAATTATTTTTATTTCATATTAATTATGGTTATTATTTATTATTATGATTTTGGAGACACGGTTGATATAAATTTAAGTATACAGTACAATATGGCAATGAACTATTTTGCAATTTTTAAAAAATTCAGGGACTAATTTATAAATTTAAAAAATCACTTGAAATGGTACCCAGTATTGTCGATAGCATTACAGTCCCTTACCAGAATCCAATCCAGTACCAGGGCCGATATGATATTTGCAACTTTGATCCAAACATAGCATTAGTAATGATTAATACTATTATTGTCATTTATGTTTTAACTCATTATTAATTGAATTGTCTAACTCTTACTTAATCTAGTAGGTTTACATTCAATGGTTTTTCATGTCATCTTTACTGATCATAATCATGTAAGACATTTTTGCCCCTAAGAGCAATTTTGTCTTTTTCCTCATTAATGGACAGTTATTAATTGCGATTTTGTTTTCCAATAAAGGTAATAAGGTGGCCTAATAAATGATCTAAATTAATGGGTCGAAGTCCGGGTGGAAAATAGGTCCCTTTCAGTATGGACTTGGACCGTATCGGCCTTGTGATGGGGAAGCCCGATATGGAAGCTTATATATATAAGGGGGTCTCCTATAGTAACTTAAATAATTCACGAGCATTTAGAGCTCTGACCCGTTAGGAGCGCTTGTGTGTTAAGTAAACTACAGAAAGATCTAGACCTCGAGCCAGTTATTATGTTCAACTAAAGTTCTGAGGGAATCTGAGCTCGTTTGGTAGCAGAAAAAAGCATTCAAAGTTCTGATAGAACCAAAATCAAGTATTTCACATTTCTTCATTTTTAATCCATTCATGGACGATCCTGTATTCGAATAAAGAGTTAATGGTTTGTAATTTGATCACCTTTATGTCTGAAGATTTAAGTGCATATATTATGTATTCATCCCAAAAGTGTTTCATAATATGTGTGATCGGATTTTCAAAAAAGATACTGTTTAATGGCTTTCATATCACTGTTGTCTTACATTTGTGCTGATTTAATCAAAGTTACTAAAGAGTCACCTTTTTAGTCAATAAAATCAGTGTCACTGAAACTCTGACCGGTTTCAATATAAAGATGAATTAATTGAGATAGATATAGTCATACACATACATAGGTCATCTCTAATTACATCCATGAGCTTAAAAGCTCCTAAAGCAGCCTATGCAACCTAGGATCGGTCTAATAAAGCATGTCCGAGGACCATTAAGAGATCCACACCTAACCATCTGTTTAGTAAACTTTCAGTCATAGACATAGCAAAGTAATTCTTGAAATGTCTCCTACAGGTACATTGTCTCATATAGTTTTGAGACAAGTGTCTTGATTAAAGAATCATTCTCTATAAGGTTTATAAGAAAAGGGGGAGTAAGGAGAACATATCAAGAATCATCCATCTTTACAGTAGACCTGTACATTCCTCTTTTTGATGTCTTTATAATTCACCAGACTCTGAATAAACTTCCTTCAAAATTAAGTAAGCTGGTGATGACATATCATTGCAGGATAGGGAATGAGACTTCTTTGCTTTGATTTTCCATTGCGTTGCTGAGGGGGAGAAACTCAAGCTTGTTACTCCTACAGTCCTTGAAGCAATAAAATGGAAAATAAAGATAAAACACGCTAAGATTGAAGGTAGAAAGACTAAATCTTCTCCACATGCTGATACTGGTCAATCCAGTACCGATAAAGGTCCAAAGAACATGAAGTGACCAGCAGTATAAGGTCTAAAAGGAAACAATGTGACTATCAGATAACTCCTTGGCTTGTCAATTTATAAATTTGAATGCGATGATCGCATTAAGTATTTAGTGACTATATAGTGGAGTATCTGATCAAGGTGCTTCCACGATGCATAAGTTCATATCTAGGATAAAGCCAAATAAAGAAAAGGAGGAACTGATAGTTGACAGCAAAGAAGAGGTGGAAGTAATGTCTAAAGGGATGTATGTACTGAATCTTATAACAAGATTCATTTAGGTTTTTATATGACACATTTTATCTATGATCTTTGGATCAATTTTGGACAAAGAAAGTTGATATTTTGTATTTAATACTTTTGTTTTACAGTTGTGTTTGATGCAAAACATAACAGTACAACTTTCTTGTCATATAGCTTGTATAGAATGTGTCCTACCCTGAATTAGATATATGCTTCATCGTATCTTACTGAACAAGTAATGAAGAACCTGATGAATGAGAAGTCATACATAATGTGACATAAAAGTTTGAGTCACATTTCCGGAGCTAGGGTTGAGAGATTGATCAAGGAAACATTCTCTCAATTCTAGATTATGGTGCTCTAGAAACATGTGTTGACTATTGAAGGAGGTAAGTTGACTGATAAGGATATTAAAGTCAACTCACGCTTCTAAATTGTTGAGTCTGATACATAAGGATATTAGAAGACCTTATACAATTGCATTTTGCAATTCTAAAAGTACTTTGACATTAGTGATGATTATTCCCATTACAGTTATAAGTTGTCATTTAAAGTTTGAAGGTTGAGAACCAATTAGAAAAAATTCATTAAGATAGTCAAATTTGATCATGGAGGAGAATATCATGGCAAATATTGTGTTTCAAGACTTGACAAGGTCTGTTTGCCAGATATATAGAATCAGTTGGGATAGTGACTTGATTCACTATACTAGATAGTCTTGAGCAGAATGGTGTGTTGACGAAAGCCATAATTGCCCCCTAAAGGACTTGAAAAGTCAATGCAAAACAGAATTAATCTATCTGATTATTTAAAAGTGTGAAAACCTAGTACCCTAGCCAGGTGGTATAATCCTTATAAAGAAAGCTTTGCATGCTTATTCCGGTCATTGCTATTTAGTAAAATACCCTGACCACTATAAAGACTATAGATTTTACTGTAGAAAATGAGGGACCATAAGAGTGGAAGCACTAACAGCTAAGTATCTAGAATACAATGTCTACGATGATGGTGGGCCTTTTGACCCTTAAGATGATAACAGGCTAGATATTACAGTTATTATGTATCTGTCACTCATACAGTTTAATTCGATGAATTTAGGTTGTTATACCGTACCTATACAGGAACGGGATCCCATACCTGTAAATACGAAGGTTCCTAGGGGTACGAGATCTAATTCAGTTATGAAGATTCACTAGAGTGAGATGACCTGTTATCCCATTTGATATCATAGTCCATTAGATGAACTGAACTATGACATTAGACATATTAAGAATCCAATTACTTTTACAGAAGTTGTTTTTAAACCCAATACAGAATTGTGGTGGGTTACAATGACCTATGGGATGCAAGCCACGAAGCATAGTAAGGTCTGGGAGTTAATTGATTTTGCAGCGGAATTGTAAACTGTCAGCTGTAAATGAAGTTTAGAACCTAAAGGATTTCAAGATAAGGTTCAGTAGTTTATGGACTCGCTATATTGCCTGATGGCTCACTCAGGGAGAAATATTAACCTTTAGTATTACTTTTCTCTCATATCCTAGATGGATACATTTTGAGTGATTAAGGCAGCTGTAGCACATGATGATAGAGAGTTACATCAGATGGTTGTCAAAACCGCTTTCCTGAATAAAGACCTTTATAAAATGGTCTATATGGTACAACCTGAAGGATCTCAAGATCCTGATGGAATTGACATGGTTTGTGCATAATGCAAATCAACATATGGTTTACAACGAATCTACAGAAAGTAATGCCTTACAGTTGATGAGGTTATGACCTCTTTCAGCTTCATGAGAAATAAAGCAAAAAGATGCTTGTACAATTAGGCCAAGGGGAGCAATGCTATCATCCGATTATTGCATGAGGATGATATATTGCTTGCGTCAAATTGCTTGACTACGTTGTATGAGGTTAAGCAAAGTTCGGTCAAGAACTTTGACATAAAGGATCTTGGTGCAACATCTTTTGTCCTAGGTATATGGATTCACCAGGACAGATCTTAACACTCATCATACCTCTCACAGAGTGCATACATTAAGTAAAAGAGAGGTTATGAGGAATATTCTGTATTCTAGTATGATTAATAGCCTGATGTATGCTCGGCTGTATATTAGGAAGGACATTACATTTATAGTTTGACTGTTTGGTCAGTATTTGGTTAACTCAGATGTAGACCATTGAAATTCAGTCAAGTGAGTGATGAGATATTAAAGAGAATCAAGGATCATGTGTTGACATATAGAAAAGTCAACGGACTAAACCTCATAGGGAATTTAGATTCAAGTTTAGCTATGTGTTCGGATGATTGAAAGTTCACTTTAGGTTACAGTTTAAAATTGTAGATGGTACAATGTTGTGGAAGTATATTAAGTAGATACAGATAACTTCTTAACCATGCATGCATATTACATGCTGTGGGGCTACTTCACGGACTGTTTAGCTCAAAAATTTGATTACAAAGTTATATGTGATTGATACAGTGACTAGACCTATACAGTTGTACTATGATAATTAAGTTTCTATGTTGTTTAATAACAATGTTGAATATCATAGGGTCTTAGCATTCTGAGATCAAATTCTTGATCATAAAGTGATTGACACGAAAAGGTGACACTGAAGTTTGGAGCAATTATAAGGCGATTCTTTAACTATAGGACTTGGCCCACTTGTATTAAAATACAAGTATACAGTATGGGTGTTTTGAAGTCCTTAGATACTGTTAGTTAATGGATCGTTATATTTACTTCATGTACATTTGTACGTTTTAAAGTATTATGACGGTATGATAGTTCATTCATTAATAATGATCATAATTTATCTACAGTATTGCATTTAGTCATACATTGTCATAATACATATAGAAATCTTAAGATTTGTGTCGATCTTAAGTATTTTAAAGGTCATTGGGCATTTATAAAGATTGACTTTGAACCTATGTCATTAGACACATACAAGTTTTATATGGATATATCCAAGTTTCACTTGACATAGGGGGATATAAGTTTTAAATCCCATAAAAGGTTTTCTCTAATGCTGTTTAGCATTCAGTGAGAGAAAACAGAATTTCTCCGATACAGTTTAGCATAAAGTTGGAGAAATCGAGACCTACAGACGAAGATGATACGTATTAGATCATAAAGGTATCATCGTAGTCTACCACACTCTATTTTCCCATTCATGTTAGAGAGGTATTAGGTATTTGTGATTGTATTGGATCTGTGTCACACATGACACATGCATTTAATACTTTCCGGTATCGAAAGCCTTACGGGACAGAATGTTGGACTTTCATTACCTTTGGATCAAATGTTTTGTTTTTTAAAATTTTAAACTTAGTCGGCTAATACAGTAGTGTGACTTAACTGAGTTTTCCAAGCCTTTTTGAACTAAACTCAATCTACAGTTAATACCTGTCCAAGGGGGAGATTATAAGACATTTTTGCCCCTAAGGGCAATTTAGTCTTTTTCCTTATTAATGGATAGTTATTAATTGCAATTTTGTTTTTTAATAAATTACCGATTAAGTAACGTAATTTGATCCAAACAAAGGTAATAAGGTGGCCCAATAAATGATCTAAATTAATGGGTCAAAGTCTGGGTGGAAAATGGGTCCCTTTCAATGTAGACCTGGACCATATCAGACTTCCCATGGGGGTCTCTTATGGTAACTTAAGTAATTCACAAGCATTTAGAGCTTTGACCCGTTAGGAGCGCTCATGTGTTAAGTAAACTATAGAAAGACCTAGAACTCGAGTCAGTGATCATTCTTAACAAAGGTATTGGGGGATTTCGAGCGCGTTTGGTAGCACAAAAAAGCATTCAAAGTTCTGATGGAACCAAACTCAGGTATTCCGCATTTCTTTATTTTTAATCCATTCATGGACGATCCTGGATGCGTAATAAAGCCTGCTCTACGTGTTGCACGTGCCACACACGCCCGACACCGCTACAATAGCAGAGGTGAAGCGATGTGGAGGGCTCATGCCGCGCATGCGCCAATCACGCATTGCCACGTGGTGCATGCATAGCATCGCCCATGTGCCGCACTCCAGGGCCACTGCCTGGGCATCTTTGCGCATGGGGCGCATGCCGCGCACTCGCCAGATGCATCTGGCACTCCCCGCCATGCGCATTGACTTGGCGGCCCACTCCAGCGGCTAACGTCATGCTGACGTCAGCCGTACAGACATATTTAAAAAAAAACACACAAAATTTTATATTTTTCGTAAGGATGCTCAGGGGTATTTTGGGTCAGTTTTCGGGTTCAAGAAATTTACAAAGTGGATTTTCCAATTTCCTGGATTTATTAAGGTATTGTGTCTTAGGTCTCATATCCAGTGTTCGAGATAGCAAAATCTTTAATTGGAAAAGAAACAGAGACATTCTTAAGTAGTGTTATTTAGTAAATTTTCGTGCAACGAACTTCCCATAAAGGAGATACATGAGGTTCTCATGTCTCGGGTGATAGGTTCAATATCCAGTAATGCACGATAATTCAAAGAATGTCTTTAGCACAGGTGTGTCACAATGAGACAGTACATTCAGGCTTCGCATTTATTGAAGTTACATTGTCACATACCATATGCCCATAAAGAATGTAAGGATGACATAAAATTGTATCCCTTGTATTAGTGGACTTTCTGGGATACTAATGAGAATGTAGTCACCAAAGTGGTCTTTCAAGTCAGTATTTTGGATTGTTTAACTTGTATGCTGGGGGATGTCTCTGATTTTATGTTTGGCTATTCTGCTTAAAGGTGTTAGCCTTACATAACATTTTGAGATGTGCATAAAGGCATATGATGGAAGAAAGTCGTTACTTAAATGATCTATTCACCCAAAGGTGGTAGTGTCATAAGAGTTAATGGTTTGTACTCTGATCGCCTTTATGTCTGAAGATTTAATTGCATATATTATGTATTCAGCCCAAAGGTGTTTCATAATATGTGTGATCGAATTTTCAAGAAAGATATTGTTTAATGGGTTTCAGTATTGCTGTTGTTCTACATTTGTGCTGATTTAATCAAAGTTACTAAAGAGTCACCTTTTCAGTCAATAAAATCAGTGTCACTATTGAAACTTTGACCGGTTTCAATATAAAGATGAATTAATTGAGGTAGATATAGTCATACACATACATAGATCATCTCCAATTACATTCTTGAGCTTGAAAGCTTATAAAGCAGCCTATGAAACCTAGGATCGATCTAACAAAGTATGTCTGATGACCATTAAGAGATCCACACCTAACCATCTGTTTAGTGAACTTTCGGACACAGACATAGCAAAGTAATTCTTGAAATGTCTCCTACAGGTACACTATCTCATATAATTTTGAGACAAGTGTCTTGATTAAAGAATCATTCTCTATAAGGTATACGAGAAAAGGGGGAGTAAGGAGAACATATCAAGAATCATTCATCTTTACAGTAGACCTGCACATTCCTCTTTCTGATGTCTTTATAGTTCACCAGACTCTGAATAAACTCCCTTCAGAATTAAGTAAGCTGGTAATGACATATCATTGCAGGATAGGGAATGAGACTTCTTTGCTTTGATTTTCCATTGCGTTGCTAAGGGGGAGAAACTCAAGCTTGTTACTCCTACAGTCCTTGAAGTAATAAAATGGAAAGCAAAGATAAAACAGGCTAAGATTGAAGGTAGAAAGACTGAATCTTCTCCATGTGCTGATGCTGGTCAATCCAGTGCTGATAAAGGTCCAAAGGACATAAAGTGACCAGCAGTATAAGGTCTAAAAGGAATCAATGTGACTATCAAATAACTCCTTGGCTTGCTAATTTATGAATTTGAATGCGATGATCGCATTAAGTATTTAGTGACTATTAGTGGAGTATTTGATCAAGGTGCTTCCACGGTGCATGAGTTCATATCTAGGATAACGCCAAATAAAGAAAAGGAGGAACTGATGGTTAACAGCAAAGAAGAAGTGGAAGTAATGTCTAAGGGGATGTATGTACTGAATCTTATAGCAAGATTCATTTAGGTTTTTATACGACACATTTTATATATGATCTTTGGATCAATTTTAGACCAAAAAAGTTGAACTTTTGTATTAAATACTTCTGTTTAACAGTTGTGTTTGATGCAAAACATAACAGTACCACCTTCTTGTCATATGACTTGTTGATCGGTGTGTGATTGAGTCTTTGGATCACTCCCTTGGAAACTGAATCAAAAAAAAATTTAATTCCAAGGATTGCAATATAGAGTGCAACCTCGGGTCGTCTCACTTAATCGGAACCTAGAGCAAATGATCTAAGCTAGCCTAATTGTCATGAAATGCAAACTAAATTAGT